>CM076574.1:497766375-498366375 GCA_034641835.2 Pinus albicaulis
GGATTCGTCCGTGTAACACTTTTTTTATTTTTGCTTTATGTACAATTTTATTTGCACAAATATTTACATAAAAAACAATAGACTGTTTATCTACAATAATTTGTACATCAGTGTAATTTTCTTATTCATAATCTAAGTCTATATTTCTATCCTCAAATTCATCCTTTGATTGTAAGAAACTCTCAATTTGTTTTTCATTACCAAATACTTGCCAGTATCTCATGTTTTTCATTACCAAATACTTGCCAGTACCTCTACTGTGTATTTTATGTTTGGGTGAGGCAACTAACATGTGCTTGCTGAAAAGGCTAAAGTGTTTTCTAGGACATTTTGATTTATGGGGATAACTGCTAGGTCATATAATTCAAATGTTATTAAGAAAAAAAGTACAACATTTCTGTATGGTCTCAACCTAGGATGTTTTGCATCATATTTTCCTTTTATTTTTTTTATTACTTGTTCAGAATCACCATGGACAGAAATCTTCTTAGCTCCTAATATTTTCAACAATTGTAACCCTAAGAGAAGAGCTTAATATTATACTATATTGTTGGTGCACTGAAAATTGAGTTTGTAGGAGTGGCCTTGTGAATGATTATTCCTTGCATTATATACCTAGATACCTGCTCCTGAAACTGCTTTGCCACATGAGCAATCAAAACTCATATTCCAAAGAAGTTCATTTTCAGGGTCTTGTTGTACAATTTGTATTTGGTTGTCATGTTTTTTGTTAAGATCATTTCTTGCATGGGTAACTTGTGTTTCAATGTCTCCATAGTTATAAATAATGAAGGAGTCAAGGTCAGTATGGATAGAGTATAGAGATAAATTGTGTGTTTTTTCTTGACTACTCACCATGTACTTCATCAAAGTTTCTCTATACAGTCTCCTTGGTTTACCAAACACCGGTATTGTAGCATAATTCATATCCATTTGAAGGGTCCCTTGCAATTTTTCTCCCCATGAGCATGAAAAAAGCATGCCATAATTAGGAGGGATGCCAGCTACTACTATATCCATCACTAGACTCTTTGCTGGTATCTAAGCTAAAGTGACACAAAGATCTTTGATAAGACCTAGACATCTAACTTTGCTAGAATCAAATGAGTACAAATATTTGTAGGGTCTAGTAATTTCAAGGCCAAGTTTATCCATAACAGCCTTTGGCATAAGATTATGTGATGCACCTGAATCCAACATGACATTATGGAGAATTTTTTCATGAGCATTAAGACTAACATAAAATGGAGGGACACCTCTTTCTTGGGGTTTACCATCAACTTCTGGCCCAAACAAAATTTTAGGTTGATCATCATTTAAATTAACAATATCATTAATTTCCCCTATGTTCAGTGCTTTTAGGACCTGATTCCTATACACATTCTTTTTTATCAATTCAGTGAGAGGAATAGAAATTTTCAGTTTAGCAAGTTCATTCTCAATGGTAAATGGTGTTTGAATCCTAATAAGATTTGAAAAATGAGTCCTTTATTCCACTAATTTTTTGGAAAGTTCAGTTTGTTGAATTGTACTATGGATATCAGTTTGTGCGATTTTGGCAGGGCTATCCGTTGTTCTGCTAGTAACATTTTTTGTGTTCTTTTTTTATGAAATGCTTACACTTTTCTTTAAATTTTCTGCTATTTTGTTGAGATCAAGTTCAAAGACTTTTTTGTCAGAATTTTGAGAATTATTTTTATTGGAATTATCAGAGTTTTTGTTGCTTCTAAGGTTATACTGTTTGTGAACCTCCATGATAGCATTCTCAAATCCTTATCTATATTCATCATATTCTTCATATTCCAATTCTGTTTGAGTTAATGAAAATAATTCTTGTTCTTGTTGACTAAGAAAAACAAAGTCATATTCATTAATTCCCATTAGGTTTATCTGATTTTATTCTACTTATTCAACTTCTCCTTCATCCTCTTCAGTGTAATTTTCTTGGAATGGTGGCCTATTTTTCTGATCAAGACCTCTTTGTCTCTTTGCCATATCTGAGGAGGGTTTCTTCTAGGATTTTGATTTATATTCGAAGGAGTTGGTTTATTTTCTCTAGGAATATTAATTTCATTTCGATTAATCCTGTCCATCATTCTCTCCATAGTTCTAACCAATGAGTCAATTTTAGCATCAGATGTGGAAGTTGAAGGTTCTTCTCTTATAGTAACTCTTCTCTCAGTCCTCATTCTATCTCTCTTTGCTAACAGGTTGGCTTCTATGCTCACTGCATCCCTCTGCATTTCTTCTAATGTGGTTGAGGTTCTTTCCCTTAGTTGATAAGACATTTCTGGCTAAAAACCATCAGGGAATTTAACTAAGGCAAAACCTTGTGGTGGTTTTATATGAGCAGGTATTGCATTATATAAACTATTGAATCTAGTGCAATAATCCTGAACACTTTCAGCTGAAGCCCTCCTAATGTTTTCATATTCAGATAAAATTTGAAGAGGGTTATTTTTTACTTCCCATCTATTGAGGAATGTTTTATGAGATGTAGGGATTTCATTGATATTGTTTTCAGGTAAATATTTGAACCATTTTCTCACTTCTCCACTAATAATTTGAGCAAACATTCTTAGCTTAACACTTTCTTCATCTACCTCTTGAAGATCAAAAGAATTATTCATTTTGTCAACATGTTGTTGGGCAGTTACAGGACCAGTTCCATCATATAGAGTGATTTTAGACTGGTAATCCTATGGCATAGTTTCCAAGGGCGCTGATAACACCAATGGAGAATATCTAGTTGCCATGATTGGTGGAGGTAGTAGAGGAAGGTGAACAGTGGATGAAATAGGATGGATGATGGGAGGAGATGTGTGCGTGGAGGTTTGAGTATTCTTATGGGGGAGGATAAAAGAAGTGGTGGGTATTGTTGAAGAAATAGGGCTAGTTGACTTAAGATGGGTAGTCTGAGAGGTAATCGAAGAAGCTCCTATAGTCAATGTAGTTAATTCTACATATTGTTGAATATAGGCGTCATCAACTGTTGAAGTGAATTTTGTTACCAAATCTTGGAGGGTGTCTCTTTAACTGGACTTTGTTGTAGAATAGATGGATCAAATACGGTGTGGTCTGTCCAATTCTCAAATTTAGTCCTGAATAAACCCTGTTCAAAATGTAAATCAAACTGGATATCCTGTAGGGTGACAAAGTCTTCAGGGAGGGAATTTTCTCTATGAAGAAATCTATTACTTTTTTGACTCTCGGTTCTAGGATTTTTTCTTGAAATCTTCTCAGGATTGTCCACTATAGGAGGAGGATTTGGATCAGGATGGGATCTAGTTGAGATTATTTTAGGAGCCATAATTTAGATATGGAGCAGACAAACTAATTATTTTCAAAAACTAAAAAAAATTAATCTTATCAATTTTTCTATCATACAATGTTTGTTAACCAAGGTTTCTGAATTCGAATGAAAAGTCAAGTTTTTCAGTTAAGTCCCCAGTATGGTCACCACTATGTTATCGTTCTATAATTTTAATATTGGAAAGAAAAATTATATAGGAAAACATAAAAACCACTTTGGAGCATAGGATCTAGCCCTCCTAGACTTATAGAGGGATCTCTCTCTTTTAGATTTAGCTTTGTTTTATGATTCTAGTATTAGGCTAGTTATAATGATTGTAGGGGTTGATTTTTGATTGATTTTTTGGTTGGTTTAGAAGATCTGTTTAAATTAATTCCATTGGGCTATGGAGTCATAAAATGTTGGGTTGTTGCATCAAAATTTCAAGAGCATTCATAAGGAAATTTGACTAAACTTACTAGATATTAAAACATAATGAATTATGAGATGACAGAAAAAATGAATTCAGTAGTGGTTAAAAAGAAATTAGGAATGTATTAACTAGACTTTAGAAGAAAAAAATTAATACTGTAAATACAACAAAAAATAAGGTTCTCTTACAGCTAATCTTAATCTTCAAATTTCTGCTTTACAATCAGATTTAAATTATGCACCTATATAAAAACAATGGAAAACATTAACACAGAAAACAGTTGACATCACCAGATAAACACAACTCAAGTATCTTGAAAAAGGTATTTTATTATTGATGCTCCAGCTTAAAAAAGGATGCTCCAACAGAAAATTTTATTAATCTAGGGTCCAACCCCTGATACTTCAATGCATGAAGTATTTAACTCAATTCTACAATAGATTTCCATATCTACTAGGCAATGTGTTATTAATTACAAAGAAAACAAAATTTGACTAGTGTGACCATGAAATGGCCATGATGAGATTAATGTGACATTTGGCCCTATTTTTCAGAAGGTCTTTGTTGCGTGATCTGATTTGATGACGTGTTGGTTGATTTTATAGATCTGGTGTTGTGCTGATTTGCATAATTTGTTGATTTTTTGGCCTTCGCCCTTCTTGTTATTCACATAACTTTCTCCATTTTTTCTCATCTGGAATCTTCATCCTAATCACCTTCCAATATATCTCATATGTCTCTGTGTATCTAATGAAAGTAGGCATTAACACAAAAATGTGTTTGATTTCATGCTGAATAAATATATCATTGTTGATAACATCTAGAAAAGCTCTTCCATTCATGGTATTAACATTTTCATGCTTGGTTGTATCCTTCAAAATTTCTGTGAGCTTCTTCACATAGTCCTACCTAGCCATGAACTTATCATTTATCACAAATAGTGAAGGTAACCCTCTTTTGGTCAATGGCTCGATTCTCTTAAAAGGATCTGTTGAAAGCAATTTCTAAATTGTGGTTGTTCTGTTTTCTACTTGAATTTCTTCCACTTCATACTTTCTCTTCAAATTTTGAAACCTAATTATGTTATTTGCAGTTTCAGGCTTGTCCCCAATCTCCTTGCTGGACTTAGATATTGCATCATTTACCTATTAAATTATGTAATATTCCAAATCTGGAACATCTAGCGAGGCATGACTGGATAACGCATTTTCCAGTAATGGATGCTACAGGAATTGAAACCAGGAACTGGATCCCTTATATCAATGTATCTATGTCATAAATCCAAGACATGGTTCCAAATAAATCCTTCTAAGTGGGTTAAACAGATCTCCCACACTTAGATGTCCTCAGAAAAGTGCCCGTTGAGGGACTATAACAATGTATGATCAATACAATGGAACATATCATTATTTTAATGAGCCTTGACACATGAAGATGAAAATAGCTAATCAATGTATAATATAGCAGCAAGAGAGTACAATGCTCTGAGGAATCACTCACTCAAGCTAGGCAATGAAAGCCTCAATAAGATATGTACACCAAAAGTGACAAAACACTGCTACATAAATATGCCCTAGCTATGACAGCACTATATATAGGATAAACTGCAACATATAATATGAAAATAAAATGATAAGACAATGATAGCTCAAGAAATGAGGGGGAGAAATATCTCAACCCCTGAAAATAACTATACAACAATCCTAAGAAGGATTGACTGAAATACAAGTACAAATGGAAAATCTGCAGAAATGCCGGAGTTGCTGGTTAGTAGTTGTAACTCAAAACTGATACAATATGGAGATGGCTGAATAAGATGTCCAATATGTAGCAAACCTCCTCCAATGGAATTCCTAAGTACAAGGCTGATCCTAATACTGGAAATCTTGCCCTCCAAAATGCTGGTGCAACCTCTCACTGCAGATGAACTCTAGAATAACGCAATCAAGGAGCTGGACTGCGCTGCTGATGATGGGAGAAGCTTGGTATGATTCCAATATGTGAAATAAAGCTTTGAAACCTCCATCACTAATCTCCCAGATGAATATAAGCTCCCTCCTCTGAAAGATAAGCCAAGGAAAGGTGTTGTGGAACCCTCCATTGCAACACTATATTATACTTCAGCAGAAATAACGCAGTGACTGAATAATGGCTTTGGCCTTGAGCCAATATGTGAAGAAAATTAAGTGAAATCATTCAAGAGGCCTCTCAAGAAGGATAGGAAATCCTAAACATGAATTCCTCGTGCTAATAAGCATTGCAACTCAGCTAAACAACCAGGACTGCAAATATGTCTAAGCAGACAAATGATCAAATGCTCCAAGATGTCTCACTATGGTTGCCTCTTCCTCCTTTTATGCAAGTGAATGCCTCTTTGGCCTTGGACCCCACACATTAGGGTTTCTTCCACAAAGAATATTTCTCCCTCCAAAACTGCATTGTCTTCCCAAGCAAGCTACACCTCTTAGGCAGCGCTGTTGACTTGGTCAAACTTGACCTTGTCCTCATGCAAATTGCCCCTTTTCACACTGGAAGGTGAAAAATAAGCTGCTCCAATGATCCCTTTCACACTATGAGGGATTTTATTCCTACTCATGGGCATTTTACCCAATTTATTCATCTCCTAGATGACATAAGCAAAAATTAATATTCCAATTTGCTGCTTGCAAATTTTGGAATATTATAGTCCTCCCCTCTCAAAGATTGCTTGTCCTCAAGCAAGTGCAAAGATAGACTGAGTTCTCTTCTCCTCTCCCTGTAGAATCCCTATATGATGATCTAATCCAAGGAAAGTGATGTTATTTCATCATTCAAATCTCCACATTTCTCCTCCTCAGCATGCAAGTCAACTATCAAGCCATAATCATGTATGTAGGTTTTAACCCTGAACAGAAATGATCTACACACGAATCTTATAACATAAAATAAACAATAACGAGAGCATAAAACATAAAAAATAGAAACACAGATATTTTCCCCTGGATCCCAAATCGGGACGACCAACTTGATATTTCATTATATTCCTTTTAGTGTTACAACACATATATATACATGTCGAAGCATACATAAACCCTAATCCATTAACCCTAGATTAGAACATAACCGTAGTTCCCTTAACTGGATCTACAAAAATACCAAGGGCCAAAAACCATCATACCCCAAAACCATGTGAAAAACCATGCACAAAACCATGGGCGTGGACCGCCCACCAGAATAAAATGGGAACTATCTTTCCCATATGGATCCTCCATCTCCAAGCTATGAGAACTATATGGGATCTGAAATAAAATGGGAACTATCTTTCCCATATGGATCCTCCATCTCCAAGCTATGAGCCATGAAAAATGAGTCACCTTCCAACTAGGCAACTCCTGAAAGTTTTCCTCCACCTTAGGCTCCGACAAAGAAGGTGAGCTGAAATTCTGCACATGGTAGACAATGTAGCCTACCCCACGTTTTCCATATCTCTAGTTATGATAAGTGTAGAGAAAGTGTTGATCTCGGGTTGCAAAAGGATTGCCCTCAAGTGGAAATATGAGGACTAGATCTCCAAAGATCTCTCTCCCAATGCTGCAAATCATTCTGGCCCAATTATCTCCATATATGATGAGTTGGAAGTCATCAACATATGGCATGTCATCTATCATATGGCTCACCTCATATGGAAACAAGTGAGTTTCTCTAGTGGCCATATCATCTCCCATGTTCCCCTTATAACATGTAGTGCAAAAAGTATGAGGAATTTCTCCCTCAAAGGACACATCCACACAATGTGCCTCTCTCCCAATCATGCCCCTTATAGAAACAATAGAGCTATAGGGGGAAAAGATGAGAATCATGCTTGCTGCCATATGCAATAAATGTGAAGGACAATGGTCCCTCAAGTGCAACCAACAGAGCTTGACCCTCAATTGCAATAGAGACTGGTAAAAAGTGTGGCTTCTCAACCACTTTCCTGCTGCTCCAATCTCCTCAGAAGTATGGAGGAAGTGAATGATGCAAGATGTACAGTGATCACATCCTCCATAGTATATCTCTTCCCCAAGCCCTCCTAGGGAATGGCCATCAATCATGCTTATGGCCTCATCTAAACCATGTGGTCTAGAAAAAAGAATTCTCCTCCTTGGAGCATCATCCTGCACATGTATGGTTAAGGGACATATACATACATCATATAAATTCTCATGTAAACAACAATGAATACCCTTACCATACTCTCTGCTCATACAAATGGAGTGGCTCCTAGATGAGTCTCCTCTCATCTTTAAAGATAAAAAAGGTGGCTATGCTAACTCTCCCAAAGAGTCATGTCTCTCCTCCATCTCCATCTGGTCCATGCATCTTCTCATATACTGATATATCTCCTCCTCAAAGCCCATCCAAAAATACCCCTCCATGATGGTGTGGTATGCTCTCATAGAAAAAGTGGGACTGAAAAGGAAATCCTCCTGAGCTGCTTGTAGAAACTTCTCCTTGAGCTTGGAATATCTAGGAAAGAAGATCCTACCATGATAAAAGATGACCCCATCTCTGACTGAATATCCCTCCTCATGCAACTAGCCGTCCAAGATCAGCAAGTAAAAATATCCTTGGAATACTCCACCAACAACTAGGAGCTCCAATATGGATATATCCTCCATAGTGATAGCACTGATGATCTCTCATGAAGAGCATTTGTCATATGGTCATCCCTCTCTCTAACATATCCTATGCCAAATATGAAATTTGGAAGGGTGTTATCCTTCCCCTGCTGCTTCTGCCACAGCGCAAAATCTAAAATGGAAGTGGGTACTGATGATGTTGAGAGAATTCTCTCTCTCTCCTTGAGTCTACCGCGGACTCCTAGTGATATTTATAGATCTCCCAAAGTTTCCACTCCTCTGAAATCACTGAGTGGTGCCTCAACTGGTGAAGCACCCATCCTCCTCTGTTGATCCAGTGGTCTCCCCAGAAAAATGTCTCCATGCAATGAGACATCATCATCAAGAGATGACTGAATATATGTATGGAAAGAACTCTCCATGCTTCCACTGCGCAATCCAATCACCTTCTTAGGTGCATCAACCTCCAAGAATGAATAGGGATGTGTACCCCTCATCTCATGATGTTGGGTGTCCTCCCTATCTCCTCCTTATGTCTCCATGGTCCTACACCTCCTCAACAATGGCACATGAGTTGTGCCTTGATCTCCACACATGAGATCCTGGGGATTTCCTTGCAAAGATGCAAGCATCCCTCTGAATTAGGGGAATTTTTAGGTCTAAAATGGGCCTCCTAAGGAAATTATAAAATAATAGTGGAAAAAATCAAATAAGATTTGATGACATCATCAAATTTTAGAGAAAAAAATGAAAAAACTACTTTTTCAACTGATATTTTCAACTTATTTCCCAAAGTCTTTACTCAAATTTCGAGAGGGAGTACTCGTTGGATGAAAAATTTAATTCTTCATCCAAGGAGTACCCATGTTGCATACTTTTGATGGGTCCTACTACACAAAAAATGAGAAATACATGAAAAACGTGATTGTAATCACGTTTTTTTATGTATTTCTCATTTTTCGTATATTAGGGTCCATAGAAAGTATGCAACATGGGTACTCCTTGGATGAGGAATTAAATTTTGCATCCAACGAGTACTCCCACTCGAAATTTGAGTAAAAACTTTGGGAGATAAGTTGAAAATATGAGTTGAAAAAGTAGTTTTATTATTTTATTATTTTTTATTATTTTTACCCTTTTACTTAAAAATGGTGAATCATCCCCCATGGTTGACATGATCATCTTGAATCCTATTGGTTCTTATAAAGTTTATTTTTGTTGTACATTTTTCTTAGGAGGCCCATTTTAGACCTCAAAATTCCCCTAATGGCTTGGAGCAAGGGCTCCTCCTTCCTCTACATGAGGCACTAGATAATCTCTATATGGAACAACGTTGTTGCCCTCAATCTCTGCAACATGTATGGGAAACCCTCCAAGGATTAGATCCTTCTTTGGAAAAGAGATCACCATGCTTCCTTGCTCAAAGGCGTGAGATGGAAGTCCTTCCAGCAAAGTATGGTGCAAGTTTTCAGCCTCTCCCATGGTTTTCTGAGATGGTATTGTGTTCTCATGCAAGGATTTTATTTGAGTTCTCTTTTTTATTCACACCATGTGTGTCTCATGAATCCCTCTATCAAATATTTTCACTAATGCCTTAGTGAAACTTGAATAAGATGCAATGTTCACATTTTTCAAAGAAAAGGATTCAAAGATCCACCAGGCATAAGCGTTACCTCTCAAATGCAGCGCTGCAACTTTTATGGCTTCATCTTCGAGAATGTGGTGCTGCTGCAATAAGGTTTCTAACTCCTCCACCCAAGCTTTGGCTGAACATACAGGTGAACCTTCAAAGGTAGATAGATGAAATCTATCCTACTGCTCTCTTCCTTTCACCTTCATCTTGTAAAACTCTGAAAAACTAAGATGATCTCAGAATTTTTGAGTTTGAAACTCATACTCTTTCAAGAAATTACTAAGGATTTCCCTCCTAGCAACCTCTTATTCACTTTCCATCTCTCTTCCGGAAATCCTGGGCATGTGATTGCGCTGTGTATTAGGATGTGTAGTTTCTTGCTCACACTCCTCATATAACAATCTAGAGTTTGCTTTAGATTCAAACCCTTTAAGATATTCTTCATACATCTCCTTCATTATCTTCCTAAATTCTTCATGAATATTATGTACAGATTTTGGAAGAAGCTTTGTGAGATTATCCCCTCTTTCTCCTTCAGAAGATGGAGTCTTTTTCCTGCTCATATCTCTATCTCCTTGATGAGAATTGGAAGTGCAGGGTTCTTCCTCTTCTTTATTCTTATCCTCCTTGGGGAGGTTCTTCATGGATCTGAAATATGATGAGATAAAACCCATACTCTTCAATATTCTTATCTATTGGGCTTAGACTCACAGGCTGAGCCAAGACTATGCTTTGATACCACTGTAATATTCCAAATTTGGAACAGCTAGCAAGGCATGACTGGATAACGCATTTTCCAGTAATGGCTGCTACAGGAATTGAAACTAGGACTTGGATCCCTTATATCAATTTATCTAAGTCCTAAATCAAATATATGGCTCCAAATAAATCCTTCTAAGTGGGTTAAACAAATCTCCCACACTTAGATGTCCTCAAAAAAGTGCCCGTTGAGGGACTGCAACAATGTATTATCAATACAATGGAACACAACATTATTTTAATGAGCCATGACACATGAAGATGAAAATAGCTGATAAATGTATAATATAGAAGCAAGAGAGTACAATTCTCTGAGGAATCGCTCACTCAAGCTAGGCAATGAAAGCCTCAATAAGACATGTACACCAAAAGTGAAAAAACACTGCTACATAAATATTCCCTAGCTATGACAGCGTTGTCTATAGGAGACACTGAAACATATAATATGAAAATACAATGATATGAAAATGATAGCTCAAGAAATGAGGGAGAGAAAGCTCTCAACCACTGAAAATAACTATACAACAATCCTAAGAAGGATTGACTGAAATACAAGTACAAATGGAAAATCTGCAGAAATGCGAGAGTTGCAGGGTAGCAGCTGCAACTCAAAACTGATACAATATGGATATGGTTGAATAATATGTCCAATATGTATCAAACCTCCTCCAATGGATTTCCTAAGTACAAGGCTGATCCTAATACTGGAAATCTTTCCCTCCAAAATGTCGGTGCAACCTCTCACTGCAGATGCACTCTAGAATAACGTAGTAAAGGAGCTGGACTGCGCTATTGATGATGGGAGAAGCTTGGCATAATGCCAAGATGTGGAATAAAGCTCTAAAACCTCCTTCACTTATCTTCTGGAGGAATATAAGCTCCCTCCTTTGAAATATAAGCCAAGGAAATGTGTTGTGGAACCCTCCACTGCAATACCTAGCAACACTACGTTATACTTCAGCAAAAATAACTTAGTGACTGAATAATGGCTTTGGCCTTGAGCCAAGATGTGGAGAAAATGAATTGTAATCCTTAAATAGGTCTCTCAAGAAGGAGAGGAAATCCTAAACAGGAATTCCTCGTGCTAAGCAGCACTGCAACTCAGCTGAACAGCTGGGACTGCAAATATGTCTAAGCAAACAAATGATCAAATGCTCCAAGATGTCTCACTATGGCTGCCTCTTCCTCCTTTTATGCAAGTGAATGCCTCTTTTCCCTTGGACCCCACACATTAGGGTTTCTTCCACAAAGAATCTTTCTCCCTCCAAAACTACGTTGTCTTCCCAAGCAAGCTACAAGTCTTAGGTAGCGTTGTTGACTTGGTCAAACTTGACCTTGTCCTCATGCAAATTGCCCCTTTTCACACTGGAAGGTGAAAAATAAGCTGCTCCAATGATCCCTTTCACACTATGAGGGATTTTATTCCTACTCATGGGCCTTTTACTCAATTTATTCATCTCCTAGATGACATAAGAAAAAATTAATATTCCAATTTGTTGCTTGCAAATTTTGGAATATTACAAATTAGTTCCTTATGTTCAAATATGATTTGAACAGAAGGCCATATTTCATTCATTGATTCTGTGATACTTGTCCATATGATCTCCTTGACTCTACTGACCATGTTTCCAATAGAAGATTCTTGTAGAGACTTTTGTAGACCTTCCATCAACCTATTATTTCTTTTTGTTTTTGTCAGATGATCTGATTCACTTCTTATTATTTGATCCTGTAAAACTTTAATTTGAGTTTGTAGCCTTTTAATTTCTTCTATCTGTAAAGAGATATTCTCCATGGCTTTGGATAGTTGTTTTGTATCACCTGATGTACTTGTAGTTTTTGATGTAGTTGAATGGGCAACTGCAAGGGGAACAAATTCTAATGGAATGATAGCCATCTATGTTGCTTTTTATTTTTATTTTATTAATTTCTCCATTTCTATTTCCATCTGCTTTATCTATGTTGATTGTTCCATTATTAGCTTCATCATCTATGTTTTTTGAGTTTCGTTATCTTCTATATCCTTGGTCAGAGGGTCATCAATAGCTGACATTTTGAGCTGCTTTCTCAAGGCTTTTATGTCTACTTTTTTCTTCTTCACAATTTCTTCTAGTGCTTGTATGTTTGCAGGATCATACCCAATATTCACCACTAAATCCTCTAAGGATTTAATTCTGTTTTAATTTGAAAGAGAAGAGATCTTATCCATTTTGAGGTTTGGCTGAACATTGGCCAGTGATACCTATAATTTAGATAAACTCATTTCTTTACTAGTCACAGTAGATGAGATCATCTCTCCAGTCTTCTTGTGCATTTCCATTTTACCGATTGGGTGAATGTCTTTGACATTAAACTCAAAATATGTCTGCTTGGAATCAACAAGTGATTTAGGTTGTGAATTTTGGGCTTCTAAGAAAGCCATGAGCATATTTTCTTTCGCTGAATCAAAGGCTGATAGAAGCCTGCTTTGTGAACCGGTGGTTTGATTCCAAAACTGGTTGTAGGTGTTAGTCTTCAATATCTCATTTTTTCTCTTAATCTCCCGGAAGTTGTCATATATGGTTTCCTCCTTTTCCCTTGTAGCAGTAGTATATGTAGGTGTTTGAAGGCTTTGCTGTTGAAAGGGAATTGTAGCTAAAATTATGGAAAATACCATGTGGCCACCGACCAGAGAAGAACTAGGATAATATCTGATAGTTATGACTATCTATTGCTCCATTTCCTTGATTTGATATATGTCCATGTGAATTCTTTCTCTTCCTATATCGCATTTTGAACTCCCGGCTAGATGTATCAGTCTCCAAAGTAGATTGATCATCTCTTGGCCTCTTTCTTGTTTCCTCTTTCTCTTTTTATTTTCATCTGTCTTGCTTATCTTCTGTACTCTTATTTTCTTATGGAGTAGGGGTTGGTATGCTTGAAGATGAAATTACCTGCTCTTCAGCCTCCTACAAGGAATTTTCTATCCACTTAGTATGGTTCATAAATTTCTCAATCTCAGGTTTGTGTGTGTGGATATATGGAGTTTATTTATTTTCCACCCTTTACTTAGAGATGATCCCCAATAGTTCATAATACCAATTGAAGCTATGGGTAAACTTCATCTCCCTCAAAATCTTGTCAGCCTCTTCACCAACTGCTCTATTATTGCAAATGAAAGGCCCAATTTTGGATTTGATCCTGAACTGATCGAACTTCTTTTTAGCTAATACAAAATGTACCTCATCTACATTTATCATCTATCTAATGTACTCCAGGGAAAATATCCTGATGGGGATGAACTTTGGTAGCTTGTAAGGGGGAAAATCACACCCATATATTCTAATTTCAGTGTAGTTATGGTACAAGTACCAGTCTCAAGTTCTAGCTTGATCTGATAGTTGCATAATCTTTCTAATGTCTTAACTGATTCTTGGTTCCACTGTGCTGCTGAGGATGCTCATAGTTGGATGCATAAAAATTTAAATGAATGCTTTGTAGGTGTAATATTTATGGTCTTTCATCAGAAATGTTGTCCAAAAGATGATTGATTGAGGTTGGGAATCTTCATTCACCTTCCTCATTGTAAAGTGGAACTTGTTTGCCTAAAAATATAAAAACATATAAAACATGACTGAAGTGTATTTGAACACTTATTCTGTGTGAAATTTGACAAACTAGTCGTGAATGGAATCTGCCAAGAATTGACTGAAATTAGACATAATGGAAGGTTTAGACTTTGTTGAATATATGGAAAGGAAACCTATCATTGATTCATCTATCCACTGATATGAATGATATCCTAACAAGTAAGAAATAACAGTAACTATATGTTGGTTCCTATCAGGGAATGTGGCAAATGGATAGGGAGGATTTTTCTTGGGAAATGGAGTGTGTGTATCCATAAATAACTCAAGTGTTTTGGCTCTGCTGGAAAAATCCAACTTCTGGTATAATTCTCTCAGGGTTTCATAAGAAAAAAGTGTGGTTTCTTCAACAAGAGGAGCTTGCATCACTTGCATGATGGATTGGGCACTAATCATAAGAAGAATTTCTCATGTGGGGGCAACAACAGCCCTCTGATTTGGAATGTAGCAGGCTTGGCATTTTCTTATGAATTCGGGACAACTGTGGCTTTTTGGGAATATATAATATGGTAATTTAGTGTCCCACAACCCTATATCATCGACTTCATCAATAAACTTGTCTTCCAACCAACAATATACATAAAAAATACCAAACTCTGAAAGAGTTTCATGTATCTTAAAATATCTGTCAGAAAGGGCCACATGGTCAAGGTCCACCTGAGGGTGAACCATTGGATTAAATGGCTCCTGCTCTTTCATTTTTGGAGGCATGTTTGTGCCTGAAAATGAAATTAGTTGTGTTTTTTTATATTTGCAGGTGCACAGAAAGGGATTAGAAGAAAAGGGGAAGAAATAGAATGGAATTATGTTGATTAGAAGAGGAACTGGTAGAAAAGGGGAATAGAGAATGGGGATTTTTGCTTAATCTGCATGCAATTGAGCCCTTTACCACATCCTTTGATATCTGTAAAACTTAAACTTTGATCACCTGTTACAAAAGAAACACAAAAGAAATGTAAACTTTGAAATAGGTGGGGAAAGATAGCTTTGTAGAGTGGTGGGGGTTTCCGTTGACATGGTGGGGGTATGTTGGGAAACAACTTAATCAATTAAATTCTTAATGGGTCTTTAGGCAGGAGCAGATTTTATTGGGAAAATGTGACAATATTGGTCATTGTAGCGCAACGAATATGGTGGGGAATTAATTTTCACTGGCATGGTTTTATCATGGTGGAAACCACTTTTCGCAGGGGGTGTAGGTTGGTAAGCGGAATGGAGTGGTGGGGGGGGGGGGGGGGGGGGTGTGAAAAGATAAACGCCTAACACGTAGCAGAAGTCGGGAGAGTTTCGAAACCGCCCATTTCGGACCCCCCCCTCCCCAGGGTGCTTTCGGAGCATGAGGGCAGAAAAGGATGTTGGTTGTCAGATGAAATGGAAGGAAATAAGGGTTTAATGGTGATGGGATGGGTGAGTGAATGGTGGGGTTGGGTGAATAAATGTTGAGCGGGGGTATAGTTTTGGGACTTAGGATATTAGGATATGACATACTATTTCAAATAAAATAAATTAATCCTGAAACTTAAGATATCCTCTATTTTTTTTATTTTCCTTCATACATGAAAATACAATAAATCCTTTGAATAACACTTTGAAATAACTTTCATGTATCTTCACATTTATTTTCTTTCATTCTACCTACCCTTCAATTATTCTAAAAAAAAATATCATTCTTTTGCAGGGTGCATTTAGGCTTGTAGTCCCCAATCTCTTTTTTTATAAAAATCTAACCTACTCTATTCATTATTCCTTTCATTGACTCATATTAAAATGATGGGTCAATTTTATTTCTACCTAGAAACTAATTTGCCAAGGTTAAATTGTTTGGAAAATCCTTATTTTCTAACCTATCCAAAAAAAATTTAAAATTGTTCGATCATGCTTAGACTATATGATTGAACAAACTAATCTAATCAGCAGTGGAATTTTGATTTGCAGCACTTTCAATATTATTCTTTTTGGGGTTTTCTTTCTTTTCTTTTCTCTTTTTTTTTATTTATATCCTTTTTCAATATACCCTCTTTTATTTTTCTTTTTCATTTTTTTTTTTGGAAATCATTTGAACGTTGAAAATCATGTACAACATGAAATACTCAATCACTTTGAGATCCTATAAACTATAGGAACCTAACGTGCTTGACCTGATAGTGTAGAGTAACCTTTGTGGGTGAGGAGAAAATGTCCTCGTATTCCTCCACGACTTTGTCCATATGCTGCTACCATACAGGGGAGCCCTTTTTTGAGGCTATGGCCACAACCTTCTTCTTTCCCCGTGGGCGAATTGTAATGAAAATAAATTTCCTGGTTTGGGAAATAATCTTACTATGTCTTTTGGCAGTAGTCAAAGAGATGGCAGGAGGCGGTACTACCTCCGGTATCATGTACAATTTATTTACCAAATTAACAATAGCAATGCAAGGCCAAGACTCATACACAACATGTCACTTCCACAAGTATGGTTGGCCCAATAATACATCACAAACATCAAGAGGAGCAACATCACACAGTACCTCATCCGTGAATGGCTTGATGTTGTACGGAAGGTGGCACTACTCACAAATGTGAAGATCTCTTCCTTGGTGAAGCCACCCGATGGTATATGGCTATAGGTGTGTTATGGTCAGTAGGTCGAGCTACTTCAAGACCTCTGTTGAAATGAGGTTCTTTTGGCTTCTGCTATCGATAAGGAATTGTATTGGAGAACATTTCACCCACATTTTCGAATGGAAGAGGTGCTCCTCGGCTTCTGGATCCTCGGGATCCTCCCTCTAGAGCTTGGTGGTGGGGAAAATGGCACTAGGATTCGCATCAATGATCTGTTTCCATTTTTCATCGCCCTTGTCTCATTCTAACTGAGGATCATACCATGCATCTGATTCGAGTGCCTTCAGTTCGGTCACTAGTGATTGTTTGGCCCGACATTTGTTTGTGCTATGAGTGGGGTTGTTATGAAATTCACACCACTTACCCTTGGATTTTCCCCTTAGCTTTTACCCTTGGATTTTCCCCTTGTTCTATGGTTTGGGGGCGCCTTTCCTTGGTTTCGTATTCTCGGATCCAAATTCTCGCTTCTTCTACTTAAATTTTTTCTCAATCGTGGCGTTATTGCGATATGCCGTGCCAAGTGAGATAATTTAGAGGAACTCCATTTCCTCTTGAATGTATCTGTAAAAATAGTTGTGGTACTTGAGCACCAAATGTATCTGAATATTTAATACCCAACTTTGTGTGTAGGGTATGGAACAAATTCGTTAGTTCATGCACATATTGATCCCTTTGTTGTCACAACGTGGTCCATTGTATGTACTTGTCCTCATAGCTCCCCATGGGGTAATATTGTTCCTTGATGCCGTCTTGGAATGAATTCCAAGTGGGTGCGACCAAGAATAGAGAGGGTTGATCTCATCATTCTGCTCACAGTAGGTTTCCCATGAGTCTTTGACATGGGGGGTAGCTTTGAGAAGTGAAAAAATATTCTTTTATTAGTCGGAGAAATCATGGAACAAGAAATAACCTTCCAGAAAATTCATCCATCTATCTACAACGTCTACATCTATTTGGCCTTCAAATACAGGAATGTCGAATTTGACATGTACCTTGAAAGGAGAGGCACCCCCAGAGTGGCTACTGGATGTATATGCACCGCTGATAGGCAGTCGATGAAGGATTTGGGCAAAGTTATCCATCATTGCATTCATTTGTTTCTCGAGGGCCTCCTCGAGCAATAATTTGATAGGATCTCCTACTCCCTCTCCTTTCTTTTCTTTCACCATGGGAGGTTGTCGAGGTTTGTGAGGCTGTAATATTCCGAATTAGCCATGAGCTAGTTGGAATATTAGGTTTTTTTTTTTACTTCCTTGTTTGATGAATAAGAGGGTATGGCAACCCATAAATCTCCTTAATATGAACAAAATAACTGCTAATGTGAAAGGAGGACATCTTAGTGGCTTGATAAAGCACCCTTATGTGTGAAAAGGGGCTGGAGCATGAAGACTAGGTCAACTTTGACCAAATCAATAGTGTTGTTATGGAGGAGTGGACATTTATTGAGGGACAACACAGTTTTGGAGGGAGATATCATGCATGGAGATAGTGGCTTTAATGAATGGGGCCAAGGGTGAGGAAGTTCACCACTTATATAAGGAAGAGGATGGCAACCATATTTCATGGATTTTATGTTATGATATTTTAATTATATGGTCTATTCAGACATATAGCTTTCTTTATCTATTTAGCTAAGATTGCAGTGTTGTTTAGCAGAGGGTGTTCCTGGGCGAGAATCTCACCTCTATCCTTCAGGATCCTCAAAGGAATATTATTGCACTATCATTCCACATTTATACATTAGGCCAAAGCTTCAGTCTTATGGTACAAAGTAGTTCCTGTTGAGGTTGTGTTGTGTTGCAGGGCAAAAGTTGTGGAGGGTTGAATTGGGTGATTTTTGAGCTAGATCTCATTGGAGGAAGGTTCCTTTCTCTTGGGAGGCTATTCAAGAAGGCCCTGGAGCATCATTGATATATTTGGCACTAGGCCACAATTTTTTAATCCCCTACAGTGCAGTATCAGTCTAGATCTGCGTTATTCTAGGGAGGAGTTGCAGGGGTAGTTGTAGTGGGTGATTTGGACAGTGATTTCTTCAGTGAATGGGCCAACCTATCATCTGGAGGATCCATTGGAGGAGAGCATACTTATTTTCATATCATCTTCAACCATACCCTTTAGTTACTTTATTGCAACATACTTTCAGCCCTAGGGCTGCAACTCATATTGTATTATTGGGTGTTTTTTCCCAGAGACCCTCTTGAGTTTCTTTGTTGGAGGTTGTATAGAGCCTTGATCTTCATTGTACATTATCTTTGAGGGATATATCATCCCTTTATCTTTTTTTTACACATTTTCTGTAAAATTTCTCTTATGACTGCACTATAGTAGTGTCTCCGGCATTTTGATATAGTAGCAGCACCTCATTCTTGAGGATTTTCTTTATTGGAGGCTTGTTGTATGTTTTTTGGTCCATTATTTTATACACATATTTTGCTGTTATGATGAATGGAAAGAATCAATATTGGTTTCATGTTTTTATGTGATGTTTTACACTTCTATTCAAGCATTTTTTTCTATATTCCTGATTTTCCCATTTGGGAATATTACAGTGGTACCAGAGCATAATCTTGGCTCAGCTTGTGCATCTTAAGCCAATATGTCATTAGAAGAGGGAGATCCTCTCACAGATAGAGAGAGAAGATATCTCAGAAGAAACTGGGAGTATGACTATACAAATGATAAAGAAGACAAGGTTAAAACCCCATTATCAGGAGGAATGAAAGGGAAGGAGTTCTCAAGACTTCTTTTCCAAACTATGTAGGGCATTAACAAAGACATCCTAGAGATGAGGTTGGAGAGATATAGAGATTCTCCAAGAGAGCTTGTACATTAAGAAAGCTCCGGTTTTTCACCTTGTGGGTATGAGCATTCAACTACACCATTAGATCTAGAACATGGTACCATGCCTACATTCTTGGAAAGAGAAGAAGAGGAAGAAGAAACACCAAAGGAGGAGACTCTTGGTGACTATCTCCAAGAATATGAATCTTAGTCTAGTAGATTCAAAGAGCATATAAACTTCCAAGGTTTTGTCAAATCAAAGAGTATATAATACCCAGTAACCACAATAGAAGAAGAGGGTGCATGCATCACACTTTGGGTATATTATTTCTACTATTTTTGATGGGTCACCCAAGAGCACAACCAAGGCTTGGGTAAAGAAGCTAGACACATATTTTCAGTTGCATCAAGTTTCATAAGAGGAGGCCATTAGAATAGCAACACTGCATGTTGAAGGTAAGTATTATGCCTGGTGGCTTTATGAATCTTCTTCATTAAATAATGAAAATATATCTACTTATGCAAATTTCACTTGGAGGTTAGTGAACAGATTTGATCTAAAAAATTTTGAAACTTCCTTGGGAGAGCTAACCAAGCCCAAGAAATCAGAACCTTTACATGAGTTGGAAGGATCCATGAAACCAACTCCATTTCAGAACATTGTTGAGGGGGTTAAATATCTGCAACATATTTTTCTAAAGGCAAAAGCCCCACTTCAGAAAGAACTTTCTTCTCAAGAAGAAGACATGAGGATTCCTCCTTCAACAGGAGATCAAGCCAAGGGATCTCTTAATGATGAGGAGAAGGAAGAGAAAGAGTAGGAAAGATAATATAGCACTGTAAAAGCAGGAGGAGATCTACTACCATTTGGATATGGAGATGAAGCAATTGCTTCAACTAGGGGAGCTCTTGTATCTTTGCAAGAAGTTACAAAGGATCTCACATATGAAGATCAGGAGCAGCATGTGCTATGTTGATAGACAATGAGACAAAACAATGGAGGGAATGTGTTCCAACATTGAATACAGTCTTGGGGACACACACTATGATAAATCATTCCCTTGTGATCAAGACTTTTTACACCAATGAGATGTTGGGTGTACATGGGTTGATTACATTTGAAGAATACACCTTAGACTGTGAGATCTTGCAGAAGGTAGGAAATGAGAAGGAGGGCCAACATCAAGTGATTGGGAACATACACACCCATCCTTTTCAAGAATTTCATGCACAGAATCAGGAGGGTGGTTTGCGTAGTGGAAGCAGGGACCTTGTTGAGATTGCAACAAGATGATGAGCTTAGTGAAAAGAGTCGCCTTCACTAAGTGGGCCCGCAGGCTATTTTTGGCGCAAAGTCTATTTTTAGACTATGTCTATTTTTAGACATATGGATCATGTTCTATGAGTTGCAGGATGCTATTTGTGGATAGTTGGTCAAGTCGGAAAAAATAGATGGACTTCTATTTTTAGACATATTGGGCGGAATCTATTTTTAGATTGCCAGTCTAAAAATAGATATGTCGAATATTATTAGCTCTTAATAATATTTGGACTATAAACATTATCTTATTCTCTTGGAGCACTTCAGTTAAGTGCACGGATGTGGCACAGGAGCTGACAGAAGGAATTACGCTATTCCTAAGGGTTAAGTGGAGCTATTGCATGGATACTTCAGTTAGAACTCATGTGAGAGAGTTTGGTGGAGTTGATTGAGGAGATAATGGAGTTGTGTTCAGTTTAACTAATCTAAACATAGTTGAGCTATTTGTATCTAGTTTAAATGATTGATACAATTAGTGAGAGTGGTGTGAATTAATTATTAATTAATTCACTAATTATAAACTCATTAATCAACTAAAGAATACATCAGTTAACTTCAATGCATGGACAGTTTCAGTGGAGACCAGTGCAGAGATAGGTGAAAGAGCAGGTTAACTATAAGTTGTGACTATACTATTGCATATTTGCAAAAACCAGTGATTGGAGAAGCCCATGAGGATTGCGCAATACAAGCTAGGTGGGTCAAGTTATTTAATGAGCCATCCTACAACATTGATTACACAATAGAGGCTAGCTATCAGGTGGCAGAGATTGGAGCATGTGTTTTGCTAGATCTAGCTTGATTAGTGTGTAGAAATTGGAGGTTGTGCTGAGAGCTTGTGAGGAGCTTTGTACAATGATTGTTACATGATCTCTATGACATATAATATACAGATAGTTGGGGGTTTTCAGCTTTAAGCTTTCCCATGAAATACTGTGTTCATATGTGTGAATGTTTATGGTTTTAATGTGCGCATGCAATTGATTTTATTTCTGCATGTAATGATCAATGGTAGAAGAGATTTTGTATTGTGAATGAAGCTTAAATAGTGTGTGATCAGGAGAATCTTGGTGGATAACATATCAGTTATTCAAATTTTCTACATGGTATCAGAGCGATATTGATCATTGGAGCAATTGCAAAAACATTGAAGCGGTTGAGTTTTTTGCTGGTGGAATTCGAATTTGCAGCAGTGTTTTCTTGGTGTCGAAGTTGAGATGTCTTTCAACGGATTGTGATTGGAGTATTCCCTTGAGGGCAGCTCAAATTATATTGCATGGAAGGATAGGATGGAGGCGGTGATGGATGAAAATGGGTTGAAGGAGTTCATAGATGCAAAAATTCCAAAACCTACTTCTAGTGATGTTGTCGTCCTTAACACATGGCAAAAGAAGACAACAAAGTGTCGAAGGATTCTGTTGGAAGGTGTGAAGGATCACATAGTGTCCAGCCTTCATGGTAAGGCTTCTCCATTCTTGATGTGGAAAGATTTGACAGATTTATTCCAAAGAAAGAGAGACCAGAGGAAGTTGGCGCTCAAGGATAAACTTAGAAACATAAAAATGGAGAAAGGCGACAGTATGCCCAAGTACCTCACGAAGTTCATCCAATGCAGGGATGAACTGGGAAGTGTGGGGGTTACTGTTGATGATGAGGACTTGGTGAGCTTGGCTCTCCTTGGGCTTCTGAAGATTTGGAATTCCTATCAGGACTCTGTCAATGGTTGGGAGAAATTGCCAGGATGGGAGCGACTTTGGTCGGATCTTGTGCAAGAGGAGATAAGGCGAAGTATCAGGGACAGATCTTCATCAAATAACTCTGATGAAGAGAATTGCGCTTTGGATGCCAAAGAAAAGAAGGGGAAGAGCAAGAAAGTTTCTCAATCCAGTGCGAAAGGTAAGAAGCATGACATGTCTAAGGTGAAGTGCTTTCACCGTCACCAACACAGACATTATGCCACTAGTTGTCCACAGAAGAAGAAAAATAAGCAGGCTGTTGGATCTGCAGCTGGAGAGGCCTTAGCCTCGCAGTTTGAGCTGGATTTTTCACTGAGCGCATGCTTGGTCTCCAGTGTGATGGATTCAGTTTGGTTTCTTGACAGTGGTGCATCTTTTCACATGACAGGAGATCGAGATTTGTTTACTGATATGGATGAGAAAGATCTTGGAGTGCACATCGAGATGGACGATGATGGTAGATACAGTGCGACCGATATCGGTACCATTTCCTTTGATAGGGAGTCTGGTAAACCCTTCGTATTGAAGGAAGTGATGCATGTTCCAGGATTGAAGAAGAATCTGATCTCTGTGGCGATGTTAGAAGACAAGGGATATGATGTTGTCTTTAGCGAGGGAAAGGCTTTCCTGCGCAGTAAGGAAACTGGTGAGACCTGGAGGATAGGGGTTAAAGTTAAGAACCTTTATCAATTGCAGGTAGATGGCTGCGTAGCAATGGCAAGCAAGGCAGAAGGAGTGGTGAGCCGGGATGATGGCGAGTTGTGGCACCGGAGATTGGGCCACCTTCACCATGGAGCTTTCAAGATATTGCAGTAGATTTCTACTGGGATTCCTAAGGGTACTCTTGCACAGTTAGATCAGTGCAAGGGATGTACCTTAGGAAAATTTGTGAAAGCCACCTTTCACGAGAAGGATAGTCACGCCACGATGATCCTTGAGAGAATTCACACATACGTGTGTGGACATTTCTCAGTATCTTTGACAGCAAAGCACAGGTATTATGTGATATTTGTTGATGATTTTTCTTGTAAGTGTTGGATCTTCTTCATGCAGAAGAAGAGCGAGACATACTCAAAGTTCTGTGAGTTCAAGGCACTGGTTGAGAAACAATCGGGGAAGCAGGTGAAGGCTCTTAGGAGCGAAAATGGTGGTGAATTCATCTCTGGAGAATTCAAGGACTTTTGCAGTGCAGAAGGAATTCGAAGAGAGCTCATAGCACCTCATAACCCACAGCAGAATGGGGTTGCTGAGCGGAAGAACAGAACGATCGTGGATGCTGCACGGGCAATGTTGCATGATCAGGGCCTTCCCATACACTTGTGGGCTGAGGCATGCAATACTGCAGTATATGTGCAGAACCGTTGTCCTCACAGGATACTTGGCATGAGTACACATGCGGAGGCATTTTCTGGTAAGAGGTCTGATATTTCCCATTTGAGGATTTTTGGTTCACCTATTTACATTCATGTGACGAAGGATGCTAGGAAGAAGCTGGAGCCGACTGCAGAGGTTGGGATATTTGTGGGGTACACTGATACACCCCACAACTATTGTGTGTATTTTCCAGACAGTCGCAAGAATGTTGTGCGACGGGATATCAAATTTCATGAGGAGAAAGCCATGAAGTGTTCGCTTGAGAGGGAGCCACACTTGCATGCATATGAGGAGCTATTAGTTCCTAAGTATGAGTCTCAGGATGTGAATCAGCCACAAGATGAGGTTCATGGAGTGGAAGAGACCACTCATGTAGCGCCAACCATCAGAGGGCGGAAGCGCACTACAGAAGCTGAGCGACTGGCTCAAGATGTATAGAGGGTTGTAGGAGCACCTACATCACAGCGCAGACAGAGACAATCACCTAACCGGTATACTGGATACATGGCTCTTATGAGCAAGTGTATCGTGATAGAGCCATCCTCTTTCGAGGAAGCTGTGGAGGATCCCGCATGGGTAGATGCCATGGTGGAAGAGTATGATTCGATTGTTAGAAACAGTGCATGGGAGATTGTCCCAAGGCCGAAGGGGAAATCAGTGGTGGGTTAGAGATGGATCTACAAAGTGAAGCAAGTAGCTGACGGGAGTGTGGAGAAGTACAAGGCGAGATTTGTTGCCCGAGGCTTTTCACAGATTGAGGGGATCGATTATGAGGAGACCTTTGCACCTAACACAAGGTATTCTTCCATACGGACGATTCTTGCTCTCTCAGTGCAGATGGGGTGGCACATTCATCGAATGGATGTGAAGACTGCGTTCCTCAATAGAGTGATTGAGGAGGAGGTGTACATAGAGCAGCCCGAAGGTTTCAAGATCTTCAGCAGCGAGTCGCATGTGTGCAGGCTCAAGAGAGCGTTGTATGGATTGAAACAAGTACCTCATGCTTGGTACACACGGATAGACAATTATTTTACCAGACTTGGATTCTCCAAGAGTGAGGCGGATCCGAACCTATACTAGATAGTGGTGGAGGGTAAGTTGCTGATCATTGTACTTTATGTAGATGATTTGATTTTGACAGGTGATGAGCTGTTGATACTCTCATGCAAGGATGATCTTGCAAAATATTTTGAGATGAAGGACTTGGGCCTCCTTCATTATTTCCTAGGATTGGAAATTTGGCAGCGCAGTGGTGGACTGTTTTTTTCTCAAGGTAAGTATGCCCGGGAGATACTGGAGAAGTTCAACATGCATGGCTGCAAGCCTATTGATACTCCTCTTCCTGGTGGTTGGAGGAAGGAGGATGCTACTTTGGCGGAGGTAGTGGATGCCACTGTTTATCGAAAGTTGGTGGGGTCGCTTATGTATCTGGTTAATACATGACCCGACATATGCTATGCAGTTAACCAGCTTTCACAAGCTATGGTTAAGCCTACCAAGCTCTTTTGGAAGGCGGGGAAGCATGTATTGAGATATATCAGAGGCACATCGGGATATGGATCATGGTATAGACAGGAGGATGAGTTGAGGCGGCATGGCTTCACGGATCGGTATCATCATATCAGAGATAGTGTGCAGCAGAAGGTCATGTTACTTTCATATATTCCCACGGAGGATCAGGATGCTGATATCTTGACGAAGGCGCTCACCAGGAGAAAATTCGAATACCACAGAGGCAGGATAGGGGTGGAAGATAATCCTTATCTTGTTGAGAGGGAGTGTTGAGATTGCAACAAGATGATGAGCTTAGTGGAAAGAAGTCGCCTTCACTAAGTGGGCCCGCAGGCTATTTTTGGCGCAAAGTCTATTTTTAGACATATGGATCATGTTCTATGAGTTGCAGGATGCTATTTGTGGATGGTTAGTCAAGTCGGAAAAAATAGATGGACTTCTATTTTTAGACATACTGGGCAGAATCTATTTTTAGATTGCCAGTCTAAAAATAGATATGTCGAATATTATTAGCTCTTAATAATATTTGGACTATAAACATTATCTTATTCTCTTGGAGCACTTCGGTTAAGTGCACAGATGTGGCACAAGAGCTGACAGAAGGAATTACGCTATTCCTGAGGGTTAAGTGGAGCTATTGCATGGATACTTCAGTTAGAACTCATGTGACAGAGTTTTGTGGAGTTGATTGAGGAAGTTAATGGAGTTGTGTTCAGTTTAACTAATCTAAACATAGTTGAGCTATTTGTATCTAGTTTAACTGATTGATACAATTAGTGAGAGTGGTGTGAATTAATTATTAATTAATTCACTAATTACAGACTCATTAATCAACTAAATAATACATTATTTAACTTCATGCATGGACAGTTTCAGTGGAGATCAGTGCAGAGATAGGTGAAAGAGCAGGTTAACTACCAGTTGTGACTATACTGTTGCATATTTGCAACAACCAGTGATTGGAGGAACCCATGAGGATTTCACAGTACAAGCTAGGTGGTTTATGTTATTTAATGAGCCATCCTACAACATTTATTACGCAATAGAGACTGGCTATCAAGTGGCAAATATTGGAGCATGTGTTTTGCTAGATCTAGCTTGATTAGTGTGTAGCAATTGGAGGTTGTGTTGAGATCTTGTGAGGAGCTTTGTACAATGATTGTTACATGATATCTATGACATATAATATACATATAGTTGGGGGTTTTCAGCTTTAAGATTTCCCATGAAATATTGTGTTCATATGTGTGAATGTTTATGGTTTTAATGTGCGCATGCAATTGATTTTATTTCCGCATGTAATGATCAATGGTAGAAGAGATTTTGTATTGTGCATGAAGCTAAAATAGTGTGTGATCAGGAGAATCTTGGTGGATAACATATCAGTTATTCAAATTTTCTACAGACCTAATAGTCCCATCTATTATGCATATGAGATTGTCCCATGAGACATTATAATTTTGTGGCAAACCACCTAGGAGGCCACCTGATCAGGATTTGGTGAGTAATGTCTCACATCATGGTGCACCACTCATAGATCTAGGGGGAGTAGGAGCATTGGGAGGTCATGATACAACACTGAGAGTCTTGGGAAGAGTCAAGGAGGAGGGATAAATTCTCCCACTATCATCATTACCCACTCCCACACCTCATCTTGCACCGAGATAGGATGCTACAAGGATGGAGTATGGCACCATCATGGTGCAAGGTGACTATTCCTTGACTTTGGAGGCTCAGAAGATGTTCTCACTTGGGGAGAAATATTCCACACATGATAGATAATGGTGGTCAATCATGAATTCTTTGGACAAACTCAGGAAGTTTTGCAAAGGTGATAACTTCCCATGGAATACTAACCTCCAAAAGCTTCAACCTTTACGTGATCATGAGCAGCTACAAGAGGATAAGAAAAGAGGGGATAGCAACATCCTAGTATGTAACTTTTGCATGGGATATTTCAAAGAGTAAAGAAGCCATATGAAATATGTTTTACATGAAATATCATCAGCGCTTTCTCTATGGAGGATAGATCCATATTGGAAATCCTAGCTGATCAATTATCCATGCATATAGATGAAATATCATCAGCGCTTTCTCTATGGAGGATATGACCAGATTTTAGAGGAGGGGTATTCAATTAGAGATGATTTCATCTAATATCATGGTAGGATCTTCTTATCTAGAGCTTCCAAGCTCAAGGAGAAGTTACTACATGCAGCACATGAATATTTTCTCTTCAGCCATTCTTATTCCATGAGAGCATACCATACCATCATGGAGAGGTTTACTTGGGAAGGCTTTGAAGAGGAGATATATCATCATTTAAGGAGATGCATGGATCATGTGGAGATGGAGGACATACATAACTCTTTGAAGGATTCATTACAACCACCTCTTTCCTCTTTGGTAATGAGAGGAGATCTCTCTATGAGCCATTCCATTTGTATGAGCAAGGTTTATGGTAAGGATCATGTTTATGTGCATAATTATTTATTTGATGATTATTTGCATTCCTTCACCATACATGTGTAGGCCATTGCTCCAAGTAAGAGCATTCTTCCTTATAAACTTCATGGTCAACTTTGGGCCATAAACTATGAGCATTGCCACTCTCTAGGAGGATATAGGGTGATTATTTACCATTCAGGGTGCACTCCAAAGGCACCAAACAGTTCTCACCTTCTCAAAGCATGTGAGAAGAATGTGGCAGCAAGTAAGTGGTGGGGAAACCACTTAACATATCATTATATGATGCATTCAAGAGATATATTGTGCTGGTTCCACATGTGGGACTGTGATCCACCTTTGTTTTTTCATGTGGTTGTTTACGTGTACTTGGTTTTGATCCCATACATTGATGATGTTCTTATTATTATTATGGGAATTAATGGAGGAAGGATGGGAGGATTGAGCATGCCCTTTGGGAGAGAGATTGTCCATGTTTCTTATGCTACATGTTTTAGGGAGAACATTGGGAAAACCATGATTGCTTCATTGGGACTTTTTCTTCCTTGTGGGATGAATCATTTGCATCTCATGAGAACTTGGGAGGAGCATGTCATGGAGGGACAGATTGGGAGACACTTGGATTTTGAGGAGAGATTATCACATGGAGGTGTCACTAATGGTGGAGGAGAAGAGTGCACTCACCTTTACAGTTTCATGCAGAAAGAAACATTTTGGAGGGGAGGACTGTAATATTCCCAATTAGCCATGAGCTAGTTGGAATATTAATTTTTGTTTTGCTTCCTTGTTTGATGAATAAGAGGGCATGGAGACCCATAAATCTTCTTAATATGAATAAATTCACTGCTAATGTGAAAGGATGACATATTATTGGCTTGATAAAGCACCCTTATGTGTGAAAAGGGGTTGGAGCATGAAGACTAGATCAACTTTGACCAAATCAATAGCGTTGTTATGGAGGAGTGGACATTTATTGAGGGACAACACAGTTTTGAAGGGAGATCTCATGCATGGAGATAGTGGATTTAATGAATGGGGCCAAGGGTGAGGAAGCTCACCACTTATATGAGGAAGAGGATGGAATCCATAGTTCATGGATTTTATGTTATGATATTTTGATTATATGGTTTTTTTAGACATATAGCTTTCTTCAGTTGTTTAGCTAAGATTGCAGTGTTGTTTAGCATAGGATGTTCCTGAGCGGGAATCCCACCTCTATCCTTGAAGAGCCTCAAAGGAAGATTATTTCACTATCATTCCACATTTATGCATTAGGCCAAATCTTCAGTCTTATGGTACAGTGCAATTCCTATTGAGCTTGTGTTGTGTTGCAGGGCATAAGTTGTGGAAGGTTGAATTGGGTGATTTATGAGCTAGATCTCATTGGAGGAAGGTTCCTTTCTCTTGGGAGGCTAGTCAAGAAGGACCTAGAGCATAATTGATATATTTGGCACCAGGACATAGTGTTTTTATCCTCTACAACGTAGTATCAGTCTGGATCTACATTATTCTAGGGAGGAGTTGCAGGGGTAGTTGTTGTGGGTGATTTGGAGAGTGATTTCTTCAGTGAAGGGGGCAACCTTTCATCGAGAGGATCCATTGGAGGAGAGCATAATTATTTTCATATCAACTTCATCCATACTCTTTATTTACTTTGTTGTAGCATACTTTCATCCCTAGGGCTGTAGCTCATATTGTATTATTGGGTGTTTTTTCCCAGAGACCCTCTTGGGTTTCTTTCCTGGAGGTTGTATAGAGCCTTGATCTTCATTGTACATTATATATGAGGCATATATAAGCCATTTACCTTTTGTGTACTCATTTTCTGTAGCGATGCTCTTATGACTACGTTGTAGGAGTGTCATCGGCATTTTGATATAGTAGCAGCACCTCATTCTTAAGGGTTTTCTTTATTGGATACTTCTTATATATTTTTTTATTCTTTGTGGCCCATTATTTTATACATATATGCTGCTGTTATGATTAATGGAAAGGCTTCATATTGGTTTCATGTTTCTATGTGATGTTTTACATTGATATTCCAGCATTTTGTTCTATATTCTTGCTTTTCCCATTTGGGAATATTACAGAGGTTGATCTTGCAAGGGTTTAACCACATCTAGCCCTAACTCCTTATACCCTGACCTAGTTGGGGACATGCAAATAAAAATAGAGAAAGAGCAGACCGCTCTGATACCATTGATCTAGATTTATGCAGGAACGCAATAATATACCAAAATAAACATAAACACAGAGATGCAGTGGAAATAAAACTTCATTTCATTAATAAAAAATGACTAAAATATGCTAACAGACATAATGGAAATAAATTAGCTAGGGCACTAGTAGCTTATCTATAAGAAGAGATGTGGTAGCTACAGGCCTCTGAACTTTGTTACAATGAGGGTCGAAGGCCTATTTATTGTTGAGAAACAATGGACAACCCTAAACATCCAAAAAAATAACCCTAGGAGATGAAGCGCCAAACTATGGGCCCTGTTTAGGTAAATTGGTACATCTAATTCCCGGGGACGTTGTTAGGGTCCTATAAATTTTTATATGGTCACTTGATTACAGTTGATGATTATTATATTTCATATGTTTTAAATAATATTCCATCTTGTAAATTATTACAAAAAAAGTTCAAAACCTTAAGAAAAAAAAAATATGCTTACAAGTCGAAATGAAACATTAGAGGATAATTAAGTATGTTTAGATTAAATTAATCACATCATTTAAATGTGATTAAATAAATTGTAATAAGGCCTTGGTACTATAGTTTTTATTTTACTATAAAGTTGGCAAGACAACAAAAGGCTTTTTTCGTTTCTTCTTAAGTCAAGCACTCCAATCAATGGCTTGATTATCACCCGCTTAGATCTATAGCCAATCCTTCCCACCGGTCCCACACAACGTGTCACCCCCACATCATTTCACAACCCCCCCCCTCACAATACCACAAACTACTTTTATCCCCCTCCGAAAATCGCTCCCGTTTACCGTTCCATTATCGCCCCTTCCTTTCGTGCTCACATGTCAACTATTTATTCCAACCATGCGCCTCCACATCATCCCCCACCTCCATGTAACCTCCCGCTTCCATGTTATATTTGTTTCATGGTCAGTTAGATTATGTTTTTTTCCCTGTACAACATAGTAATTTAAAACATGGTTTACAAAACACTAAGAACAAAATTTCAAAAAGTAAAAGAGGTTTTTGTTGATAACATCCTCATATACAAATTTTTCCCTCATTTTTCTAAACACTATTATGCTTTGGGAGATTTGGAGAAATATTTGCAGGCATATTTTCCAAATTTTTCCTATTTTTAGGCAGTATTTTCAAATACGGTTTCCGCGCAGGTGGAAATTCCTTTTAAAAAATGGAAAGAGGTTTTTGCTACTAATATCCATATGTACATAAAACTCTCTCTTTTTTTAAACAGACATTATGGTTTTGGAAATTTGAAATAATATTTGAAGGCACATTTTATAGGAATGTCATGTTTAGTCATAGTTTTTCCAAATAGATTTTGGCTAAGTAGATATGAATCTTGCGAAACTGGAGGAGGTTTGTGTTCCAGAGATGCCAAAATAAAAAAACCTATCTCACTTTTTACAGAGGTATTATAGAATGAGTGATACATTTGTTAGTTTCAGTATTTCCATACTTCCACCAGGGATCAAAACACATTTGCATGTGCATCTTAGGTGTCCCATTCTGAATAAATTTTTCATCATTATATTATGTAATGACATAAAATGGTTCCACTGGTTGTTGTATTTGTCAAATAAGCTTCTTTCTCCCTCAGAAGATCGTATTGGCTGAATCATTCCTATGATCCCTTGAGCATAATAACACCTATGGAAATTCTTTGTGACGGCAACAAAACTGAAAGTCGCCTCTGAGGAGAGATTGTCACTGTAGTCATGGCTCTGTCAGCATTTCCACAATTTGCTTATTTCACCTCCACCTGGTCTTCTTCCTTTTCTCAGAATTTTATTTATCAAATTCGAGGAATTTGATAAACAAACATTATTACGAGTCTTTGAAAATTAAATTATGTCTCCGGACCTTATATAAATTCCCAACGCTTTTATCAAATGATTTTGTAATAAACCTTTGGCTCCGGGCCCCACCTCTATGATCAATAGCCCAATCAAATGCACGCACAGTGCCTCGGTTTTCATCCACGCATCTTTATCAAACGATCATCGTCCGATGGCTCCTTCCCAGATCAACAACGGTCCATGATATCGCTCGGCATCCTTGGTCAATATTTAACGTGCGATGGCACGCAAAGAATTCGGTTTTCGTGGGCCCACCTCTGCCACGTGTCGACGGGTCTATGGAATCACTCGCGATGGGAGAAAACTGCTTGCCCTAGAAAAGCGGTGCGATATGGGCAGGGTGGTTTCGTCAATCCCATGCGCGGTTTTGGTATAGTGATTAACCACGGTTCACGTTGGGTTGCGTAATCCTTCGCATGCCTTAACTCAGGTTTACAACTCGGGTTTATTTCAATAGATTTCGGTCTGACCATTCGGTGGGGAATTCATAGTAATATAGACAGAGGACTGCGTTGGAATTCAATTCGTAGAGCTCATCCAACAATTCACGGGAAAAATAGACAGCGAAAAACGGAATTATACAACTACCGTACTCAACGATTTCACGCAGAACCAATGCACAATCGCCTCTCAATTAAAAAATTCCTTCACAATTAACAGTTCGAGACAATTTAATGGCCCACAAGCACTGAAATTATTTAACTGGAAACAATTGTTAACACAGAGATTTTATTACAGAAAATCTCTCTTCTTTCCCTTGTCCTCCTTTTTTCTCCTATACATCTGAAGAATACAAATTATATACATTACAATGCGTCTCTTCGGTTCCTCTGTGAGGACCGTTTTAGAAAATCAAAAGCCTAATTACAATAATTCAGCTAGCTGAAACATGACAGATGGACTAACTGAACTATTCGACTTCTACAACTCTAACTACTCTAAATGATACAGTCAGCTGAGGTATTGACACCTAGCTGTCACAATTTAGATGATTTCGAACCCTCCTAGCCATAACATGTGGACAAAACCTCCTACATTGCTGGCTAGTGTCTAGTGCCCCTGCATCAGACTCCCGAGGGCAATTTTTTACATGGGCTCCTGTCCATGAGCTCTTCCACTGATATGCCTATCTTCTGCAACATTCCTTCAGTCATCCAAGTGGCATCTTCCTCTGGCTTATCCTTCCATTTGATTAAGTACTGAAAGTACTCTTGTCCTCTGGTCCTCTTGAACACTCTTTTGTCCAATATCTTCTCTGGTTGCAATGGTTGCGCTGGAGGTAGCTGTTCTTTCCACTCAACCTATGCCTTGTCTGCTAATCTTTCTTCTACATTAGCATCTTCATACTTGTACAAATCTGCAACATTAAAAATGGGATATATTCCAACATCAGGTGGAAATTCAATCTCATAAGCATTTGTAAAAAACTTTCTAAGTATCTTGCATGGCCCAATATTTTTGAACTTCAGTTTATTATACTGCTTCTTTGGGAATCTCTCCTTTCTCAAGTGTGCCAAAACAAAATCTCCTACTTCAAAATGAACTTTTTTTCTGCTCAAGTCTGCTCTACCTTTATATTTGATGCTGCTGCCTTGTAGTTTTTGTTTCACTTGTTCATGTATGGCCTGGATCTCAGAAGAAAATTTCTCACCATCAGCACTTCTCAGTTCTGCCTTTCCCAGGTTTCTTAACTATGATACTCCTCTGGGGTGCATTCCATAAAAAATATGGAATGGGCTCTGCCCTATGCTTCTGTTTGATGAGTCATTATATGCATATTATTCCTGGGGAAAAATATGGCCCCACTGCTTGGGATGCTCTCCTACAAGACTTCTCAACAAATTTCCCAGACTCCTGTTTACTACCTCAGTTTTTCCATCAGTTTGGGGATGATAAGCTGAGCTGAAACTCAGTTTGGTACCAAGTTTCTTCCACAGTGTCCTCCAAAAATGACCCACAAACCTGGTGTCTCTATCTGAAACAATGCCCTTGGGCAACCCATGCAATCTAACAACTTCTTTGAAAAACAAGTTAGCAACATGAGTGGCATCACTATTTTTATAGCATGGAATAAAATGTGCCATTTTGGAGAATTTTTCCACCACAACAAAGACTACATCATTCCCTCTCTGAGTCTTGGGCAATCCTAGAACAAAATCCATACTCACCATGTCCCAAGGCCTGTCTGGAATAGGCAAGGGAGTGTACAATCCTGCATTCTGGCTCCTTCCTTTAGCATATTGACAGATTTTGCAATTTTTCACAAAATTATCCACTTCTGTTCTCATCCTGTGCTAGTAATAGAAGTGACTCAGCTGCTCATAGGTTTTATCAGTACCAAATTGTCCAGCAAGTCCACCACTATGCTTCTCTTTGATCAAATTTTCTCTCATGGAACATTTTGGTACACACAGTTGGTTTCTTTTGAATAACAAATCTTCCTGCAAGAAATAATCCAGCCACTGGCTTCTATCTGTTAAAACAGGGTTACAACATGCCTCAAATGCTTCCTTAAAATCTGAATCTATTTTATACAATTCTTTGAGAAAATCAAACCCTACAACTTCAAAATTAGTTTCTTGAACAAGCATGTGCCTCCTACTCAAAGCATCAGCTACTTTATTTGCTTGGCCACTTATATGTTTCAAAACAAAATTAAAACCTTGGAGGTACTCAACCTATTTGGCATTCTTATGGTTCAACTTGGGCTGCTGTACAATATACTGCAAAGCATGATTGTCAGAATACAATACAAATTCCCTGGACATCAAATAATGTCTCCACTTTTTCAATGCCTGAACAATTGCATATAATTCCTTCTCATAAGAGGAATACTTTCTCCTAGTGTCATTCAGCTTTTCACTGAAATAGGCTACAGGCCTATCATCCTGACTCAACACAGCTCCAATGGCCTCTCCACTGGCATCACACTTTACTTGAAACGGCTTAGTAAAATCAGGCAGAATCAAAACAGGCTTCTCGGTTATCTTTTGCTTCAAAAGTTTAAAATTTCTTTCTGCTTCAGCAGTCCAATTAAATGGTTGTTTGCTCTTCTTTATTGTCTCAATTATGGGTGCATTGATCTTACTGAATTTTCTTATAAACTTTCTGTAAAAACTAGCAAGTCCATGGAAACTTCTTACCTCAAAAACATTCCTGGGTGAAGGCCACTCCACTATTGCCTTAATCTTTTCTGGGTCCATCTTCAATCCTTCTGCAGAAAAAACAAAGCCCAAATACACCAAATATTCCTTCATGAATGGGCATTTCTTTAAATTTATCAGCAGTTTCTCTTGGTGCAGCTTCTTCAAGACATAATTAAGATGCCTCAAATGTTCTTCTTTAGTTTCGCTGAAAACTAATATATCATCCAGATACACTATCACAAATTTACCAATGAATTCTTTCAACACTTCATTCATAAGTCTCATAAAAGTGCTAGGCGCATTTGACAAACCCAAAGGCATTACCATCCATTCATAAAGTCCTTCATTTGTTTTAAAGGCATTTTTCCACTCATCACCCTCTCTTATTCTAATTTGATGGTATCCACTTTTTAAATCTATCTTTGAAAAATATTTAGCACCACTCAAATAGTCCATTAAAACCTCAACTTTGGGCAAAGGGAATCTATACCTGATTGTGATCTTATTGATTGCTCTGGAATCAGTACACATTCTCCAGCCCCCATATTTCTTTGGGCTCAATACATCTGGTACTGCACATGGACTCAAACTCTCTCTAATCAGTCCCTTGTCCACCAATTCCTGTACTTGTCTCCTGATTTCCTCATTTTCTGTGGGAGTCACTCTATAGGCTGCCTTATTTGGCAGATTTGAACCAGGGATAAATCTATCTGATGGCTGATCTTTCTCACAGGTGGCAGCTCATCAGGTAAATCATCCACAACAATGTCACAACAATTGTCTAACATCTCTTGGATTTCTACTGGAAAATCAGAAATATTTGTAGAAGTAAGAACTACCCTAGGTTTGCAAACTAAAGCAAAATTTACCTCTTATTCTTCTATCTGCTGCAGGTATTCCTTCCCGCTCAGCAACAAGGTATTTGGATCAATCATCCTGCTGGATGGTTCTCCTTCTTCCATGGGTATCAATGCATGGTGTACCCCATCCTTGAAGAACTTGTAAGTGTTCTTCTTGCCATCATGCACTGCTGCTCTGTCAAACTGCCAAGGTCTACCCAGAAGTATATGACACACATCCATGGGCATTACATCACACAGGACCTTATCTTTGTATTTGCCCATTTGCAGCTCTATCTCACACTGTTTTTTTACAACCAGCTGGTGCCCTTTATGCAGCCAGGACACCCTGTAGGGAGTTGGATGCTCCCTTGTCTTCAACTTCAAATTTTCTATCACCTCAGTGGAAACCAGATTGTCTGTGTTGCCACTATCAATGAATAGCTAGCAGCATTTCCCTTGGTACTTGCATATGCTCCTAAACAAAGTCTTCCTTTGCACAAGCTCAGTGGCCTCTTTGGTTTGCTTCAACAGGACCTTATTTACCACCAAGGACTCTCCCCTCTCTGGTAGAATTTCTTCTTCAATTTCTGCCTCTTCTCTAGCCTGGGCAAAAACAACATTTCTTGGACCAGCACCAACCTTCTCTGGACACTCATAGTGCTTATGTCCACTTGCTGACATCTATAACACCTCAACTCTCTACCTCTGTCTCTACCTCTGTCTCTACCTCCTCTTCCTTTTCCTCGGTAAGAACCCCTTCTGCCCCTTGCATCATCCTCTGTAGATGCATTCTGAGGTGAGCTACTGTTAGCTCCATCCCTGGGTGTAGTAGGCTTTCCTCTACCACCCTAACTTCCTTTTCCATGGAAAGTACCTCTCTTCTTGGTAGACTGTTTCCTCAGGAATTTCTCCTCTGCTTTCAAGGCCATCTGGTAGGCCTCTTCCACTGTCTTGGGAGACAGGAGACCAATCTCATCTTGGATCTCTAGCTTGAGACCATTCACATATCTGGCAGTCTTCTCTGGTGTGTCCCAAAATTGCCCAGCTCTTATGCTTACTCTGTAGAATTCCTCTGTGTATTCTTTTACTGTCAGCAACCTCTGTCTCAGGTTTTTCATTTTCCTACACAATGTCAGTTGATAATCACTAGGAAAGAATTTACCTTTTAATTTAGCCATCATTCTGGTCGAGCTCTTGATAGGTTGCTTTCCAACTCTCCTCCTTTCTACCTGCACTCCATCCCACCAAAGTGCAGCATGTCCTTTTAGCTTTGTCACCATAAACTTGATATTTTTATCTTCGCTTATTTCTTCATAGTCGAAGCACTTGTTCATTTCATTTATCCAGCCCACCAACTCCTCTGGATTCAGTCCCCCTCCATAACTCGATACATCAATTCTAGGCTTAACTGCAGACCCCAGAACAGTTCTAAGGAGCCTCATGTCAGGAGGAATTTCAACATTTTCTTCTTCTTCTTCTGTTTCAGGTTCACTAATGTCTTCAGGATCTCTGGGTTGTCTTCGCTCCATGGCATCCATTCTGGCCTCGACCCTCTGCAACATCCCCAACACCTCTGCGTTGGCAACAGGTCTCCTTCTGCTAGCACCTCTACCAACTCGGATTTCCATGTCAGCTCCTGCAAAAAAAACTCGGAAACAACAGCTCGGATACCACAAATGACGGCAAAAAAATTGAAAGTTGCCTCTGAGGAGAGATTTTTATTGTAGTCGTGGCTCTGTCAGCATTTCCACAATTTTCTTTGGCTCTGGGCCCCACCTCTATGATCAATAGCCTAATCAAATGCACGCACAGTGCCTCGGTTGTCGTCCGCACATCTTTATCAAACGATCACTGTCTGATGGCTCCTTCCGAGATCAATGGCGGTCCATGATATCGCTCGGCATCCTTGGTCGATCTTTAACGTGCGATGGCGCACAAAGACGGCAATTTTCCTGGGCCCACCTCTGCCACGTGTCGACGGGTCTATGGAATCGCTCGCGATGGGAGAAAACTGCTTGCCCCAGAAAAGTGGTGCGATATGGGTAGGGTGGTTTCATCAATCCCGTGCGCGGTTTTGGTATAGTGATTAACCACGGTTCACATCGGGTTGCGTAATCCTTCGCATGCCTTAACTCAGGTTTACAACTCGGGTTTATTTCAATAGAGTTTGGTCCGACCATTCGGTGGGGAATTCATAGTAATAAAGACAGAGGACTACGTTGGAATTCAATTCGCAGAGCTCATCCAACAATTCACGAGAAAATAGATAGAGAAAAACTGAATTATACAACTACCGTACTCAACGATTTCACACAGAACTAGTGCACAATCGCCTCTCAATTAAACAATTCCTTCACAATTAACAGTTCGAGACAATTTAATGGCCCATGAGCACTGAAATTATTTAACTGGAAACAATTGTTAACGCAGATATTTTATTACAGAAAAGCTCTCTTATTTCCCTTCTCCTCCTTTTTTCTCCTATACATCCGAAGAATACAAATTATATACATTACAATGCATCTCTTCGGTTCCTCTGTGAGGACCGTTTTAGAAAATCAAAAGCCTAATTACAATAATTCAGCTAACTGAAACATGACAGATGGACTAACTGAACTATTCGACTTCTACAACTCTAACTACTCTAAATGATACAGTCAGCTAAGGTATTGACACCTAGCTGTCACAATTTAGATGATTTCGAACCCTCCTAGCCACAACATGTGGACAAAACCTCCTACATTGCTGGCTAGTGTCTAGTGCCCCTGCATCACTTTGTTCACTTGGAAATATTTAAAGTCAAAATCTTATTCAAAGGTCAGGTCAAAAATCAGTCCCATTAGGTCATTAGGGTTTTGCATTTCTCAAGGTAATTCCTTCATTCATATGAGGTCAACACATATATGAGAGGGACTGAAAGGATCATCATGATGTAATTATCATAATTTCAAAGTTGTATTTTAGTTTACTGAATTTTATATCAAAATGTAATTTTGATAGAAAATTCAAATATGTAATTTATTTCAATTTTTCCAAATGTAATTTTATGCTATTATATGTAATAAATGCAATCCCAAAGTTGTCAAAGTGCAATCATGTCTAGCCTAGGTGAGCAAGGAAAGACAAATTCCAGGTTGCTCAAGCCTGTAATGCCAAAAGGTCAGAAAGCAAAAAGAGTATTAGTGTAAAATAAAAAAATGAACATTAGAAAAGTGGTTAATTTAAATTAAATTTAAAATCCACTAAAGCTATAAATCCCATCAAGCACTTCAAAACAATTCATTGTTTCCATTCAGCTATTAAGAGTCTTCAGCAAAGGAGAAAATCCGAGTTTTTGAGAATTTTGGGAAAAAATTCCTTGGCGCTATGTTTTTTCACCTCGGCATTGCGCTAATGTCCAAGCGCTGCGCTAATACCCAGCCACACTATGCTAATTATTGAGAAACGCGGTGCATTTTACATAGGAATTGTGTTAATAACCGAAGGCACTGCACTAATGTCCAAGCACTACACTAATGCATAGTTTGGTCTTTGAGCCTCAAAACTTGGTTAAGGTGCCTCCAAAACTACAAAAATTTTTATCTAAAGCCTTTGACAAGTAAGTAGCAATGAATTTCACCCCCTTGCTATCTTCAAAAGGATTTTGATGGTGATTTTGTTTTCTTTGTGAAATTTGGAGGTTGGATAGGCTATAAAACCCTAGATTTAGTCTTTGTTCCCATTGTTCCCAAATTTTCCACTCATAAACCTCACATTTTATTCCTCCATCATATCTCTATTCCCTAGACCCTACTCCTTCCCTACAACATCATATCCCTATTCCTTAAAGCCTATTTCACTCCCCATCCTCATCTACCTCATCCCTAAGGTTTCAAAGCCTTCAAACTCAAAATATCGGAAGAGGAGGATAGAGATATCAGTGAGGAACAATCACAAAATAAAAGTGATCACAAAGGAGGGAAAATTAATAGATTTGAACCAATAACTACAACAGAACTCATGGCCTCTCCTCTCATTGTGTCATGTTTCAAACATGTTGGTTGCTTTGAGTTTTGTGAGAGGGTGCAGTAGATTTAGTATCACCCTAGGTTAACAAGGTTGTTCATCACAAATCTTCATGATGGGCATGCTACTATTATTAGGGTCACATTTACCATGTCCTCTAGTTCTATTTCAGCTGCTACAAGGATCCCTAATGTGGGAGAGAAATGGTTTAAAAAGGTAAACCTTGATCTAAGTTATTATGAGCCATACCTAAAACCTACATATAAGGATGATAAGAAAATTGTTTTCCCTTTATCTCATCTCCTTGACTAGTATTTCCCCACTATGAAAATAATTATGAAGTATTTCACTTGTGAGGGGAGATTTTCTCAACTCTATTCATACCATATCAGACTCCTCATGCACTTCACTGGAGTCATAATGCTTCATATACGTTACTATCTATCCCAAATCATTGACAAAATGGCATACATTGTACAAAGGAGGCAGTATAATCATCAAAAGCAGAGTCTTTTTCACCATTCACTCATTAAGATGGTATTCATGCATCAGCTTGAGTATAAGAACATTTCATGGGAAACATTCATTGCAAATGAAGTTTTCACTACCCCCTAGTCATCATGAGCAGAGCATCCATTCATCATCTCATCCTCCCATATCCACTTCTCCTTCTCAACCTACTTCTCATTCATCATCACCTAGTCATATGCCTTCACTTCATTTTGACCCTACTTCTTCACCTTTCCTTAATCCTTCACTATCATCACATCATGACACTGAAGCATCAAGTGGTGAAAGGGACATTGAGGCAACCTAGGCTAATGTGACTAATGTTGAGCCATTTCCAAAGACCTATCAGAGAGGCCACATGAATGTGTTTTCTTCACTTGGAGTGAAAGGGGCCATGCCTTCTTCATCATCAAAATGGGTAGACAAGGGAAAAGAGCCAATCATTAAGGAGCATGAGGACAAGCATGAAATAGAGCAGGAGTTTCAGCTAATTGACCTTGATGAGGAGGATGAGGATAGAATCACCAATGCATTAATCATACGCAAAGAGGCAAATATTAGTGAACTTCAAGCTAATCTTGACAGAGCATGATATGTGATTGGTTTTCTTGAGCAAGAAAATAAACATCTGAAGATAAAGCGGATTATCAGTGAGGTAGAGGCCATCAAAGAAAAGAAAGAGGCAGATAGGTCTAAAGCCTTGTTAGAGGAGACCTTGGACAGATTTGGTGAGATTGATGATGAGAAGGACTAGCCTCCAAGACAGAGACGAAAGAAAATAGGGCTTAAGAGAGCTTTAGCCCGTGAGAGACAGAGAGAGGTTGAGTTGGCAGAGCAGATCACTCCAAGTGAGCTGCTTGCCCTTGATATTAGTAGAGATAGAGGTTCAATATGGCTTGATAGAGCCAATTTTCATCTGAATGGCTTGCTAGAGAAGGCAAAGAAGGACAATGATATTCAGAGGAAATTGGAAAAACACTATGCCATGAGAAACAAAATTGCAAGGGCCAAGCTCAAATGAGCCCATGCAAATATTCAAGCTTTAACCAAGCAAAAGGAGAAGGAGAAGTTAAACATACTTGCTGAGGTCTCACTTCATGCCGCTAACCCTTGATCATAAATTAAACTCACAATTTTGACAAATTTTGGCACATTTGGCACTTTAGTGCAATTTTTGGATTTTTGGGAAATTTTGTCACACAGTCACCACCATCATGTTCATAGTGATGAGGATATAAACTCCAAAAATTTTCAAAATATTTGGAGGAGAACTGGTCCCTCAAAAACGAAAAAAACCACCAAACAAACATGTTTCTACCCTTGTTTTTTCATAGGTGCTACACTAATACCAGTCTTGGGAGAAATGATTTTCAACAAGGCATATGGGAACAATTTTGGAAGATAGATGCCTATTTGGAAACTAGACTCAGAGTTCTTTCCAATGAGCTATAATGGAGTGGATTTGGACATCGGGAAGTCCTCCAAAAGTGGATTTCAAGAGAGGCTATTTTTCTGTCATGGCGCTGCGCTTTTGCCAGGAAAATGTCATTTTCACCATCTTCAACATATTTTGAATTTTTTACTTTTTATCTTGGGAAATGAAAAATTATTGATGTAAAAGGTCAATATAAATGTAAACCTCATTTTTTTATTCTTATCTAGGGTAGATACATCAGATAATTCCTCTAGAGGTCAAATGAATCAATTTCCTATCTTTTAGAGGCAAATTGTTGAGTTTTCCTAGTCTTCATATTCTTGTTTGGGAGTAGCTAAAATTGATCCCTATCTCATGGATTCGACTAACTGAGGCTAGGGAGAGTGGTTTTGAGGTCTATATAATGTATCTTCTTAGTCATTTTTAGAGGTTGGATTCACTTGGAGCTTTGGCATCTCAAGAGACATATTTGTATCAGTTTTGGCCTGGGCATTAATCAAATTTACAGCGATATTTATGGGATCCATGTGGTATTGTGTTTAGTTTCAGTTTCTTCTTTTTGCTCATATGCTAGATTTTTTTTTTACTTCATCCATCATTTTATTGCTATTATATGAATGTTTTCAAGTTAGATGAACATAATCCATAATTTCTATGCTATGTTTTGGGTAAACATTCATAATTTGTAATTTCTTTAGTTTAGAAAGAAACCATGAATTCACCATGTCATTTATAGCTCCTTAAATGTCTTAACAATCCCATCATCAAAAGCCTAAAGTGATAAAAATTGTACCTACCTTGCCCCATAGAACACCCTGCAAATTTTGACCTAATTTCCTTGCCCTAATTGTTTGATTCCTCCTGATCCAACAAAACCCTATACGATAAAAAATAAAAGCCCTAAGATACTATACCTAGCCTAATATCTTCTTTCCTCAGTCATTTTGATTTTGATCCATATGGAGAGAGCCCTCTCCTGGCCTATTAGGTCTAGCTACTTGCTAAGCATGGTTTGAGGTTACCTTGGAATTGCCTTTCTCAGCCTGAAGTTCAATCTGAGTGATAACATTTTGGTGACCATAATGGAGAAGAAATAGTAAGATCAGATCAAACCTAATAATAAGTTTTCATTGAAATTCTTAAACTTGTGGATGATAATTTTAGAGTTTATTCAAAGGCTAAATTGAAAGATTTGTAAAGTGCATATTTGTTTTTGAAATTGGACATACTGGATTCCCTAAGATACATCAGATCCAACCCTAATTCGAATCCTCCCACCATTTTTAGTGATCCTCAGAACATTGGAAGAAAAGCTAAAGCTGTTGTTGAGACTTCTATTTCATTCAAAAATCAATCAGAAGGAAGTTCCCTCCCTAGAGCTCATTCATTTCCTGAAGGGTTAGAAATCTTGCAAGACATTGAGTTTGATGTAAATTTTGAACAAATTTTATTCCAGAGAAAATATTTGAGTTGGATTGACAAAAAAGTTTTTAATTCCTCCATTTTCTTCCACAGTCTTGTTGAAGGTTTGTTTTCACACTCTCAATCAGGGTCACAATTAGGGGCACAACTTTTACAAGTTCTTAAAGATCTGCAAAATTATACTTCGCAAGTAAATGATTGGGTGATAAGTAGACCTCAGATCTCAGCTTCTTCTACCAGAACTTCATCTACTGTTACCCAGAATATTCCTTTTCCCCCACCTCTTTCTTCATCTGTTGTTCATACTACTCAATCAGTGACCAATCCTCCCACATCAGGCATCCAAATCCCTGTTATAAATCCTCCACCTCCAGTCATCATGGTTGCAAGATATGCTCCCCTTTTTATCCCTCGAAATCCGGGTGATATGCCCGCAAATTACCAAACCAAAATTCCTTTGTTTGACAATACTCAACCTATGATAGCTCAAAATCACGTAGATAAGATGAATGACTTCTTTGACCTTCATGAAATTGATATAGAGGATGTGAAGATGAGACTGTTTGCACAAAGTCTGGGAGGGGAAGTAAGAAAATGGTTCAGAGCTCTACCAGCAGCCATTATTGACACTTTATAATTTCTTCATTGTCATTCTGTAGAAAAATGGGAAGAAAAGAAGAATCCCCTTCAAATCCTGTCCGAATATGATAACATAAAAAGGAATGTTGGCGAGTCTATGTAAGATTATTGTTTGAGATTTAATGCAGTGTACAATGCTCTTCCTGCACATATCAAACCTCCGGAGGGTTTTTTCTTTCGTCAAATTTCCAAATGGATTTGATATTGATATGGCATATCAGTTGCGTGAACGAGATCCTACAAATTTAGCAGATATGCTGAAGAATGTTGTAAATGTGGAAGCGAATTTGTTGGCCAAGAGAGTAAGGATGAGATAGAAAAGAGGGTGACTATCAAAGAGGAGACATCTACTTCTGATGCAAAAATGGATTCATTACTCTTGAATATGTTGAATATGGTTGACCGATTGTCTATTTCAGATAGACCTGAAACATAGATCCGAAATCCAAATTTCAAAGGTCAGCAGCCTCAATTTAGAATCAAGAAGAGAGAACAGAAATAAACTGACCAAACAGCACAACAAAAACAAAAAATTAGGACCCCGTTATAGCAGAATTATGTCTGAGTGGAAGAAGAAGAAAATGAAGATTCGGTGGTTGAAACAAATCATTTCTTTACAACAGATGGATTTCCCATGTTCCTGACTGAAGATGAAGAGTATACTGAAAATCTGGATTCTCCAAAAGATGAAGACTATATCTTGGAAAATGATGATGATTTGGAAATAGAATCAGATGATTACCAACGTAGGTATATGAATTATTTGAGTGCACAAAAAAACAATATTCCTTAAGGAGAAGAGATGTACATGTCAATCCTATTCAAAAAAGAAAAGAGGTCCAGTCAAAGAATGATCTTCCTAATAATCAGAGAAAGGGTAAAGAGCATGTAGGTCAGAGTCATAGTAACATCAATCAGCCATCAACAATCTCAGCTACTAAACAAAAAGACACTCTAAAAAATGATACAAGGGTTCAAAATGATAGAATAGATATTGTTGTCAAAGAGGTAGATAAATTCACAACTTTTAATTTAGAAAATGAAATAGGTAAATTTAAAGTGTCCATTCCTTTGAAAAAATTAGTGAATAATAGTCATTACAAACATTAGGTGTCTAAAATGTTGCTAGTTGATCCTTTGTCTGATATGGTTAATGTTGAAGATGATCACCCCAAGCTCATTTTCGGTCCAACTATAGATGGTCAATTAGAAGAGAGTGAGGTTCCTCATTTTTATTTGAGCCTTAGAATGCATGAGTACATACTTCATAATGCTATGCTTGATTCTAGGGCTTCTCATAATTTGATGCCTAAGGCTATTATGGAAATAATGGGCATGGATATCACCCGACCTTATCATGATTTGTATTCATTTGTTTCTGGTATAGTTCGCTACATCTTTCTCATTAAATATTTAGTGGTTTCGTTAGACCAAATCCCAACCAAGAATGTTTTGATGGATGTGGTGGTGGCTGATATACCAACTCGTTTCGGCATGCTACTGTCTAGATCATGGGGAGCTAAACTCAAAGGTACTTTACAACTTGACTTCTCTTATGCTACCATTCTTGTTTTCGGGAAATTGAGGAAATTATATCAGGAAAATAAAATGAAATATATGATAACTAGTAAGGAGAATCCTATCAATTATCCAATACAGGTTGTACATACAGATCTAGAATATTTTTTTTAATATAATGATGGGGATTTTAATGATGTAAATAATCAGATAGTAGTAGTAGAATATGTGCCAGAAGTTTCAGAGAGTTTCAAAGCAACTCTTGTTAAAGAGAAAGAAGTGGTGACTTATTCCAAAAATCCTCTTGAAGAATAGAAAACCAGTACAGAATAGAAAAATGAAGTGATTGGCCAAAGTAAATCAGAACCAAAAGTTAAATTCCAGCATCTAGAATATGAAGAGGGCCATTGGAGCATGGATTTCGACAGTGCTTTGGGTAAGGAAGGTGTAGGTATTGGTATTTGGACCTGAAGTCCTATTTGTAATTCTGGTGTAATTTCGAGTAATGTTAGAGAATTTTCTTATAAGTTGGCTTTTAACTATTCTAATAACAAAGTAGAGCATGAATCATTGATAACAGGTCTCAAAATTTTGAAGAAACTTGGTGCAAAAAGAATTTATGTTTATGGTGATTTCAAGCTTGTCATAAAGCAGGTAAAAGGAGAATATCAAGCAAATCATCCGCAGATGAGAGCCTATAGAAATGTAGTCTTGGATATCTTAAAAATGTTCCCTGAGTGTACATTAAAAACAGTACCAAGAACTCAAAACATCATTGCAGATTCACTTGCTACGGTGGCAAGTAATCTCAAAATTTCGATCAACTCCAGTAATAAATTTGAAATTCATGTCAAAAATAGACCTAGTGTTCTAGATAATTTAAGGTACTGGAAATTTTTTTGGGATGAAAAACAAATTAATAAATTTTTTCAAAATGAAGAAAAGTTCAAAGATGCTATTATTGATGATGTTTTTGATGTTGATGATCAAGACATAGAAGCCAATTAGATGAATGTTTTGTAGCTGAAAACAATATTATTCCTAGAGGTCTTATACCTTTAGAAGATTTGTTCGATCAAGATGATGTGGCCATAAAACCAACATTGAATCCTACAGAAAAGGGTGTGGAAGATGTGAACATTGGAACAACAGACAAACCCAATATGGTTAAGTTGTCTAAAACATTATCTCCCGAGGCGAAAGATAAGTACATCAAATTGTTATCTGAAATTTCTGATATTTTTGCATGGGATTATGCAGATTTGAAGGTCTATGACAAGAATTTATTCAACACACTATTCCCATCAAGCTGAATCAAAAACCCTTCAGACAGAAGTTAAGAAGGATAAATCCCAAATTTTTTCCATCCATCGAGAGGTAAACCGATTGTACAAATTAAGTATCATTGTGCCAATGAGGTTTTCTGATTGGATTTCAAATTTGGTTCCAGTAAGGAAAAATACTGGAGAGATAAGGCTATGCATATATTTCTAGAATTTGAATAAAGTATCTTTAAAGGATAATTACCCCCTTCCTAAGATGGATCATGTTTTGCAAAAGGTAGTTGGAGCATCATGGATGTCACTGCTTGATGGTTATTCAAGTTATAATTGGATTTTGGTACATGAAGAAGACCAAGGTAAACTGCTTTCACAACACCTTGGGGGACCTTTCAGTATGTTAAAATGCCATTTGGACTCAGGAATGCAGGGGCTAATTTTCAGCGGGCAATGGATATAGCCTTTTGCTAATGAGAAATATTTTTTCTTATTGGTGTATCTAGATTATTTGACAATGTTTTCTGGTTCTGATGATCAACATTTGTATCATTTGAGAATTTTTTTTCAGAAATGCAGGTAGTTCGGAATTTCTTTGAATCCGAAGAAGAGTCTTTTTTCCATGGAGGAAGGAAAACTGCTTGGTCACATAATTTCCAAAGATGGCATTCGCATTGATCCTTCCAGAGTAGAAGCCATTCAGAAGATAGATTTTCCGTGAAATAAAAAGGAGATACAAGCTTTCAATGGTAATATGAACTTCTTACACAGATTTGTTCCTAATTTAGTTGAGCATTTGCGAGAGATGACTAATATGTTGAAAAAATAAAGTAGTGTAAAATGGACCACTGATGCTATGAATTCTTTCAACTTGGTAAATGTTTCTTTAACCATAGCCCTTGTTTTGGTTAGTCCAGATTATACTAGTGATTTCATAATATTTTCGTTTGCATCTGAGCACACCTTGGCTGCAGTTTTGATGCAAAAGAAGGATCATGTTGAACAACCTATTGCTTTCTTCAGTCGATCCATTAGAGATTCTTCTCTTCGCTATAACATTATTGAGAAACAAGATTTAGCCCTAATCAAAGCTTTGAAATATTTCTGGATTTACATTCTACATTCACCTATTATAGCCTATGTTCCAAATGCAGTGGTAAAAGAGATTCTCACACAGACTGATCCCGAAGGTCGAAGAGGTAAGTGGATAGCAGCAATTCTAGAGTATGATCTTGAGACCATGCCTACCAAATTGATCAAGGGACAGGGGTTAGCCAAGCTGATGGTTGAATCCAACTTGCATGCTCTAGACATAAACCTAATTGCAACAATGTCAAATGATGAAGAAGATGGAGTTCTAATACAGGTATCATAAATGTTTCTCACTTCACCTGGTATTCGATAGGTGTATGTTATTCAACACTTATGTCCTCCTTTTGGAATTTCAAAAAGTCAGGGTAGGTCTTTGAAATTTAAATCTTCTAAATACTGCATTCTAGGTAGTGCCCTTTATTAGAAAGATCCAGGAGGTGTTCTTTTGAATTGTCTAGTTGAAGATGAGGCTAAGCAAGTAATGGATGAATTCCATAGGGGAGATTGTGGAGGTCATTTGTTTTGGAAAAAAACAGCTAAAAAAGTGTTGAGAGTAGGGTATTATTGGCCAAATTTATTTTCTAATTTGTAAAAAATATTCACAAATTGTCATGAATGTTAGGTTTTTCAGGGAAAAAGGAAACTTCTTCCTCTTCCACTGAAGCCTGTTGTAGTAAATGCTCCTTTTCAACATTGGGGACTTGATTTTACTGGGGAAATTCATCCCACATCATCGGCACAACACAGATGGATTCTAACAGCCACCAACTACTTCACTAAGTGGATTGAGGCTATTCCTACAAGGAAAGCTATGGACACGGTAATTATTCAATTTTAAGAATCCAATATTTTGTCTCGTTTTGGTTGTCCTCACAAGATTATTACAGATAATGCTGCAGCATTTAATTCAAATAATATGGTTGAGTTTTGTCATAAGTATAATATTAGATTTTTCCATTCCATCACATATTATCCACAGAGCAATGGATTAGCTGAGTCCTCTAATAAACCCTTGGTGAATATCATTAAGAAAATGTTGGAGGAGAACAAGAAAAATTGGCATAGGAAGCTTACCAATGCTTTGTGGTAAGACTGAGTGAGCACCAAGAAGTCTATAGGTATGTCACCCTTTGAATTGGTTTATGGTACAGATATAGTGTTTCCTACATCACTTGCAGTCCTGGTTATGAGATTATTGTAGGAAGCAGATAGTGAGGAAGATGATATCCAATGTCGAATCAATCAAATGATTCATCTTCAGCAAACAAGGGAGGAAGTTTCTCAGACTACTTATGCTTCAGGAGTAAATCAAGAAGATTTATGGCAAAACCAAAGCAGACAAGTTTCAGCTGGAGGATGTAGTGATGCGATGGGATGCAAGAAATGAAGATAAAGGTAAGCACAGGAAGTTTGAAAATATTTGGAAAGGACCCTACAAGATCTTGGCTTATCAAGGATAGAATGCATATTTTCTAAAGGAGATGAATGGACAGGAATGTTCAAGAGGACCAATTAATGGTCGGCTCTTGAAACATTATTATTTCTGATGAAAATTCTGAGAGAATGTTTCACTTTCATTGTAAATACAAGTTTATATTTTCTGCAAGGTTTGGAGCAGATAGTCATCTAAGCTTGGGCCCCGAAGTGAAGGCTATAAATCTTGTTGATTTTTTGTTGTTTATATAGTTTTGGAGTTAGTTTTGAGTTAGTGTCAGATTTAGTTTTGAGTCGATTCCTAGTCACTTTAAATGGTTTTTTAGTCAGTTTAATAATCTGCAGTATTTTGGATTGTTTGACCGTATTTACCCAATGGTTAGGCACTTGGTCTATGGTGTTCTTGACACCTACAAGGAGATGACATCCCCATAAAGAGCCAATCATTGAGGATCAGGAGTACAAGCATGAAATAGAGCATGAGTTTCAGCTAATTGACCTTGATGAGGAAGATCTACCGGATTAGGGTTGGATATGTTATGTCCATTTCCTAAATTTATGGACATACCTTGATCGGTATGTCCCTTTCCTAAATTTTCCACTCATAAACCTCACATTTTCTTCCTCCATCATATCCCTATTCCCTAGACCCTAATCCTTCCCTACATCATCATATCACTATTCCATAAATCCTATTTCACTCCCCAACCCCATCTACCTCATCCCTAGGGTTTCAAAGGCTTCAAACTCAAAATGTCGGAAGAGGAGGATAGAGATATCAGTGAGGAACAATCACCAAAGAAAATTGATCACAAAGGAGAGAAAATTAATATACTTGAACCAATAACTACAACGGAACTCATGGCCTCTCCTCTCACTGTGTCTTATTTCAAACATGTTGCTTTGAGTTTTGTGAGAGGGTGCAGCAGATTCAGTATCACCCTGGGTTAACAAGGTTGTTTGTCACAAATCTTCATGATGGGCATGCTACTCTTGTTGGGGTCACATTTACCATGCCTGCTAGTGCTATTTCAGCTACTACATGGATCCCTAATGTGGGAGAGAAATGGTTTAAAAAGGTAAACCTTGATCTGAGTTATTATGAGCCATACCTCAAACCTAGATATAAGGATGATAAGAAAATTGTTTTCCCTTTCTCTCATCTCCTTGACTGGTATGTCCCCATGATGAAAATAATTATGAATTATTTCACTTGTGAGGGGAGATTTTATCGACTCTATTCATATCATATCAGACTCCTCATGCACTTCAATAGATTCAGAATGCTTCATATACCTTACTATCTCTCCCAAAGAATTGACAAAATGGCATACATTGTTCAAAGGAGGTAGTATAATCATCATCAAATGCAGAGTCTTTTTCACCATTCATTCATTTAGATGGTAGTCATGCATCAAATTGAGCAGAAGAACATTTCATGGGACAAATTCATTGCAAATGAAGTTCTCACTACCCCACCTAGTCATCATGAGCAGAGCATCCCTTCATCATCTCATCCTCCCATATCCACTTCTCCTTCTCAGCCTGTTGCTCATTCATCATCACCTATTCATATGCCTTCACCTCATGTTGACCCTACTTCTTCACCTTTCCTTAATCCTTCACCATCATCACATCATGACACTGAAGCATCAAGAAATGAAAGGGACATTGAAGCAACTTGGGCTAATGTGATTGATGTTAAGCCATTTCCCAAGACCTATCAAAGAGGCCATAGGCATGTATTTTCTTCACTTGTAGTGAAAGGGTCCATGCCTTCTTCATTAGCAAAACAGGTAGACAAGGGAAAATAACTAATCATTAAGGAGCAAGAGGACAAGCATGAAACAGAGTAGGAGTTTCAGCTGATTTACCTTGATGAGGAGGATGAGGATAGAATCACCAATGCATTGATCAGAAGCAAAGAGGCAAATATTATTGAACTTCAAGCTAATATTGACAGAGCATGATATGTGATTGTTTTTCTTGAGCAATAAAATCAACAGTTGAATACCAAGCAGATTATCAGTGAGGTAGAGACCATCAAAGCAAAGAAAGAGGCAAAGGGGGCTAAAGCCTTGTTAGAGGAGACCTTGGAAATATTTTGTGAGATTTATGATGAGGAGGACCAACCTCCAAGACAGAGACCAAATAAAATATGGCTTAAGAGAGCTTTAGCCCGTGACAGAGAGAGAGAGACTGAGTTGGCAGATCAGCTCACTCTAAGTGAGTTGCTTGCCCTTGAGATTAGCAGAGATAGAGAGTCATGGATTGATAGAGCCAATTTTCATCTGGAGGGCTTGCTAGAGAATTCCAATAAGGAAAATTATATTCAAAGGAAAATGGAAAAACACTATGCCATGAGAAAGAAAATTGCAAGGGTCAAGCTCAAACGAGCCCATGCAAAGATTCAAGCTTTGACTGAGAAAAAGGAGAAGGAGAAGTTAGAAATACTTGTTGAGGTGTCACTTCATGCCTCTAACCCTTGATCAGCAAGTGAACTCACAATTTTTACAAATTTTGTCACATTTGGCACTTTAGTGCAATTTTTGCATTTTTTGGCAATTTTGACACAGAGTCACACTGCCAAAAATGCAGCGCCCTTGGTGTTGCGATTTTTCTTGGAGCATAAAATGGAAAAATAGTCACCACCATAATGTTCATAATGATAAGGAAATCAACTCCAAAAAAAATCAGAATATGTGGATGAGAATTGGTCCCTCAAAAATGCAAAAAACTACCAAAAAAACATGTTTCTGCCCTTGTTTTTGCCTAGGCATTGCGCTAATACCGGTCTTGGGGGAAATGATTCTTGACAAAGAAGATGGGCACCATTTTGGAAGTTGGAGATATATTTGAAAAACTAGACTCAGATATATTTCCAATGAGCTATCATGGAGTAGATGTGGACATCGGGAAGGCCTCTAAAAGCGGCTTAAAAGAGAGGATATGTTTTCTGTCATGGCGCTACTTTTTTGCCAGGGTAATGTCATTTTCACCATCTTCAACATATTTTGACTTTTTATCTTGGGAAATGAAAAATTATTGATGTAAAAGGTAAATATAAATTTAAATCTCATGTTTTTATTGTTATATAGGGTAGATACATCAGATAAGTCCTCTAGAGGTCAAATGAATCAATTTCCTATCTTTTAGAGGCAAATTGTTGAGTTTTCCTAGTCTTCAGATTCTTGTTTGGGAGTAGGTGAATCTGATCCCTATCTCATGGATTCGACTCCCTGAGGATAGGGAGAGTGGTTTTGAGGTCTATATCATGTATCTTCTCAGTAATTTGTAGAGGTTTGATTCACTTGGAGCTTTGGCATCCAAAGAGACATATTTGTATCAGTTTTAATCAAATTTGCAGTTGTTTTTATGGGATCCATGTGGTATTGTGTTTAGTTTCAGTTTTTTCTTTGTGCTCATATGTTAGAATGTTTTGGTACTTCATCCATCATTTTATTGCTATTATATTAATATTTTCAAGTTATATGAACAAAATCCATAATTTTTATGCTTTGTTTTGGGTAAATATTCATAATTTGTAATTTCTTCAATTTAGAAAGAAAGCATGAATTCACCATGTTCTTTCTAGCTCCTCACCTGTCTTAACCATCCCATCATCAAAACCCTAAAGTGTTAAAAATTATACCTACCTTTCCCCATAGAAAACCCTGCAAATTTTGACCTAATTTCCTTGCCCTAGCTGTTTGACTCCTCCTGATCCAGCAAAACCCTGAGCTACTATACCTAGCCTAATATCTTCTTTCCTCAGTCATTTTGACTGTGAACCATATGGATGGAGCCCTCTCTTGGCCTATTATGGCTATCTACTTGGCTAAGCGTGGTTTTAGGTTACCTCGGAATTTCCTTTCTCAGCCTGAGGTTCAATCTGAGTGATAACATTCACATCTTCACAGTCTATTGTTCAGACTGTGCAAAGTATTGTTTTAGAATTTTTTTACAAAGAATATTCTGACCAACTGTAGAATAATTTTGGGAAACTCAGAGAGGTTTATCTCAGAAACATATTCATCTAGAATAAAATATTTCACGTTTTACGTATATATCTCAGATTGAGATATTCAAAGGTATAAATGGATCTTATTTTTTAGAATTCAGGAGGAAAAAGCTCAAAGACAGTTAGTGACTTGGAGGCCACCTCATCAAATAAGAGTTCCTATAAAATTCAAATTTTTCTTCTTTGTCACCAAAAATCCACAAAGATAGTACCAAGGAGATTCATTAGTTTTGAATTTCCTATATTTCAGTTCTATTTGTGTGACAAAGTTAGAGATATTTGTAATAAATCTTGATATTTTTTCAAGATATTTTATTTTAGAAAATGTATAAATACTTCATAATTTGAAGTAATAGATGTTGGGATTTGTAATGAGAAAGATTGTCATTCATTGTAAAGGTATTCATTGAGTTGAAGTGATCCTCAATAATAATACAAGGACATTCTTCAGAGGATTCATGTGTGTACGAATTGGTGATGTTTTTCTCTCGTTCATGTGTTTATTCATTGTTTTCTTTCACTGTCATTTCTCAAAATCTTAATTACATAACGAAAACTCTGACGAATAGGATTTGTTGTAAAGAGAACCCTATTCTGGTTGTATGTAATTTCTATTTTTTCTTCTGAAGTCAAATTAAGGAATTATTAATTGCTCCTTAGTTTCTACTGAACCTTTATATTCTTTTGTTTCATATCACCTTAAAAATTCTGAAAGATCCAACTAGTGCAACCTAGATTTCCCTATCAGACTCCTCTAAAGTTTGATGCAGATCCAGTTAGCTCTTCTAACTCCATTGCCCAATGGCCTTCCCTTATTTTTGGAACCAAAAAATTAAAAAACCAAACTCTAAGCCCATTAACTAGCCTAAAATTCACATAAAACATAGCTAAATTTTACAGAGAGGTACCTCTCCGAAGCTGGCATAGGTAGATCCCAGCTTCCAAAGTGGTTTTGATGTTACCTGCAAGGTTTTTTCTTCAGCCTTAAAATTATGGAGTGCTAACAAACGTAATATTTTCATCTGATATCTGTTTGACGCGCTCTATACCTCATTAGAAATATTTGTCCCAGGACTACAAATTTTGACGTGAGAAACATTAAAGGAACCTCCATGTTGCTCTCGGGTTTCCAAAAAAATGTCGTTTAGGGCCTCAAAATGGCTCCTGAAGTTCATGACCTAAAAACTACTAAAAATAGTAAGTTGTGATGAAACTAAAAAACTGAAAGAAATGATGGTGGAGATCCAAATGGAATGGGTGGGTGGCCACCAATATCCACTTGGATCATTCCTTCCCCTTTGGTAGCAATGGTCCCCATTGCATTGAGTTCCTCCATGGGATGAGGCAAATTCTACTGAACTTGGAATTGGATTTGTAAAAGATATCATGGACTTGTTGGTAGACGTGTTGGATGAATTCAATAAATTTGGTTGCTTTATCAGCCTCAGAAAGTATATGTGTGGATTCTATCTCTATGGCTGCATGAGGTATGGAAACATTAGGTGGTGGCGCGCCTACATTCAGATCAATGGAGTGCTTGACCTGATAGTGTAGAGGGACCTCTATGGGTGAGGAGAAAATGTCCTTGTATGCCTCCATGACTTTTTCCACCTACTGCTGCCATGCAGGGGAGCCCTGTTTCGAGGCTATGTCCACAACCTTCTTCTTGCCCTGTGGGAAAATTGTAATGAAAATAATTTTCCTGGTTTTGGAAATAATATTACTGCATTTCTTGGCAGTATTCAAAGAGATGGTAGGAGGTAGTATTACCTCTCATATCCCGTACAATTTATTTCCCATAGTAACAATAATAGCCCAAGGCCAAGACTCATACACAACATGTCGATTCCACAAGTATGGTTGGCATAATAATACATCACAAACATCAAGAGGAGCAATATCACACAGTACCTCCTCCGTGAATGGCTTGATGATGTATGAAAGGCGACACTTCTGGCGGACATGGAGATATCTTCCTTGGTGAAGCCACCAAATGGTATATGTTTGTGGGTGTGCTATGGTTGGTAGGTAGAGCAGCTTTACGACCTCTACTGAAATGAGTTTCTTTTGGCTTCCGCTATCAATAAGGAATTGCATTGGAGAACCCTTCACCCACATATTTGAATGGAAGAGGCGCTCGTCCTCCTCTGGATCCTCGGGATCCTCCCTCTGGAGATTAGTGGTGGCGACAATGGCACTGGGATTAGCATTAATGATATTTTTCCCTTTTTCATCGCCCTTGTCTCGTTCTAACTCATGATCAGACCATGCATCTGATTCAGGTGCCTTAAGCACTACAAGGAAAACACTGTCTAGCAGAGGTTATAAAGGAGGTTTTTAGTGTTATAAAATTGGCCAAAATTGTCAAAAAAAACATTTTATACAACATCCGTTTTCGGTAATGGAGGTTTTGGCAGAGCTTCTAAAGGAATTTCAACACAACCTAAAAAAAACTAGGAGGTTGGAAGTTATTACAGATGTTTTTTTCATCGGTGCACTACTCAGGTGTCAACGCACCAGTGCATGTCATCTAGCCTGTCGACCCGGGGCGGTCGAAGGTGCATGCACCAGGTCGTAAAGGTCTAAAACTGCACCGGGTGCACTGTAGGTGATACAATGCATTGGGTCATTCTAATTGGTATTAGGATTTGTGTGGTGCCTAGAGGTCATATCAACGCACCAATTCGTAGTATTATAGAACCACACTAGTGCGCAGTATCACACAAACACACCGATTGTTCTAATTCGTATGGTATTTGTGTGGTGCCCATTGGTCGTACAGACGCATTAGTGAGTAGTCTCACATAAACGCACCGGTACACAATATCGCACAAACACACAGAGAGTTATAATTGGTATTGGTATTTGTGCGGTGCCCATAAGTCATAGAAACACACCAGTGTATAGTAACTGACACACACCGGTGTTCATTTTGTATTTTTTAGAAACATCGACCTATGATATTGAAATTATTGTGATTTTTTTTAATTCAATATTCATCAAAATTTGACACATATCTTATAATAGTATTCATATTAATTAAATTTTTATTAATTCATTTGAATGTGATGTTTGGATTAATTTTTTATATCATATCATAATTATTGTGATTTTTTTAAATTCATTATTCATCAAAAGACAACACATATCTTATAATAGTATTCATATCAATTAAATTTTTATTAGTGCATTTGAATATGATGTTTGGATTAATTTGTTATATCATATCATCATATTTCACATCTCTTCATTACAATATTTAATTATCCATAAATTTAATCAGTGGTGTTACATTTCACAGCGACAATGGAGAACGCAATAGAAAAATTTAAAACATATTATAATATATATATATATATATATATATATATATATATATATATATATATATATATATATATATATATATATATATATATATATATATGAATAAGATAGTATTTTTCATACAAAATGGGACAATTATTGGTATCCCTTTGTCTTTCAATTGGGACACTATGTCCATTACATTAAACAAAATGTCTCAAAAAATACAATGCCTTGCTTTGATATCCAAACATAATGATCATCATTCTTCACCTCAACTGTTGTCACTGCTCGATCTACTTCCATGACTTGGGTTATTTTGAGGAATGTTTTGTTCACGGTGTTGATTGTTTTCTTCTTCTTCACCTTCCATCTACAAACATAAAAATAAACTGTAATGAGTGTATATAAATTGGTGAGAATAATGAAAATTGCAATATTAGATAATATACATCAAGGTAAATCGAAAAGAAATGATGTACCATAGCAACAATTGACTCATGAACTATACACATTCTTTCAAAACCTAATTTCGTGCCATATTTCAAGATTTCATCTGTTGGTGCTGTTGGCTTGAGGGGTCCTGACCCAGGTTTGGTGTGCAATGTTTGTCAAAAAACCCCTATACTACTGGCCCTTTTGGCAGTGACCTGCTTGCACATGCCAAAGTCTCACTCGAAGTAGTATGGGTGGGTGCTAGAACCAGGTTTCCGCACCCTGAGAAAGGATGGGTAAGGAAAGCAGAGCTGCATTAGGTCTTGTAATTACCAGATTAACTCATTCTACGCAGGGTTAATTAAGTCTCTATTCACATCCACGTGCACTAGATCTATAGTTATATGATTTTTATAACATCAACACAGCAATACATAAACATAATAGAATAGATCTGGATCCAAGAATGAAAGTACACAGATCTTCGTAGCTTAAAGACACGAAACACACAATACAACAACTATCAGTAATTCACACAAAATTACTCACAGATTCAGTTCTCTAACAATCCTTCGTATTCATTCCTTCATCAGTTCTTCCTTACAGTTCCCTTCCCAACCTGCGCACAAAGAAGCAGGGTCCGCACATAGCTAGACTTGGATCTCCATGCACATATCTAGCAGAAGTCCTTTCCCCAAAACCCAAACAGATAGCTTAAACCACAAATCGTATCAATAGCTCATAATTTTTTATCCTTTACAATACAAAATGCATCTTTATTTATAACAATCTAGCCTTGACTTTCCTATGGTCCGCAACCCATGGTTTTCGGACCCCTAGTTTACCCTTTCACCCATTACAATGCTTTCGGGGCTTTGACCCACCCCAAAACCCCTGCGCTAGACTAAATATAATAAAAAATATTCAAAATGGACTAGTTTCACAGCTTGTTAGGAGACCCCATTCCAACAGTCCCCCAACACAATCTTGTGACTAGTCCTGAGTCACTGTAGTGGTGCGACTTCTATTTGCGTGCGCAAGGTAGCCAGAGCACAGATGAGCAACGAGAGAACATCTTTACTTTAGGCCGCAGCTTGTTGTGCAATGTTTGACAAGTGTCAGGGAGGCAGGGCCATCTGGAGCCGCGGTAACCCATTCTAACAGCTGGTGGAGGCGCGTAATGGCAGACTGAGCATCCTCAACGAGTTGGAATGCAGTGTCAGCCCATGGTTTCAACCATTTTCGGATGACATGCTTATGGTGGCGAAGGTTCTCAATCTTGTCCAAGATGGCTAGATGCTGCGTGGAGACGTTGGAGGGTGAGGAGGCTCTAACTTGATCTAGAGCAGCTTCCGCCTTTTGGAATTCCTTCTGGATAAGCTGAAGCATAGAATGGTGTCGAACTGCTGTCCATAGTTGTGTAGCTATTTTGACCACTTGTGTGCCCTGCATCAGTTGCTCCTGAATAATATGTGTTGCGTCTGTGACCAATGCCATCCATTGGGCCCGTACGTTTGGAGGTATGACATATTGTTGTTTCATGGCCTGGTCACGGTAGCGAACCTCTTGCACCGCTCTGGTGTATAGTCCTTGTAGTTCTGTGCAAGATAGTTGTGCTAAATCTATTTGGATGTCCCCCATAGTTGGATCATGAGTGTTAACTAGGGCAGTGCGAGGGAGTGAACACACATTTCTTCTATTGGGTGGCACTCTGGAGTTGTGGAGAAGTCGCAGCATGTCCCTGTATCCTTCGTGGCACATAACCAGTTGTGACCTAACTGTGATGCTGGGACAGGGGATTGCGGTACTAGCAGATCTTCCGCTGCTATATCTTCTAAGTTCATCCGGCTAGGGCCCGCAATTGTCCCTAGAGTGCGAACGTTGGTTATTCCTATTACGCAATACTAGTGCCCCTCTGTGCGTGGCTCGCAGACAATTATTTCTGCAGGAAGCCAATGCTCACTCCTTTGACTACACTCAGCATTCCCAAACCCTCTCAAGATGAAATCTGTGGGTACTGAGCAGCTCGGGACTGGATCATTCAGCAGGTTAGGTTCCATCGTAGCAACAAGAAAACGGGCATGCCAGAGAATGCTAATGAGCACAGAAAACCAGTACGCAGATAGCAGGAGCATGTTGTAGAGTGAATAAATGGCTTGGTGTGAAGTCATCCAGCCAATCGCACACCGTCCGGAGCTATTTAATGGTGGAGTAGCCCATTCGTGAGACTGACCATCGATCATGCGGATCAATCTTACCATAAATGGATGCATTGATGATATGCCGCATTTTTTGCATACTTGTAAGGTTCCTTTCTTATCAAATTGGGATGTTTTGATGGTTTTCATTCATGCTTGAGGTTGCTTCCATGGAATGTCAGACTGTGGATGACGCCTGCGTACCGTTCGCGTACCCTGAATTAAGGTTTATGCGAGGTGTTTCATGACATGGTTCAGGAACTAGATTTACAAGTTGGCCACTAATCTTTTCGAGCCATGCGCTTTGCCCTTGGTTAGGATGTCCTTGTACGATAGGGTTGTGTCACGCATCGTCGTGCCATATGTTACTTGAGGCGTTCACATATTCTCCCAATTACATGTGGGTTCAGGCAGGTCCGTAATCCAATGCACGCCTTGGTCAGCGGTACTCAGGCGAGCCTATCCGGGCAAGGTTCGAATGCACCCTTAAGTGTTGTATGTCAGCAAGTATCTATGTAGGTCGACTGACCTCAGAGCCCATCTGGCCACTGGGGTCCCTAAGCGTAGGATCACCCTACTCCAATACTTCTCCTGAGTGAATAATACCGGCCCTTGCGTAGGTGCTCTACGCAGTGGTAGTGGTAGTACTCCTAGCATGTGTTCCATAGGAATTTTACGTTCAATAGTCTTCTTATTATCACCTGCATCCTCATGGCAAGGCAGGACTATTTCCATGGTAGAGATGTGATGGAAATTCCTGGTGATCTGCAAAGATCGTAGCGCTGAAACCTCATGCAACCGACCTTGCCAATTTTCCAGCTCCTCATCAGAGTCAGAAAAACATTCACTATCCTTTTCCCAATAGAGCACTCCTTCATCCATGGGGTTAACCTGATCTTCATCATGCACAGTTATTTCATAAATGTGATCTATTTCCTCCTCCTCATAGGTTGGCTCTATATACCACGCACCTTCGACTGGATCAAGTGGTACTATGACACGCACACCTTTGTTTTCAAACACCATGCTGTGCTTCTTGAGATTGATGACACCCCCCATTTCTATTTCCCAGTCCAGTCTGAGGAGCATAGGGTAGGGATCTGCATCTTCCACAATTTCTATTACTTCAAAGTCAGCTAGGGCCCTTACCCCTGCGATGTCAACCATGAATTTTGGTAACCTCCCTAGAGGGATAATTTTTTGTTGATTAGCCATTTGCAGCTGGATGGTGGACCATTCTAATTTAGGCTCTCCCATTCATTTCCATGTCTATTTTGGTAATACATTCGCATCTCACCCAAGATCTAAGATAAACTGATCCATCTCTTAGTCACCAATCTACGCAGTCAATCACATCTCTCTTCTGGTGCACTTCTTATAGTTGTATAGTTTGTGTACATCCTTTGTCTCAGGGATCAAAGTGGACCGATCTATGCAGGTATTCAGTAGTGCTTAGAGATTTCCTACAGCCTACAGATTCGTAGCAGCTTCAGACATGCCTTTAAAAAGGGCTCAACTCCTTCCTCTATCTGAGGTTGCGTCGGAAGCTGCACAGGGGCTGCCAATGGTGTTTGTTCTTTGAAATGCACTCCTTCCCGGAAGGCAAGCTCCTCTTTTTTTCCTTGGGTGACCAGCCTACTATGTGTCATGAATTTTACACAGGGATCCACCTTCCTTAGCTCGGTTTTAACTCTTTTTACGTTCTGCGTAGGGGTAGGCTGCTTTTCCTGCATCTTGGCTATTAAAATTGGGAAATCCTCTACCACATGGTCCAACTGCCTACAATATTTGCACGATGGCTTGGTAGGATTTTGGCATTCTCTGGAAAAGTGCCATATTTCTCCACAGTTATAGCAGATTAGCTGACCACTTCCTCTGCCTCTGGCCGGTGATCCTCCAAAGTGCGCAAAAATTCTTGGCGATGCAGGGTCTAATTGTACCCTATATAAGTTCCCGCAATCCATCATTAAGTCATAATTTCAATAGTTATGTTTGTCGTTTCCCACTGATTGACAGAATCTACACCATTGTTGCTTTAGTTCTGGGACATATGCACCTAGCCAAGGGCAATGGTTCGTATCATGTAGTCCTGCTACCCGACAGTTGTCACACCATAGCGCAGGTCCACTTGACCCAGGTCATGACAGAATAGGCTCCCTATTTTTCCCTGGGCGTACTGGGATAGGTCCTCCTACTTGCATGTAATCCGTCAATAAAGGGAATTGATCCTTTGTATGGCCAGACACCCGACATCATATGCACCAAAGATCTGCGCAACCTTCCCTTCCTCGTTATTTTTTCAAGTTCTGTATTTCCATATGCATAGCCCCAAGTTGTTCTTAAATTTGTTGTACCCCCACCGATGTATCCTCTCAGGGGGAAACTTCTAGTTTCATAGTGACTTCCACAACTTTCTCCTATGACTCAAAGGTCTGATGACTCATTGGTGTGCGCAAGTGCGGTAAAAACATAGCGATGAACCATTCCGTATGTTGTCTATCATCATATTCAAATCCTCCTTCCCTGATTTCCTTCTTCAATCGCTGATCAGCCTCCCATACTGACTCAGACGCACCTTGTTTGAAGTCCTTAACTTCTGCTACTAGCTGGGAATAAGATTTCGGCTTCTTGAACTAGTGCTTCAAAGAATCCTTGATATCTTGAATGGATGCACTCCCATTCTGGGCAATGTACCACATATACCAGTCTAGGGCCCTATCCTCTAATGCCAACGACAGTTGTGCCCTTTTTACCATATCACTCGCCACATTCTACGTAGTCCAGACAGAGTCTCCAACGAACCAAAACTAGTCCATATCCTCATCTCCTACCCCCTTGAAGATAGGTAGTTTCAGATGCGCAGCGATATCACTGTCTAGGGGGGATGGTGGTATGGGTGAATTCTTACCTTTGTGCAGCTAGTTCCTGCAACAGATTATAGGTGGATCTCCCTCCTTCAAGGTTGGTCTGATAGTATTTACCACTGCACATCACGCTTTTGTCTAGATCCGAGGTCATTCAGCTAGTATGAATACAAAGAATACGCTTTTCGCACAGTAATATCTTAATCAGCAATGGTAACGTCCTCAAAAATTTTCCCCAGAACCCTTTGAAGAATCGTCGCTCGGCCTCAGAGTATGAGACAAACTGATCAATGGAAAATTCCATCACAAATCCTCCTAGCACACTATCCACCCAGTGATCCACCGTGCACGTGATAGTATTATCAGTCTTTTCTAGCTGCTCGAGTAGCTCTGGGGTCCACTGAGTAACTCGCTCATCCTTCCAACACTTCTGGAATTCCACAAGTCTGGCCAGCCACTCATGGAGCCCAATCGCAAAGGTTGCAAAGAATATTTCGTAGCTTTAAGTAAGGATGTACCTATTTTTCCACCTTTCCGCCGTTAACTTCTCACTGCGATTTTCTTTTACTGCGAACTCCTGGATCTGCCTTTCGAACCAATCTTCGATCTCTTTTCTTTTAGGCTTCCAGTATTCTCTTTTCATTACTCGATCCTCTCTTAGACTTCTTCCAGTCTCGGCAACAAAACCGTTTGTTGGCTTGAGGGGTCCTGACCCAGGTTCGGTGTGCAAGGTTTGCCAACAAACCCCTATACTATTGGCCCTTTCGGCAGTGACCTGCTTGTAATTACCAGATTACCTCGTTCTGCGCAGGGTTAATTAAGTCTCTATTCGCATCCACGTGAACTAGATCTATAGTTATATGCTTTTTATAACATCAACACAACAATACATAAACAGAACAGAATAGATCTAGATCCAAGAACGCAAGTACATAGATCTTCGCAGCTTAAAGATAGAAAACGCACAATACATCAACTATCAGTAATTCACACAAAAGTACTCACATATTCAGTTCTCTAAAAATCCTTCGTATTCATTCATTCATCAATTCTTCCTTATAGTTTCCTTCCCAACCCGCGCACATAGCAGTAGGGTCCGCACACAGCTGGACTTGGATCTCCATGCACATAGCCAGTAGAAGTCCTTTCCCCAAAACCCAAAAAGATAGCTTAAACCACAAATCACATCAATAGCTCATCATTTCTTATCCTTTACAATACAAAGTGCATCTTTATTTATAACAATCTAGCCTTGAATTTCCTATGGTCCGCAACCCATGGTTTTCGGACCCCTAGTTTACCCTTTCACCCATTACAATGCTTTCGGGGCTTTGACCCACCCCAAAACCCCTGCGCTAGACTAAATATAATAAAAAATATTCAAAATGGACCAGTTTCACAGCTTGTTAGGAGACCCCGTTCCAACAGGCACAGTTCCATACTTTTTTCCCTGCAAGTTTTATACCCCATAACAAATCATATATTTAATATAAAAGATTTTTTTCTATTAATTATAGATGGAGCTAAGTAAAACAAGCTCGATAGATGCTTACAAATTCCACAATTAATTTCTGATATGTCAACATATACTCACAACCCATATTTAACCCAATGTCAATCAATTCGTCTGATGGTTCTTCTTTGTATGTTAGCACTTGTTTGAAGACAATCAATCATGATTATTGTAAAAAAACTTAAAATATACAAAAATGAAATCTAGTTAAGTTGTTATAAAGAAGTAGCAATTACTCACAAACTTAGATATCAACCCTTTTCTTCCTTCTTGTCCTGTTTTATGTGCTGAATGGGTTCCATTTTCTTTTATTTTCTACAAGAAAATACTTGAAAATTAATATTTAATGTTAAATTGTTTATTTATTGTACCTAATGATCGAAAAATTCAATGATTAAATATTACCTTTGAAGCACGTTTTTGTTGAGATGGCTCCTCCTGCGATGCAATTTTGTCCATGTATTTGACCATCTCCATGTACATGATGCAGGGGAATCCTGCTTGATTTTCATTAAAATATTGTGTAATTAGGGGGTGATATCTTCTTAATTATTTTATAAATTATTATTCTCATTTTTAATAAATTGAGATAAATATCTAAGAGCGGGGTTTATTGTAAATATTCTCTTAATAAATTGAGGATATGAGTGGAATTTTTTTGGGTAGATATTTTAGTGATTAGAAATTCCTTAAATGGAACTTAGTTGAGTAAAAAAAGGGATAAATCTATTTTAGAGTTGGTTGAGATATTTTGGGAGGAAATCATGGATTGAAATTAATTCACAATTATTTATAAATGTGAAGCTTTGTGTGAGGATGGAGAGACGGAGATTAGAATAGAAGAGACTGATATAGAGAGGAATGGTGTGAGAGTTCATGTGAAGGGCGAGAGCCGAGAGGCCCACAAATGTAATATTCAGGCAAAATGTCTTGAATCTGAATTTTCTTATTATTATTATAAGCAAGCATTTTTTTTATTGTTTGGCTCTCCCTTCATATGTATTTTGAGTTGCATCTAGTAGACTGATCTGAAGGAGATTTCGATTGAAGTTTTTATATAGAGGAACACGCTATCTGTTATTGTGCAAGTATCTGATTTATTTCAGATACTCTGCATCATTTTGGTATCAGAGCTGCGGTGAATTTTTTGGAGCGTGAAGCAGAGTGGGCAAGGTAGTGTGAGCAGATGCGGTCAAAGCTATATATGATTCATTCTTAGAGTACACCACAATTGGTTGAAGTGTAGAGACATGATCTACAGCACATAGAACCACATCAGCAGAGCCTGTAATTGTTTGATGGCTTATGAAGTTGGCTGAAGAATTCTGAAGTAGCGCTCCATGTGATTCTGCAAGCTAGATCTTGACTACATAGTGAATCGCTGCCGAAAGCAGCATATATCTTCTGGGATTATCTTGTCCAAATTTCGATCCATACTCCTGATGGGAAGGTAAATGTAGTTACCAGGATTCCCATTCCTGTAGTGTCATAATTCTTTTGCATACTGTTGTATGCGACCTCTCTGCAAAATGGTGACTTCTTCAAGTGCACGGTTAGCTGAAGCATCCTTTAAATGAGTTGCTGGAGGAAATGCAGGAAATGGATCATGAAACTAGCCTGGTAAAATATTCTTACGAAATGCATTTGCGGTACTGGGTGATGCAGAATGTGATGAAGATTTATGTTTTTGTTGTGCCATTGGAACAAGAACTCTTTAAAAGTTTCCTGAGGAGGTTTGAGTTTGGACAGAATGACCGGTAATCTCTCTAATACGACAATTTGCAACAAACTTCTCAAGAATAGAAGAATTAGTTGCCTATTTTTTATTAATGAGATCATCATAAGTCTCCATACACTGGTTATATTATCTAACATATGTTGGATCAATTTCCATTGAGTAAAATTATGTAGTGTATGCCAGAATATTTAGCTAATTTTCTTAATCTTCCTCCAAATTTCCATCATGTATGTGGAGCAAGTGTGAGAAAATACCAACAACGTGAACCTTGAGTTTATTACTGCATTGAAAACCATGCACAATTCAACATGCATTAAACGGTGGTTCAACTAGCAGCCAATACACACCATCTAGTGACTGTTGAGGCTGACAGCATGGAGTAATCAAAGAAGTAGAAAAGTGTGAATCTCGGAACATGAGACCCGACAAAAACCCATAGCAGTTAAATAATATGTGGCCGATTGCATTTGAAATTGATATCTGTGATGTGTTTTTCCCTAACTATTTGAACACTGCTAATGGTAAGCAATCGTGAATCATGTGTTTGCAGTAGTGAAGGCATAATCGTTCAAATATTAGTGAGATATGTTGTCGGGGAGATCTGTGTGCAGGAAAACCAGATCTGTGTGAAGAGATTTTTGGTGCGACGAGGTCAAGGAGATCTTGGCACGGGGAGTGAACTACGAGTGTGTGTGGTCGAGGAAAAGTGAAGGCCGATCGGAGGTTTTTGCTGCTAGTGGATCTGAGAAGATATATTGCTTATCAGTGCCTGCATGTGATCAGGGAGTTGAGATCTATAGTTTTGTGAAGTTTGCAGCCAACGTGAAGTCTGCAGCAGCTAGAGGACTCTGCGTAAGGAGTTTGTGTGTGAATCGAATCAAATCCTAGGTGAGTAGAGAATATATCTTCACATCGTAGTGAGAAAAATCACTTGCCATCATTGTGATTGTGGACTATAGTGGTGGATGTCGTGTGTGCCGCCGTAGTGGATTTCTAAGGACAAAATCATGGTCTAGCAAGGTGCGGCTGTTGTGGTCAGCATGCAACGTATTCAACATTACTGCATCGTGAAGCATTCAATCTAAACAACATGAGCCAAAAATGTTTCCAGGCCAACATAAATGAACCAACATGGAGGAGGTTTATTGATACGCAAGAGGTATCGGGTCCTCAATGACATCGTTACCATTCTAAAAGTTTTGAACGAAGATTCATATGATCATCCAAAATTTTCGACAATCGTGAAGCATACTCGAGGTGGGAGTCAAATTCTGAAAAAAAAGTGAAGTAGATTCTTTAAATAATTTAAAAGCATTTTATATATATTTCTTTCATTTGATATGCACATGGAGTGGGTGAGAACAAGATTAAAGTTGGAGAACAGTATTTAAGTTGGAGAGAGAATAAGTGGAGACAAAATTAGTTAATATGTTGATGCCACCATGTTAAAAGGAAGTTTTGGAAATTTCCTATGAAGGAGTTGTTTTTGTGCACTGGAGAGAGATGGTGTTGCATGAGAACCGTCATTGCAAAGAAAGAGTTGCATGGAAGAACAGGAAAACTATCCGCACTAAGATGATGAGGGTAAGGTATGAAAATTCATTTCCAAAAGGTATTTTAAATGTTGAAAATTAAATGGTTTATTTATTTTCATCATAAAATAAATCTTGGGAAAAGTGGATTGCATTTCGATTTAAAGGTTTCAGTATCATGTGGAGTGATTATGGGATACTGATGATATTTTCATAAGAATGGAGTATGAGAGAGAGCGAATATTTTACATCATGAAAATGTATTAGGGGTGGATTTTCATTGGTATATTGTATAACTTGAATTAGATTCAAAATATCCACTATTGTAATTATTGGGTCAAGCTTTGAAGTCAAATTATATGTTAAGGTCAAATGAAAATTTGATTAGCTTGAGTCAAGTTAAATCATTGAATTATTGTACAAGAGGAAGAATTTTTCATCCAAGATGAAGAGTTGATGATAATTCTAGAGTCAAGGTGTCTTAAATCAAGTCAAAGGTTTGAATGTAATTGGGTGCATGATCGGCGGAGCCCGACACCCAAAGAGTTGGTCATTGTAACACAAGCATTACTGAAGTGTTGTTTGTTGCAAAGAGGAGCAAGAGAGTTGCCAGAAATTATTCCAAGACAGAGAACCGCAGGAGGTCAAGCGTAGGAAAAGAGCTTGTATTGTTGGATGGCAAGTATGAAGGCTTGTTGAAAAATGGATTAAATGAAATACACAAGTGAACAGATGAAGTTCACAAAGGAGGAAAATATGACTGTTGATAGTTATTTCAGAGGTTCTAAGAAATACTGCAACAGAAGGAAGAAGAAGGAAGATGCCAAGGCAAATGGCATATGTAAGCAGTTGAATGATGAAGAATATGAATGGGAGAAGGCTGAGATAGAAGTTCACCTTGAGTTATTGATGGAATTATTGCAGAGAAATATGAAGGACCAGAGACATGGTTGAACCATGAGGAAGAAAGTGAAATGGAAGAGGCTACACGCAAAGAGGGAACAACAGATAAACATACAGTTGACAGAAGAGTCGAGGAAGCTCGAGCAGATGATGAACGTGCAATTGAGATGTGAAGAAATCAGAGAGGCAGAGTTGAAAATGGAAGTTTCCATTTGTGGCCCAGAACAAGGTGAAATTCTGGGTGAAGAGATCAATGAGAAAAATTTCATGGACTATTGGAATAGTTCAGAAGAATTGGAAGATATGTTGACAAAAGAAGAAGATGAGGCCATGAAGCCTTGTATTTTTAAATCTCATATTTTGTGTATGTTTGCAGGATGTGCAGAAGATGGTGGACAGTCTGGTGAAACTGTTACAGAGATGAATGAAACTCTTGAGGTGAAGTATGATGGAGAATGCCTTTCATATGAGGAAGGTACTAATTTCTTGCAGCAGAAAGAATTCGTAAATGAATTCCTATTTGGGGTAAGACAGTCGGTTGAAGCTTTTATGGAGCAGAGGAATAATGAAAATGTCATAGTGATATTCCAAGGATGTAAACAAATGAATTTGTTTAATGAATTTGATGACATAATTTTGCAATGTTGTGATACAGAAAGCAGGATAACTAAGGAGGATTTCCATAAGAATAACGAAACTGGGAATGAAGGTTGTGATGAAATAATGGAAATATTTCACATGGAAATAGAATTCTTGGAATGATGGCATAAGGAACCTGAGGGAGAAGTGAAGCTTGTAGAACCTAATACAAAAGAAATTGCAGTTGTCGTGAATGATAGGGATGAAATTTTTTTAACATTTATAGATTTAAGTGAATGTTTTAACTCTTCAAATAATAATGTGGTTGTAGGTACAAAAGGAAACATTAATAAATATGATGTTGAAATTAGAGAAATTGAGTAGAAAGTATTTGGAGATGAGATGAAAGATCAGGAGCAGCAAGAAATTTATGTCTTTAGAGACATAAAGGAAATAGAAGTATTGAACCAACAGAATAAAGATGAAAGCAACCAGCAATTCAAAACAGGATCTACTGAAATCCAAGAAGTCTATGATGGGAGATTGGTGCTTGAAGCATCAAAAGAGGCCGAAAGGTCTTGTATTTTTAAAACTAATTGTTTGTTGATGAATGCAGGTACAACATCGGATGATAAATTTGTTACTATAGGGGAAATCAATGACTGTAGTTGTGATCAAGGAGAAATTATTGATTATTATTCACTTCAGAAAGTTGAGTGTTCAGTGCAATTGGAGACGAAAGCATCAGACAAAGAGGAATTACTTCGAGGTATTGGCGAAAGAAATTGTTGGAGAGGCTGATGGAAGCTGGTTGATAGAATGAGTGATGCTAATGTATAGCCAGTTAGAGATTCTTTCAGATTTTGGAGACCAGAAGAATGGGTATCAGTGATTCTACACAAGTCTATAATTCAAAAAATAAAGATGATGTGGTATGGAAAAACGAGAGTTACATTCAATAGTATTCTGAAAATACTATTCTGGAAATTTTGTGCAAATTTACAAAATGGAGTTGATACTTTAAAGGACCAGTGGCAAAACAGAGTTTGGAATCCTGGAGGGAGCAAGTCATTGAGACTTGTGGCTATCGCATTATTACAAAAAAGTGATAGACCTCATAGACAGGAGTCTATGGAAACTTCTCTACATGGGGAGTCTGATGCAAGAGCATCGAGCTTAATTTTCATTATTTATTTGTGTGATTTAGGGGGTGACGTTTTTTTTTTATATTTTATAAATTATGTACATTTTAAAAAATAATTTAAGAGAAAAATCTGAGTGTGAGGATTATTGTAAATATTCTCTTAATTAATTGAGAATATGAGTGGAGTTGAGTTGGATATATATTTTAGGGATATTTCTTATATTTTAAGGAATAGACATATTTCTTATATTAGCTCGTTCATCTTTAGAGATTTTCATAATCTTCTTGAAAATGTAACATGACAATAAACTGTTTAATTTTTATATTGATATATGAAAAGTAAATGTAACGAAAGTGATATTTATAAATAATTCTAGAAAAGCATTTATAGGAATATTACTTTTTCATTCATTTTTTTTTGTTGTATGTGTTTGCTATTAAAAATCTAACATGTCTGATTGACCAATTCTTTGGAAACTCTTCCTGTAGTTTAGATAAAATTTGGTTCTTGGAATCATTGGATTGATTTTTTTATTGTAAGTGGAAAGAACATTTATACATTCGTTCCACTATATCCCTCAAAATTTTGTAAAATTTTTTTCCCCTTTCATTAACCTCCAGCACCACTCCAAATGAGCTAAGGAGCAATTCATTTTCATTTGCATGTTATATTTCTTTTCTTTTCTTAGAACAACATTCCTTTTCTGAGTTGTTAGTCCCTGTAGAACATTAAACATATGTAAATTAATATATTGTTTTAAACATGTTATCTAATAATTTTAATTATATTATTAATGAAAATAAAAAAAAGAAACTCATGTTAGATCAATAGTATTTTTTCATTCACCTGATTCATCCTTTTGCAATTTTTTCATTAAGTTTTTACACTCTTCTGGTCCTAGATCAAAAATAATCTTATTGAGCTTCGTCATTATGTGGCTCTGCATGATACACAGTAAACAATACATATTAGTTAAACTTACATATAGTTCAAAAATAATATTTTTTGTAAAGAATTTACAAAGAACTTTCCTTCTTTATTTTCTTGGTGTGTTATCAATATTTTTGTTACTTGATCTCTTTTCAGCCATTTATTTATCAATATGAAGCATGCACCATATCATTCATTAATATATTTTATAAATAAATCATCAACTTTTCAAGTAAAAAAAAAAAAAAAAAATCAAGAAATCGGTTCGCTTTTAAATTCTGTACTCACCGACGTCGGTGTGTCATGTTCTTATAAATGCACCGCCAAAATAGTATAAAACACCGTACATTTCTCTATGTCAACAAGGAGCACTGATCCGTTATATGTTAACCACCTCACCAATTAACACAAACAAAATAATAAAAATCATTTAGTGTTAATTTTTATAGCATATGGTGTCGTGGAGGGGGCGGTGTGGCCTATTCTTATAAACACCCCGCGCAAAAAAGGGACCAGATAATGGTGCTCTCTGTTAACAAGGAAACCCAATGCTTTATATGTTACATGGTGCACTGATTAACACAAAATAAAAAATATTTTTTTCCAAACAGTACACGCGCGGTGTGCTATAATGAAATAACGCATCGGTGCACTATTTTACATATGCCGCATAGATTAAAAAAAAAATTATCAAATAGTACATGTGAGGTGCACTATGATAAGCCAGTGCACTGGAGCGCTAGGTTATGCAGGGCGCGCCTATTAAAAAAATTTCAGTTTTTTAAAAATTCACGCAAGGGCCAACATGGATTGGGATCCGACTATGAAATTCGTCCCATGGGTTACATGTCATATATATATATATATATATATATATATATATATATATATACAAACGCTATCAATCTAAAATGAAAATCCCTAATTCTAAAATCACAAAAACATGAAGAAGCAAGGGCAGAAACAAAAAGAATGAAAGGTTTAGGGTAAAATGGATTTTTTTGTTTTTGTTTTTCTGAAAATGAATAGAAAATTTAAATTTTTTACTTACTGCATAAAAAATATTGTAGAAAATGTAAAAATAAAATAAAATTAAATCATGAGATCGTTTGAAATTCTATGCTATAAGGTTTGAATCACAATAGGTTTGGAATTTTGATTGTATGAATAATTATGTTTGAAAGTATTTCGTTGCTCCACATTGCTCTCGTGCTCTCTTGCTCCAAGTATGTCTCGTGCAAATCTCTGGCTGAAATTTTTTGAAAAAATAGTGAAATAATGAAAAGTGTTTACTATTTAAAGAATTTTTTTATGAAATTATATTTTCGAAAATATTTTGCCGTCCATTTTTCAATTTACCGTTTTTTTTCACTTTAAAAAAATAAAGTTGCACTTTTTTTTATTTGCGGCTTTTCGTCACCGGTGCTTTAATTAATAACACCACACTGATGTGCCAGTTAATAACATGACATTGGTACGCAGTAACTAAAATGAACAGGGGCAGTTATCTGTACATAAGCATCGATAAAATAAGTCCATTTTTAAGGCACCGAAATTACTTTTAGGTGTGTGCACTAAAATTTATTGTTGAGTTTGCTCAAATGTAGGGAGAAAATGTCATAATTATATCTAATGGAAAATTATTCAAAATCCATCTCATTCCATAATATTTCTCAAAGTCCATCGCGGAGTTCTCCCTATCCATCTCGAGACGTAATATTTACTTCAGATTTTATTTATATTTTCATTATATAATTTAATTTATGTTTTTTATCCATTTCAATACGCTTAATAAAATTTATAATGTATAAAAAATTTTAGGTTCATGTAGATTCATAATCGAGTTCAGATGAACAAAATATTCAAATAACTCCAAAACGTTGGAAGCTCTTATCGAAAGCAGCATACCGCAAAGTGCATTTGGTAGATGAAAATGGATAGCCGCTTCACCCTGCCAATTGTAACAATATTGCATCTTCTAGCCACAATCCCAAGACAATGATGGTAATAATAATTTTTTGGTATATTACTGTAATTATTTCAATGTCAAACAAATTAATCATGCATTGTCAACATTCTTACTAATTGATATCACATATTTTGTACTAATTATGTTCAAATATATTTTTTGAAATTATTAGGATTCTAGTGATGATGAGCGGCCTACCTACCATCTTCTATTTCACCCCACGATAATGTCAAATCGAGAGAAGGTTGAATTAAGAGAAAAAATAAGAGAGGAACGATACCAAGAATGGTTGAATTAACCACCAATTCAATTCTCGCTACATCCAGATTCACCAATTAGGAATGACTACAGCAATAGTAGTTCTTCACAAGCTAGCAAAGGAGGCAACCAAATAGAGGTTGGTATGGATGATTACTTAAGGGATATGACTTCCATGGAGACAATGTTGTTAGATGCATTCCAAAATGATGATCAACTAGGGGATGATGCTCATATTGCTGACATCTTTTTCGAAATCCTTAAATTTTCTTCCACCACCCCTCTCTTTGGACTTGGTGGTCAGTCAAAGTCTACCTAGTTGGGGACAATGATGTTACTGTACAACTTGAAAGCAAAGTTTGGCCTGTCGAATGCATGTTTCTCAGAAATTTTGAGGTAAGTTAACATAAAGTCCTCCCTTATATAAATTTGAGAAATATATTCACACAATGAACATTACAAATGCTCAATTTTATGAACGCTAATAATTATATTGACATTAATGTACATTTAATATTTTCCATGATCACCAACTACAAGTTATTCAAAGATAAGGTTCTTCCGTGTGATAATGTCTTGCCCTGTAGCTGAGAAGAGGCGAAGAAATTGTTGAAAATGTTGGTTGTTGAGTACATATCATATCATGCATGTCCAAATGATTGTATTCTATATAGAGGAGAATATGCATACAAAGAGATATGTCCGAAATGTGGGCATGACAAATATGATAAGTAAAAAAAGAAGCGTAAATCATGTGGTCCTCCTTTTAAGATATTGAGGCACATGCCTATAATCCCAAGGATTCAAAGGCTCTTTCGTTGCAAATAATTAGCTATGTTGCATGGATGGCATGCCTCACACATAAGTGAGTTAGGATTTATGTGAACCCCAACTGATTCAATGGCCATGAAGCATATAGAGGATACATGGCCCGAAAAATTCAAGGATGAAGTAGGAAGTCTACGACTCAACATATCCATGGATGGAATGAACCCATATTCCCTCCATAACACCAACTATTATGTTTGGACTGTAGTAGTGATCAATAACAATATCCCCCCATGGTTTTCCGTGAAGAATGAACATCTTATGTTGGCTCTCATAGTCCCTGGTAGAAGACAAGTGAAGAATATGGATGTCTACTTACAACCACTAGTAGATGAAGTAATTATGGGATGGGATAAATGTATATGATGTATCAAGACCCATCACATCAAAGAGGAGTTTTACGTTGTATGGCATATGTGCTTACACAACACATGATTATCCAGGCTTAGGAGTTTTCTCTGGTAAATTACATTTTTATTGATTTTTTTATATAAGTAACAATATTCTTTCACATATTAGTTATTTAATTCATTGTAATTGTTCTGATATTCATGATATTCTTTAACGTGGCATGCATATAAATTGTATACAATAATCTCACAGGTCTTGTAAAAAAAGGGTATTTTGGATGTAGATGTTGTGGACCTTCTCTGAAAGCTATATGGTCCAATGACCTATGAAATCCAGTGTATGACTACTCCAGGGTATTCCTCCCAGAAGAAAACCCTTACAGAAGAGTAGCATTCGTTTTCAATGGTAAACAAGAGAGAACCCAAAGGCCTCCAATAACGACACCAGCTGAATGGCTTAGAGAATATGAGAGAGAGAAGGAGAAGGAGTTCATAAAAATGTTCGATTCAAATGGGGAGCCTATGTTTGATGATCCATTTTTTCCTCAACACCTATGTTGAGAAATTTCCCATTGGGATGAAAAGGAAATATATCTTTTATAACCTACCATATTGCGAGCATCTTAATATTACCCACTTATTAGATCCCATGCATATATTTAAAAATGTTTCATATTCATTATGGAGGCACATATCATCTAAACAAAGTGACACATTGGCTGTTAGGAAATATGTTATTACTTTAAAAACTAAAAACAAATATTGGCCAAGACGATTAGAAAGTACATGATCATAGGCAAGCACTGGTCCCTCTAATTCATGGTATTTCAAAGAAGGTGATTTCCCATGGATTTAAGAAAAGATGATCTTTCTTTGGCAAAGGAAGTTATAATGGGTGTGAGGGTTCCATCTTCATATGGGTCTTCACTACGGCGATGCTTCATCGTGGATGACCATTTGTCGAGGTTGAAATTTCATGAGCATTTGAATCTTCTAAGAGTGTGTATAATGTCAAAAGCATGATTTTATTATTTTCTATATTAATAAATTTTATCCCATGTAGGTATCATAAAACATAACTAATTTTGTATATTATTGCACGTGTTTATAAATTTGTAGTGTCATTATCCTTTTTTCGTGCGTGGGTGTGTGAAACATGAATTCCCTCAAGACCTAGGACGTGCCATATCTAAATTATTTACATTTTTACGTTGGATCACGTCAAAGGAGATTCATGTGGCTAGCATTCCACGGTGGCTTCAAGAGTTAGTTGAGATTTTTTGCATGTTTGAGAAGGAACTGCCAACAAGTTTCATGGACTTGCAGGTTCATCTTCTAATCCACCTAGTAGATGAGGTTGAATTAGTTGGGGTAGTTTCTTATCATTGGATGTTCTTCTTAGAGAGGTACATGAAGAAATTGAAAGGTTTTGTTGGACAAAGGGAAAAACCCAAGGGGTCTATGGTAGAGAGGTACATATCGTATGAGTCTTTATATTATGTCAATGAGTACATCAAGTAGATCAACAACAAACTAGGTGCGGTGATTTGGGACGATGAAAGGGATGAAGACAAAAGAGAAGGGGAGCCGCTACAAACGAATGGAAAAAAACGCTTGATAAAGAGTAAGTGACTTATAATTTTTAAAATTTACACAAAGTAAATATTAATGTTTAACTTTGATATAATGTATATTTTGATCTCTATGTACTATATAATGTTAGTTTGATTTCATCAGCAAATGTAGAAATTGAAGAAATCGATAAATTCGTTCTTTACAATTCCGAAGTGACACAACTGTGGGTCGCATTATACGAACAAAAGAGAATGAAATGGGATAGTGACAGGAAATAATTCAGACGATTTAATGGTAGAAGTGTGCCTTATCCCAATCATTTAAAATAAAATAAGAAAAAAATATGCCGCAATAGTTGGATGTTGATCATGAGTACTGTTGGATGCTACAAGTTGCTCATCATGATGATTCGACGTGGATGGTATAGCCTGCTCATGATCATGATTGTCAATTGATGCTACAGGAAGCTTATCTGCGGCACAAGGTGAACGATGATTACTCCCCTAATCGTGATCATCGGATGATTTGTCGTTGCTCGACTGTCGATGTACTGAGTCTTGACCACACCTACGTCGAAGGGCCCTCCTCAACCGAGTAACTAAGATGGTAGCTCCTACGACATGCTGCATCAAGGTGAACATATCACATTGCATGCATATCCACATCTGTACCAGCCTATCATCGACCTATATCTCTCTCATAGTGGCAGGCCTCACCCCCCCCTCCACAAGAAGTGCACAGAGCTAGTCTCCAAACTCCATCCTAAATCTACTCTCATCCCTATGCCTCAAAAAAGGTGGTACCAGTGCACCATGAGGACCAGGTTTGTCTACACCGGCTTGATCCTCGGCATCTGCCATCTCCCGATCATCATCATCATCTACACCTGGATCATTTGGTGGCAGTGGCATCTCATCGCCATCAAATTATCCAATGTATGAAAAATATATGTAAGTACACAACAATAATTAGAAAATTTCATTAAAAATTTTAATAAAAACAAGTTAAAGAACATGTCAGAATAAATTTAAATAAAACAGTAATATTACCTCTATCATATGGAGGCTCATTGTATGTGAAGAGGATGTTGGCACACCCTCACCAATCCAAACCAGTATACAGACAGGGGACCAGAACGAAGGGATTCTCATCAACACTGGCTAGCAACTCCAGTGCATCATGTGATATCCTCGAGGAAAACTCTAACTCACCCCTCTTGAGCATCATTTGTCCCCACATCTGCATCTATACATGCAACATCGGCCTACGAGGCTACTGAAAAAAAGTAGGCCTCATCTCTGGAAACCTCTTAAAAAATAAACACAATAGCTCTGAATAAAAAGGGAATTTCACCCTCCCTTGTGCATGAGCATGACATCTCTCTAAATCTGTACATAACTGCCGCAAAAAAATGGCAGACCACCTCACAAGTCGTGGCGCCTATAATAAAGAATCAAAATGAAATAGAATCGAGAAACTAATGCATTTCCCATCGTTGTTATGGTGTGCAATGGTCTAAATCAGTAGTGAGAGGCACCTCACCTCCTCTCCACCAAATGAAGCAATACATAACTGACCTCCAGAGACCTATAAATCTGCATGAGATAGTATATCTGCACTAATGTATCTCTGGGAGTACACCAACTGACTCTCTGCTGCATAGCTAACGAGGACCTCCGGGAATGAGGAAAAATCCACCCCTCTCTACGATAGTCCAATAATAAAATAGATTTCTTCCTCAGTGGGATTGTACCACTGGTTAATACCAACCTAGAAAGCCTGTAGGTGTGCATTCCACCTGTTGATAAGTTGTCGCAAAAACCAACCATGGCCCTTTAGGGATGTATCCTCCTCATAGAACTTGAGGAGGCCTATCTCCCTTAGGAGCCCATGGGTGGATGTTGTAATAGGGCAAGGGTAGGTATCTCTCTCCCTCTCTCGTGCCTCCCACAGGCGAACCATGTTATACTGTTTTGTCTATTGTTGATGTCGTTCCCTCTCTTCTCTGCTTTGACATTGTTGAATGATTGACATATTAAATAATTTTTTTTTTATTAAATGAGACATGTATTTAGGAATATACATATATAAAAAAAAATTTAAAACAAAAAAAAAACATTGGGTACGCCACAAAAAAAAAGCATGCACCAGTAACGGTGCATATTTTTTTGTCGAGCACCAGAGGCCGGTGCGTCTTTTTTTGTCGCGCAACGAAGGCAGTGCACCTGGAAATTTTCAGCACACCACCTTCCTGGCATTGTTACAAGGTCAACGGTGTGGTGGTATAATAGACTACATCGTTGAATATGTACGAGTGTCGGGAGGGCAGTATAGTTTAGGAAGCGCAATGCCCTCCCAACCCTAGTACATATTCAACGGTGTGATCGCATACATGACTGCATCGTTGACTATGTCTAGTTCATGAGGATGGTGCACTGACAAAATTACCCACCCCGGGAGGGATATTTTCATCAACACACAGCATTCCCACAATTCGACATGGTCAACGGTGTGGTTGGGTAACCGACTGCACCGCAATTTTTTTAATTTTAAAAAAGCACAGTGCACCGTTTCGGTACCATTCCGAAACCGGTGCAGATACCGTTAGCACCGGTCGTGGTGCAGCCTGTAAATTTACAGGAAGTACTACGAACCAGTGCAAGCCGAACAACTCAAGCGCACCGCGTGGGATTTTTTTTTAAAAATAAGGTGAATTTTAAGTTATTGTAGAAAAATAATATGATAAAAGGCTTAATTATGGAAAAAAAAGTAAAATAATTGTTCATTTGGTCGTCGATGAGGCATATTGGCTATAAAATTTTCAAAACTAAATTTTCCCACCATTTTGCAAAATTCGAAATGGAGATGGTGGGAAATGGACAGCAGCAGTGTGTCCAATGGGAGCACCGATGGAGGAGCGCCTCACACAAGGTAAATTTTCACCGGTGCTTGAGAGCTCTGGAGCACTGAAAAGTGAAAAATGTGGATTTTGGCCATAATTTTTTTTACTTAACTTTGTTTTGGTGCACGGGTTTTATAGGCGCACCGAGCGGTTTCTTAAAACCGCACCAGGGTGTTTCAGTTTTGGCGCAGGGTTTTACGACGCACCGGTGCAGAATCATTATAGAGAATTGGTGCACTACATTAATGAGATGCATCGGGTGGTTTGGACCGAGCACACAGTGTCTCGGTGTGCCAATATTTTTTGCACACTGGTGCTTTCTCTAGTGGAACGCACCGGTGCGATTTAGGATGATAAACACATCGAAGAAAAAACACCTGCAAAAACCTCCACCCACCAACCTCCTCTAGTAACCTCCTCTACAAACGGATGTCTGGGATATTTTTATAAGGGGTTCCTCAAAACCATCTGCTAGAGGCTCTTTTCCTTTTAGTGAAGTTCAGCAACTAACGACTACCTAGCCCGACACTTTTTTGTGTTGTGAGTAGGCTTGTTATGAAATTCACACCACTTCCCCATGTCCTTCTTTGGAATAATGGTGCTATTTTGAGTCGTGCCACTTTGGATTTGCCTCTTGTTTTGCGGTTTAGGGGAACCTTTCCTTGGCATTGGATTCGCGGATCCAAAGTCTCATTGATTATGCTTAAATTTTTGCTCGATCTTGGTAGTATAGCAATATGTCGTGCCAAGCAAGGTAATGTCAAGGAACTCCATTTCCACTTGAATGTATCTATACAAATAGCTATGGTACTTGAGCACAAAATTTCTCTCTAAATATTTAATACCCAATTTTTTTTGCAGGGTATGGAACAAATTCGTCAGTTCGTTCACATCTTGATCCCTTTGTTGCCACAACGTGGTCCATTGGATGTACTTGTCCTCATAGATCCCCACGGGGTAATATTGTTCCTTGATGTCGTCTCAGAATGAATTCCATGTGGGTGCGGTCGAGAACATAGAGGTTTCCCTCTCGCCATTCTTCTTACAGTAGGTTTCCCACCAATCTTTGACATGTGGGTAGCTTTGAGGAGTGCAAAAATAATATTTTCTCGATCGAAGAAATCATGGACTGAGAGATACCCTTCAAGAAAATTCATCAATATATCTATTATGTCTACATCTATCTGGCCTTCAAATACAGTAATATTGAATTTGACATGTACCTTGAAAGAAGAGGTGCCTACAGAGTGGCTGCTGGATCTAGATGTGCCGTTAGTGGGTAGCCATTGAAGGATTTGGAAAAAGTCATCCATCATCGCGTTCCTTTGTTTCTCAAGGGCCTCCTCGAGCAATAATTTGATAAGATATCCTCCTCCCTTGTCTTTCCATTCTTCCGCCATGGGAGGTCGTTGGGGTTTACAAAGCTAATCTTGCAAGGGTTCAACCAGATCTAGCCCTAACTCCTTATACCCTGACCTCATTGGGGACATGCAAAGAAAAACAAAGAAAGAGCAGAATACTCTTATACCATTGATCTGGATTTATGCGGGAACAAAATAATATATATAAATAAACATAAACACATAGATTAAATGGAAATAAAACATCATTTCCTTAATAACAAATGAATGAAATATGCTAACAGACATAATGGTAATAAACTAGCTAGGGCGCTGGTAGCTTATCTTTGAGAAGAGATGTGGCAGCTACATGCCTCTAAACTGTGTTACAATGAAGCTATAAGGCCTATTTATTGTTGAGAAAGAATGGAAAACCATAAAAATCGAGAAACCTAACCCTAGGAGATGAAGCGCCAAAACTATGGGCCCTGTTTGGGTAAATTGGTACATCAATTTCTCGGGGATGTAACTTTGGCATATGATCTCCATTTGACGCACTTTCTACCTTATTAGAAATATATATATGAGGAATACAACTTTTTAGGTGAAAAAAATCAAAGGAACTTCCATGTTTCTCCTGTTTCTCGCAAAAACTTCATTTAGGGCCTCAAAACGGCTTCGGAAGTTCAAAACCTGAAAAACTGCTAAAAATAGTAAGTTGTGCTGAAACTGAAAAACTGAAACAACCGATGGTGGAGGTCCAAATGGAATGGGTGGGTGACCACCAATATCTACCTGGATCATTCCTCTCCCCTTAGGAATCAATGGTCCCCATTGCGTTGAGTTCCTCCATGGGATGAAGCAAATTTTGCAGAACTTGGTATTGGATTTGTCGAAGATGTCATGGACCTGCTGGCGGACCCACTGGATGCATTCAATAAATTTGGTTTCTTTATTAGCCTCATACAGTATATTTGTGGATTATGTCTATGTGGCTACATGAGGTATGGAAACATCAGGCAGCGGCGCGCATAGGGTCAGATCAATGGACTTCTTGACCTGACAGTGTAGAGGAACCTCTGGGGGTGAGGATAAATATCCTCATATTCCTCCATGACTTTCTCCATCTATTTCTGTTGTGTAGGGGAGCATTTTTTCAAGGCTATGGCCACAACCTTCTTCTTTCCCTTTGGGCGAATTGTAATGAAAATAAATTTCCTGGTTTGGGAAATAATTTTACTGCATTGTTTGGCAGTAGTCAAAGAGATGGTAGGAGGCAGTACTACCTCCGGTATCCTGTAAAATTTATTTCCTAAAGTAACAAAACAGTGTGAGGTTGAGATTCATACACACCATGTCACTTCCACAAGTATCATTGGCCTAATAATACCTCAAAAGCATCAATAGGAGCAACATCACACAATACCTCATCCGTGAATGGCTTGATGTTGTATAGAAGGCGGCACTGCTGGCGAACGCGAAGATCTCTTCCTTGGTGAAGCCACCCAGTGGCATACAATTTCGAGTGTGCTATGGTCGGTAAGCCAAGTTGCTTCAAGACCTCTGCTGAAATGAGGTTCTTTTGGCTTCCGCTATCGACAAGGAATTGCATTGGAGAACCCTTCACCCACATCTGTGAATGGAAGAGGTGCTCCCCATGATTTGGATCCTCGGGATCCTCCCTCTTGAGCTTGGTGGTGGCAAAAATGGCATTAGGATCCACATCAATGATCTGTTTCCCTTTGTCATTTCCCTTGTCTCATTCTGACTCGGGATTATACCATGCATCTGATTCGGGTGCTTTCGGTTCGACCACCAGCGACTGTTTGGCTCGACAATCGTTTGTGTTGTGAGTGGGGTTATTATGAAATTCACACCACTTCCTCGTGTCCTTCTTTGGATTTTTGGTGTTGTTTTGAGTCACCCCTCTTTTTATTTTCTCCTTGTTTTGAGGTTCGGGGGCACCTTTCCCTGGCTTCAAATTCATGGCTCGAAAGTCTCGCTTCTTCTACTTAAATTTTTTCTCGATCTTGGCGGCATAGTGATATGTTGTGCCAAGAAAGGTAATGTTGATGAACTCCATTTCCTCTTGAATGTATCTGTGTAAACAGTTTTGGTACTTCAGCACCAAATTTCTCTCTAAATATTTAATACCCAACTTTGTGTGCAAGGTATGGAACAAATTCTTCAATTCATGCACATCTTGATCCCTTTGTTGCCGCAGCGTGGTCCATTGGATGTACTTGTCCTCATAGGTCCCCACGGGGTAACATTATTCCTTGATTCCATCTCAGAACAAATTCCAAGTGGGTGAATCCGAGAACAGAGAGGGTTACCTCTCTTCATTCTCCTGACAGTATATTTCCCACTAGTATTTGACATGGGGGATAGCTTTGAGGAGTAAAAAATTAATATTTTCTCGGTCGGAGAAATCATGGACCGAGAAATACCCTTCTTGAAAATTTATCATATATTTATAGCGTCTACATCTATCTAGCCTTCAAATATAGGAATGTCAAAGTTAATCTTTACCTTGAAAGGAGAGGCACCTCAAGAGTGGTTTTTGGATGAAGTTGCGCCGCCGGTGAGTAGTCATTGAAGGATCTCAGAAAATTTATGCATCATTAGGTTCCTTTGTTTCTCGATGGAATCCTCGAAAAAAAATTTGATAGGATCTCTTGCTCCCTCTTCTTTATTTTCTTCTGCCATGAGAGTTCATCGGGGTTTGCGAGCCTGATCTTGCAAGGGTTCAACCAGATCTAGCCCTAACTCCTTATACCATGACCTGGTTGGGGACATGCAAAGAAAAATAGAGAAAGAGAAGACCTCTATGATACCACTTATCCACAACGCAATAATATACAGAAAAAAACATAAACACAGAGATGTAGTAGAAATAAAACTTTGTTTCATTAATAGCAAATGACTGAAATATGCTAATAGACATAATGGAAATAAACTAGCTAGGGCGTTGGTAGCGTATCTCTGAGAAGAGATGTGGTGGCTACATGCCTCTGAACTATGTTACAATGAGGCTTGAAGGCCTATTTATTTTTGAGAAATAATGGAAAACCATAAACATCCAAAAATCTAACCCTAGGAGATGAAGCGCCAAAACTATGGGCCCTGTTTGGGTAAATTGGTACACAAACTTCCCAAGGACGTAACTTTGGCATATGATCTTTGTTTGACACGCTTTATACCTAATTAGAAATATCTATCTGAGGAGTACAAATTTTTAGGTCAGAAAAATCAAAGGATCTTCCATGTTTCTCCCAATTTTCCCAAAAAACATAGTTTAGGGCCTAAAAACTGCTCTAGAAGTTTAGGACTTGAACAACTGCTAAAAATAGTAAGTTGTGCTGAAACTGAAAAACTGAAAGAACCAATGGTGGAGGTCCAAATGGAATGGTTTGGTGGCCACCAATATCCACCTGGATCATTCCTCCCCCCTTAGGAAGCATTGGTCCCCATTGCGTTGAGTTCCTACCTGGATGAGGAAAATTCTGCTGAACTTGATATTGGATTTGTCGAAGATGTCATGGACCCGCTAGTGGATGTGCTGGATGCATTCAATAAATTTGGTTGTTTTATCAGCCTCAGATAGTATATGTGTGAATTATTTCTTTGTGGCTGCATGAGGTATGGCAACATCAGGCGGCAGCGCGCCCAGGGTCAAATCAATGGAGTGCTTGACCTGACAGTGTAGAGGAAAATTTGCGAGTGAGGAAAAAATGTCCTCGTATTCCTCCATGACTTTGTCCATCTACTACTGCTATGAAGGAGAGCCCTGTTTTGAGGTTATGGTCACAACCTTCTTCTTGCACTTTGGGCGAAATTTAATTGAAATAAATTTCCTGGTTTAGGAAATAATCTTACTGTGCTATTTGGCAATAGTAAAAGAGATGACAGGAGGCAATACTACCTCTGGTATCTTGTACAATTTATTTCCCAAAGTAACAATAACATCGCAATGTCGAGACTTATACACAACATGTCACTGAATCCACAAGTATGGTTGGCCTAATAATACATCACAAAGATCTAGAGGAGCAACATCACACAGTACGTCATCTGTGAATGGCTTGATGTTGTACGGAAGGCGGAACTGCTGGCAGACGCAGAGGTCTCTTCCTTTGTGAAGCCACCCAATGGTATATATTTGTGGGTGTGCTATGGTCGGTAGGCTGAGCCGCTTCACGACCTATGCTGAAATGAGGTTCTTTTGAATTCTGCTATCGACGAGGAATTGCATTGGAGAATCCTTCACCCACATATGTGAATGGAAGAGGTGCTCCCCCTCCTCCGGATCCTCGGGATCCTCCCTCTTGAGCTTGGTGGTGGAAAAAATGGCACTAGGATCTGCATCAATGATTTTTTTCCCTTTGTCATTTCCCTTGTCTCATTCTGAACCGAGATCAAACAATGCATCTAATTCAAGTGCCTTCAGTTCGGCCACCAGCGACTGTTTGGCCCGACACTCATTTGTGTTGTGAGTGGGGTTATTATGAAATTCACACCACTTCCCCATGTCCTTATTTGGATTTGTGGTGTTTTTTTTAGTCTCCCCTCTTTCTCTTTTCCCCTTTTTCTCTAGTTCGCAAGTGCCTTTCCATAGCTTCAGATTCGCGGATCCAAATTCTTACTTCTTCTGCTTAAATTTTTTCTCGATCTTGGTGGCATAGCGATATGTTGTGCCAAGCGAGGTAACATCGAGGAAATCCATTTCCTCTTGAATGTATCTATGCAAATAGCTATGATACTTAAGCACCAAATATCTCTCTGAATATTTAATACCCAACTTTGTGCGCAGGGTATGGAACAAATTCATCATTTCATGCACATCTTGATCCCTTTGTTGTCGTAGTGTGGTCCATTAGATAATCTTGTCCTCATAGCTCCCCACAGAGTAATATTATTCCTTTATGTCATCTCGGAACGAATTCCAATTGGATACAACTGAGAACAGATAGGGTTCCCTCTCGTATTTCTGCTCACAATAGGTTTCCCACTAGTCTTTGACATGGGGGGCATCTTTGCGGAGTGCAAAAATAATTTTTCTCGGTCGGAGAAATCATGGATCGAGAAATACCCTTCCAGAAAATTTAGCCATCTATCTATGGCATTTGCATCTATCTGGCCTTCAAATACAGGAATTTCAAAGTTGACTTGTACCTTGAAATGAGAGATGCCTCCAAAGTGGTTGTTGGATGTAGATGCGTCGTCGGTGGGCAGTCGTTGAAGGATCTGGGAAAAGTTATCAATCATCGTGCTCCTTTGTTTCTCAAGGGCCTCCTCGAACAATAATTTGATAGGATATCATGCTCCCTCATCTTTATTTTCTTCACTCATGGGAGGTCATCAGGGTTTTCGAGGTTGATCTTGCAAGGGTTCAACTAGATCTAGCCCTAACTCCTTATACCCTGACCTCGTTGGGGATATGCAAATAAAAACAGAGAAAGAGCAGACCGCTCTGATACCACTGATCCTAATTTATGCAGGAATGTAATAATATACATAAATAAACATAAACATAGATATGCAGTGGAAATAAAACTTCATTTCATTAATAATAAATGACTGAAATATGCTAACAGACATAATGGAAATAAACTAGCTAGGGCGTTGGCAGCTTATCTCTGAGAAAATATATGGAAAATACTAGCCACTGAAATATGTTACAATGAGGTTTGAAGGCCTATTTATTGTTGAGAAACAATGGAAAACCCTAAACATCCAAAAACCTAACCCTAGGAGACGAAGCGCCAAAACTATGGGCCCTGTTTGGGTAGATTGGTTCATCAACTTCTCGAGGACGTAAATTTGGCATATAATCTTTGTTTGACACACTCTATACCTCATTAGAAAAAATTATCTAAGGAATACAAATTTTGACATGATAAACATCGAAGGAAAATTTTTTTTTCTCCCGAATTTCCCAAAAATCGTCGTTAAGGGCCTCAAAATGGCTCTGGAAGTTTAGAACCCAAAAAACTGCTAAAAATAGTAAGTTATGCTGAAACTGAAAAACTAAAAGAGCTGATGGTGGAGGTCCAAATGGAATGGGTGGGAGGCCACCAATATCCACCAGGATCGTTCCTCACCCTTAGGAAGAAATGGTTCTCATTGTGTTGATTTCCTCCATGGGATTAGCCAATTTTTTTGAACTTGGTATTGGATTTGTCGAAGATGTCATGGACCTACTGGAAGACATGCTGGATGCATTCAATCAATTTGGTTTCTTTATAAGCCTCAGATAGCATATGCATGGATTTTTTTTGTGTGGTTGCATGAGGTATGGCAACATCAGGTGGCGGAACACCTAAGGTCAGATCAATGGAGTGCTTGACCTGACAGTGTAGAGGAACCTTTGTGGGTGAGGAGAAAATGTCCTTGTATTCCTCCATGAGTTTTTCCAACTACTGCTACCGTGCAGGGGAACCCTATTTCAAGGCTATGGCGACAACCTTCTTCTTGCCCTATGGGCGAATTGTAATGAAAATAAATTTCCTGGTTTGGGAAATAATCTTACTGCGTTGTTTGGCAGTAGTCAAAGAGATGGCAGGAGGAAGTACTACCTCCGGTATCCTATACAATTTATTTCCCAAAGTAACAATAACAACGCAAGGTCGAGACTCATACACAGCATGTCACTTCCACAAGTATGGTTGGCATAATAATACATTGAAAACATCAAGAGGATAAACATCACACAGTACCTCATCCATGAATGGCTTGATGTTGTACAGAAGGTAGCACTGCTGGAGGACGAGGAGATATCTTCCTTGGTGAAGCCATCTAATGGTATATGGTTGCGGGTGTGCTATGGTCGGTAGGCCGAGCCAATTCACAACCTCTACTGAAATTAGGTGCTTTTGGCTTCTTCTATCGACGAGGAATTGCATTGGAGAACCATTCACCCACATCTGCGAATGGCAGAGGCACTCCCCTTCCTTTGGATCCTTGGGATCCTCCCTCTGGAGCTTGGTGGTGGCGAAAATGGAAATGGAATCCGCATCAATGATCTGTTTCCATTTTTCATCTCCCTTGTCTCAATCTAACTCAGGATTAGACCATGCATCTGATTCGGGTGCCTTCAGTTCGACCACCAGCGATTGTTTGGCCCAACACTCGTTTGTGCTATGAGTGGGGTTGTTATGAAATTCACACCACTTCCCTATGTCATTATTTGTATTAGTGGTGTTGTTTTTAGTTTCCCGCTTTGGCTTTGCCCCTTGTTCTGTGGTTTAGGGGCACCTTTCCTTGGCTTCCAATTCACGGATCCAAAGTCTCTCTTCTTCTGCTTAAATTTTTTATTGATCTTGGCGGCATTGCGATATGTCATGCCAGGCAAAGTAATGTCGAGGAACTCCACTTCCTCTTAAATTATCTATGCAAATAGTTGCGTAACTTGGGCACCAAATGTCTCTTTGAATATTTAATACCCAATTTTGTGCACAGGGTATGAAACAAATTCGTCATTTCGTGCACATTTTGATCCCTTTTTTTCCGTAACGTGGTCTATTGGATGTACTTGTCCTCATAGCTCCCCATGGTATAACATTATTCCTTTATGCCATCTCGGAATGAATTCCAATTGGGTGCTGCCAATAATAAAGAGGGTGTAATATTCCCAATTAGCCTCAAGCTAATTGGAATATTAAATTTTTCTTTACTTTTCTGTTCATGAATAAATGTATTAAGGAGGAATATAAAAACTCCTAAAATTAGTGAATAAATCAATGTCCCATGTGAATAAGGCTAAATCTGGGCTACCTTAATCAAACACCCTTATGTGTGGAAGGGATTGAGACATTTGACTGGGTCAACAGGACCAAATCAACAGCGTTGTCTAGAGGGGATGAACCTCATGCATGCATAGCGCAGTCTTAGTTGGAGGTGGCACATGTGAAAGGAGCTAAATCATTGAGATGGTTTAGGGTTTAGAAATATCTCTATCTTATAAAAGGAGGAGGAGGACAGCATGAGAAGGTTGTTGATGACCATATTATTTCTGAATAATTTGTCTATTTAGACATTTCTCATTCTCTTAGCTGTTTAGTAGAGAATAGTGTTGTTTAGCATAAGGATCTCCTGTTTAGGAATCCTTCTCTTTCCTTGAGTAGCTCTTGGAAGAGATTTGTATTTCTTGTCCATTATCAGGCTTAAGGCCAAGCTTCTTCTTCCAACTACAACACAGATCATGTTGAGGGTTTGGTCTTATTTGTAAGCTGCAGCAAGTGGAGGCTAGACCTACTCAGATCTAGGCCATTCTAGTGCCTCTTTTCAGTGGGAGAGTCTTCTATCCCCCTAGCAAGAGAGTATTGGATGATTGGAGCACAGTTTCATATCTTGGCTTGAGGCCAAATCATATTCTAGAGCCTACAACACAGTTAATCTTCCTAGACTGTGTTATTTACAAGAGGGAAAGTTGCAGAGTGTTTTGGCACATTTCGGAGGAGAGATCTCTACTGTTGGGAATATGCCTTACACTGTGGTGATCCATGGATTACAGATTTGATACATGTCATATTCATATCTGATATAAATATTTTTGTATTAGCTTCAAAATTTCTGAATCATTCTGCAGATCTTCTGCTTTAGATCTCAGATCTACTCCATGTTGGGTGTGGAGCCTGATTATCTTGTTTATTTTTTATCACAGCGTTGGACCCCTATACCTTAATGGGGCGGCGATTTTTCCCGTAATTAAATGCTTCCTGGGGGGTCCAAGGGGGGGCGGTTGTGACTTTATGGAGCTCTCCCCTGGCAAGGGGTTTCAGGGGCAGCGCCCCTGAAGCTAAAAACAAATGTAAAATTGCGTTGTAAAAGAATAGTAATTTCTAGTCAATATGGGTCGTTCATTAGGTGGAGGATCTAATGGTAGAAGTTATGTTTAGATTAGGGTTTTTTTCCCTAGAAGGCAACCCCTCCATTGTATAAGGGTATTGTATTGTGGTTGTGTATTGTATGTGTATTCTCGGAGCAAGAAACATAGATGGATACTGTGAGAGAGAACAGAGGATATTACAGCGTATCTATTGTATGTTGTGTCTCTTCATTTTTCTGGATAATGGAAAGGAAGGACTGGTTGTTCAGGGTGGACGTAGCCCAAACTAGGTGAACCACGTATATCTGTGTCTCTCTGGTTTTATGTGTTTTGTGTTCTTGTGTTTTCTGCATATTTTATGTGTTGCATTGCTCTGTAATATATAATTTACTAACAACTAGTATCAGAACCAAAGGTCTATTTGGCCGATAAACTTGTAGGAAAGAAGGGTTCCTGGTTTGAGTGGGAGCAATGGCGGAAGATGGTAAGTTTAGGGTCGAGAAATTTAATAGCCAACACTTCCCACTATGGAAGATGCAAATGGAAGATTATCTGTATGAGAAAGATCTGTACCTACCATTGAGAATAAAAACAAAGAATCTGACGGCTATGATAGACACAGAATGGGAGATTCTCGATAGAAAGGCACTCGGAACAGTACAACTGTGCCTCGCAGCATCAGTAGCCTTAAATATTTCAAAGGAAACAACAACAGATGGTTTGATTAAGGAATTGGCGAAAATATATGAAAAACCCTCGGCCTCAAACAAGATATTTCTTATGAAAATTTTATTTAATATGAAGAATTCAGAAGGTGGATCTATTGCAAACCATTTAAATGATTTTAATACAATTACCAGTCAGTTAAGTTCTGTAGGGGTAAAATTTGGTGATGAAGTTAGGGATATTTTATTTCTGTGCTCCTTGCCAGAAAGCTGGAATGGTTTAGTTATGGCCATTAGTAACTCTATCTCTGGATCTAGTACTTTAAAGTTTGATGATGTTGTCGGTGCTTTCCTTAGCGAGGAAATGCGACGGAAAATCTCTGGTGAGACATTGGGTAATGCTTTGAGTGTAGAGTCTAGGGGAAGAAAAATGGAAAGAGGAAAGAGCTTAGGATATCGCAGTAAATCAAGGAAGGGTAGATCCAAGTCCAGATCAAGGATAGTGTGCTGGAAATGAAGAAAGAAAGGACACCTAAAGAAAGACTATAGATCTCAGAAGGGAAAAGAAGGAGACGTGTAGCAAGAAAAAAATCATGGAGAAAATGTGACAGGTGATGTGTTACAAGCTGCTTTGATTCTTTCTTTCGAAAATGTTACTGATTCTTGGGTAGTAGATTCAGGGGCCTCATTCCATGCCACACCTGATAAGAAATATTTTCATGACTATGTCCAAGAAGATTTTGGACAAGTCTGTTTGGGTGATGATAAACCCTGTAAAATTTTTGGAATGGGTAAGGTTCTTGTATAACAACAAAATGGAAACCAATGGCTATTAAAGGACGTAAGGCATGTTCCAGATCTGAAGAAAAATATAATTTCAACAGGGCAGTTAGGCGGTGAAGGTTGTGTGACAACTTTCACAGATAAAACTTGGAAGGTCACCAAAGGAGCCCTAGTAATAGCAAAAGGCGAAAAGGTTGGTACATTGTATTTATGCAATGGTATTTATAACTCTGTTAATGCTTTAATTTCCAAAGGAGAAGATGCAACATTATAGCATCCTGGCTGGAACACATGAGTGAAAGGGGATGAAGATTCTTCACTGAAAAAATTTGTTGCTAAGTTTGAAGAATATTGATTTGGATTTATGTGAGAATTGTATTTATAAGAAAAAAATTAGCTAGGAAGTTCAGGAAAGAAAAGAAGAGTGAGTGCTGAAACGGCAAAAGCAGTGTATGGGGACATAACAAGGGTATCATCTCTCGGTGGCTCTTGTTATTATGTTACTTTTATTGATGATGCAACTAGAAAAACATGGATTTATTGTTTTCAGAATAAATCTGATGTATTTGATACTTTCAAGAAATGGAAAGCTTTGGTTGAGATTGAGACAGGAAAGAAGTTTAAGTGTCTCAGATCAGACAATGGAGGTGAATATTGCAGCAAAGAGTTTGATAGGTACTATTCAGAGCATGGAATTTGTAGAGAGAAGACAGTTCCAATAACACCACAAGAAAATGGTGTGTCAGAAAGGATGAACAGAACAATCATGGAGCATGCAAGGTGCATAGAATTTTACATGGGGATTGATTTTAAAATTTTGAGCGGAATCTTTGTGAATACTCACATTTATCTTATAAACGAGAGGCCTTCAAGTTCCTTGGATGGTGGTATTCCTAGGGAAGCATCGGAACGGTAAAGAAAAGGTAAACTACTCTTTTTTAATGCCTTTTGGTTGTGAGGCCTTTGTCCATATTAATAAAGAAAACAGAACAAAGCTTGAGGCAAAATCAAAGAAATGTACCTTTATTGGATATGGTGTTAATGATTTTGGTTATCGCTTATATGATTATGAAAATCACAAAATAATTAGGAGCATAGATGTAATATTCAATGAAAAGGTCTTGTATAAGAATCAGTTGTAGGAAAAGAAACAGGAAAAAGAAAGCAAGGAATACACGGTTCTTGATGAGATAACTGAAAAAGTAAAGGTGCCTGAAAATAATAATAATCAACAACCACAGCAGCAGCAACCACCACAACAGCAACAAGCACCTCAAACACCTGAAAGTGGTGTTAGAAGATCTACCAAGATAAGTAGACCCCCTGAACGATACTCTCCTTCATTATATTATTTATTTTTGACTGATTCTGGTGAACCTGAATGTTATGAAGAAGCAATGTAGGTTGAAAGCAGGAAGAAGTGGGAGCTAGCCATGGAAGAAGAGATGGACTCCTTAATGCATAACCAGACTTGGGACTTAGTCAGGTTGCCTGTAGGTAGAAATACATTGCGGAATAAATGGGTTTACAGGCTGAAGGAAGAAGATGGAGGAAAACAGAGGTACAAAGCTAGACTTGTGGTGAAGGGGTTTGCACAGAAGAAAGGTATTGATTTTGATGAAATATTTTCTCCTATTGTTAAGATGACTTCAATCAGAACTATTTTAAGTCTTGTAGCAGCGGAAGATTTACATCTTGAACAGTTAGATGTAAAGACAATATTTCTTCATGGAGATTTGGAGGAAGAGATATACATGCAGCAACCAGAAGGATATGAGGTAAAAGGGAAAGAAAAATTGGTGTGCAGGTTAAAGAAGAGCTTGTATGGCTTAAAACAGGCTCCAAGGCAGTGGTATCTAAAATTTGACAAATTTATGTCTGAACAAGGTTATACTAGATGTCACTCTGATCATTGTGTTTATCTAAAAAGGCAAAATGATGGCAGCTATATTATATTGTTATTGTATGTAGATGACATGCTTGTTGCAGGGTCTAACATGCAGGAAATAAATGTGCTCAAAAGAAAATTCGCAAATTCATTTGCAATGAAGGATTTGGGAGCTGCAAAACAAATCCTTGGTATGAGGATAACTAGAGATAGGAAAAATCGCAAATTAACACTGTCTCAGAATGAGTACATAGAAAAGGTGTTGAAAAGATTTAATATGCAAAATGCAAAACCAGTTAGTACACCTTTTGCTAGCCATTTCAAACTTAGTAAGGAGATGTGCCCCAAGACCCAAGAAGAAATGGACTATATGTCTAAAGTTCCATATGCATCAGCAGTTGGAAGCTTAATGTATGCAATGGTCTGCACAAGGCCTGATATTTCACATATAGTGGGAGTTGTAAGTAGGTACATGAAAAATCTATGAAAATAACATTGGATGGCAATAAAATGGATTCTCAGATATTTGAGAGGTACCAAAAATCAAGCATTATGCTTTGGTGGTTAAAACATTGCTCTATAGGGATATGCTGATGCAGATATGGCAGGTGACAGAGATAACAGGAGGAGAACAACAGGATATGTATTTATTGTAGGTGGAACAGCTGTCATGTGGGTTTCAAAAATCCAAAGTGTTGTTGTGCTTTCAACAATAGAAGCAGAGTATGTTTCTACTACAAAGGCTAGTAAGAAAATGATTTGGTTACAAAGGTTTATGGATGAATTGGGTAAAAAGCATGATATGGGCACATTATACAGCGATAACCAAAGTGTCATTCATCTTGCAAAGAACTTAGCATTTCATTCCAGGACTAAACACATACAGCTAAAGTACCATTTCATATGTTCAGTATTAGAAGATGGACAGTTGAAGCTGGAAAAGATACACACTAGCCAGAATCCTACAGATATGCTAACAAAAGTTGTAACTAGGGAGAAACTGAGAATATGTTCAGTTTCAATTGGTCTTCAAGGATGATGATGAAGATGAGAAATAACCAGGTCCAAAGAGAAGTCATTTTCCAGCAAATGAAGCAGCGGTGAAGTTGCTACAATCAGTCTCCAAGTGGAAGATTGTTGGCTGTGGAGCCTGATTATCTTGTTTATGTTGTATCACAGCATTGGACCCCTGTATCTTAATGGGGTGGCAACGCCGCCCATAATTAAACGCTGCCTGGGGGGTCCAGGGGGGAGCAGGTGCGAATTTATGGAGCCCCCCCTCCCTGGTGAGGGGTTTCGGGGGCAGCGCCCCCGAAGCTAAAAACATATGTAAAATTGCGTTGTAAAAGTATAGTAATTTCTAGTCAATCTGGGTCATTCATTAGGAAGATGATCTAATGGTAGAATTTATGTTTAGCTTAGGGTTTTTTGCGCTAGAAGGAAACCCCTCCATTGTATAAGGGTATTGCATTGCGGCTGTGTATTGTATGTGTATTCTTGGAGCGAGAAACAGAGAGGGAGACTGTGAGAGAGAACAGAGGATATTAGAGTGGATCTGCTGTAGGTTGTGTCTCTTTATTTTGTTGGATAATAGAAAGGAAGGACTGGTTGTTCAGGGTGGACGTAGCCCAAACTGGGTGAACCATGTATATTTGTGTCTCTCTGGTTTTATGTGTTTTGTGTGCTTGTGTTTTCTACATATTTAATGTGTTTCATTGCTCTGTAATATATAATTTACTAACACTCCATGTACTTCACTTTTTGCTGAAAACCCCAAGCGGCATTTGAAGAGGAGACTCTATAGTGTACAGATCTGAAATAGATCTATCTTTTTGTACACAGATCTGCTCTAGATCTAAAGTGAAATCTACAGCTCTTTTCAGCTAATAAAATAACGTTGTCCAGCTTGCACAGTCATATCATATGGTTGCAACCCCTTATTTTTTTGCAATTCTTCATGTAAAGTCTTCTAATTTATGTTCTATGACTCATGGGCTTCATTATAATTCTGATTTGCTGATGTATATGACATTATTGAGACTCGATATTGGCCTCCTACTACTGTTAAACTAAACTGCATTGTTTTACTGCAGTATTGCTTGTATATGTGTTGGAGTCCCATTCTTGGGTGTTTTTCAGCCATACTAGGTGTGGGAGACTTGTTTACCTCACCTAAAATGATTTTTTTATGATCTCCTCTTGGATTTAAATGTCAGATGGTCAGATCAAAGGGATCTAAAAGAAAATTTTGATTTCTATAGCATCCATTTCTAAAAAATGCATTTTTCAGACATGCATTGCTGACAGTCCCAATTTGGGGATATTACAGAGGGTTCCCTCTCATCATTCTGCTCACAGTAGGTTTCCCACCAGTCTTTGACATGGGGAGCAACTTTAAGGAGTGAAAAAATAATATTTTCTCGATTAGAGAAATCATGGACCGAGAAATACCCATCCATAAAATTCAGCCATCTATCTATGGTGTATGCATCTATTTAGCCTTCAAATATAGGAATGTTGAATTTGACCTGTACCTTGAAAGGAGAGGTGCCTCCAAAGTAGCTGATGGATGTATATGCGCCGTCGGTGGGAAATCGTTGAAGGATCTAGGCAAATCTATCCATCATCGCATTATTTTGTTTCTCAAGGGCCTCCTCGAACAATAATTTGATAAGATCTCCTTCTCCCTCATATTTCTTTTCTTCCACTATGGGAGGTCGTTGGGGTTTGTGAGGTTGATCTTGCAAGGGTTCAACCAGATCTAGCCCTAACTCTTTATACCCGGACCTTGTTGGGGACATGCAAAGAAAAATAGACAAAGAGTAGACCCCTATGATACCACTGATCTGGATTTATGCAAGAATGCAATAATATACATAAATAAACATAAACACAGAGATGCAGGGGAAATAAAACTTCATTTTATTAATAAAAAATGATTGAAATATGCTAAGAAACATAATGGAAATAAACTAGCTAGGGCGATGGTAGCTAATCTCTAAGAAGAGATGTGGTGGCTACATGTCTTTAAATTGTGTTACTTTGAGGCTCAAATGACTATTTATTGTTGAGAAGCAATTGAAAACCCTAAGCATCCAAAAACCTAACCCTAGGATATGAAGTGACAAAACAATGGGCCCTGTTTGGGTAAATTGGTACATCAACTTTCCGGGGACGTAACTTTGTCATATGATCTCTATTTGACACACTCTATACCTAATTAGAAAGATTTTTCCTAGGAATACAACTTTTTATGTGAGCAACATCAAAATAACTTCTATGTTGCTCCCATTTTTTGCAAAAAAAATGTCGTTTAGGGCCTCAAAACGATTCTGAAAGTTCAGGACCTGAAAAACTGCTAAAAATAGTAAGTTGTGCTGAAATTCAAAAACTGAAAGAACTGATGGTGGAGGTCCAAATGGAATGGGTGGGTGGCCACCAATATCCACCTAGATCATTCCTCCCCCCTTAGGAAGTAATGGTCCCCATTGCACTGAGTTCCTCCTTGGGATGAGGAAAATTTTGGTAAACTTGGTATTTGATTTGTCGAAGATGTCATGGACCTACTGGCGGACGTGCTGGATGTATTCAATAAATTTGGTTGCTTTATCAGCCTCAGAAATTATATGTGTGGATTATTTCTGTGTGACCGCATGAGGTGTGACAACATCAGGCAGTGCCATGCCTAGGATCATATTAATGGAGTGCTTGACCTAACAATGTAGAGGAACCTCTGTGAGTGAGGAGAAAATTTCCTTGTATTCCTCCATGACTTTTTCCATATGTGTTGCCGTGTAGGGGAGCCCTATTTGGAGGCTATGGCCGCAACCTTCTTCTTGACCTATGGGAAATTTTTAATGAAAATAAATTTCCTGGTTTGGGAAATAATCTTACTGTATTGTTTGGCAGTAGTCAAAGAGATGGCAGGAGGAGGTACTACCTCCGGTATCTTGTACAATTTATTTCCAAAATTAACAATAACAACATGAGACTGAGACTCATACACAGCATGTTACTTCAACAAGTATGGTTGGCCTAATAATACATCACAAACATCAAGAGGAGTAACATCACACAGTACCTCATTTGTGAATAGCTTGATGTTGTACGGAAGGCGACACTGTTGGCATACGCGGAGATATCTTCCTTGGTGAAGCCCCCCAATGGTATACGTTTGTGGGTGTGATATGGTCTGTAAGCTGAGTCGCTTCACGACCTCTGTGGAAATGAGGTTATTTTTGCTTCCGCTATAGAAAAGGAATTTCATTGGAGAACTGTTCACCCACATCTACGAATGGAAGAGGCGTTCCCCCTCCTCTAGGTCCTCGGTATCCTCCCTCTGGATTTGGTGGTGGCGACAATGGCACTGGGATCCACATCAATGATTTTTTTTCCTTTTTCAACATCCCTATCTCGTTCTGACTCATGATTAGACTATGCATGTGATTCAGTTGCCTTCAGTTTAGCCACCAGCGACTGTTTGGCCCGACACTCGTTTATGCTGTGAGTGGGGCTGTCATGAAATTCACACCACTTCCCTATGTCCTTCTTTGGATATGTGGTGTTGTTTTTAGTCTTCCCTCTTTGGCTTTACCCCTTGTTTTTTGATTTGGGGCACCTTTCCCTGGCTTCAGATTCACAGATCCAAAGTCTCGTTTCTTCTGCTTTAATTTTTTCTCGATCTTGGCAGCATATTCATATGTTGTGCCAAGTGAGGTAATGTCAAGGAAATCCATTTCCTCTTGTATGTGTCTATGCAAACACCTATGGTAATTGAGCACCAAATGTCTCTCTAAATATTTAATACCCAAATTTTTGTGCATGGTATGGAACAAATTCGTCAGTTCGTGCACATCTTGATCCCTTTATTTTCGTAGTGTGGTCCATTGGATGTACTTGTCCTCATAGCTCCCCACGGGGTAATACTGTTCCTTGATGCCATGTCGGAACGAATTACAAGTGGGTTTGGCTAAGAACAAAGAGTTTTCCCTCTCATCATTCTACTCAAAGTAGGTTTCTGAGCAGTCTTTGACATGGGCGGCAACTTTGAAGAGTGAAAAAATAATATTTTCTCGGTCGGAGAAACCATGGACCAAGAAATACCATTCCAGAAAATTCATTCATCTATCTATGGAATCTACATATATCTGACCTTCAAATATAGGAATGTCAAATTTCACCCATACCTTGAACGGAGAGGCACATCCAGAGTGGTTGATGGATGTGGATGCGCCACTGGTGGGCAGCCGTTGAAGGATCTGGGCAAAGTTATCCTTCATTGCGTTCCTTTGTTTCTCAAAGGACTCCTCGAGCAATAATTTGATAGAATATCCCCCTCTCTCTTCTTTATTTTCTTCCACCATGGGAGGTCATCAGGGTTTGCAAGGCTAATCTTGCAAAGTTTCAACCACATCTAGCCCTAACTCCTTATACCCTGACCACTTTGGGGACATACAAAGAAAAATAGAGAATGAGTAGACCAATTTAATACCACTGATTTGGATTTATGCCAGAACACAATAATATACACTAATAAACATAAACATAGAGATGCAGTGGAAAGAAAACTTCATTTCATTAATAAAAAATCATTGAATATGCTAACAAACATAATGGAAATAAACTAGCTAAGGCATTGGTAGCTTATCTCTAAGAAGAGATGTGGTGGCTACAAGCCCTCTAAAATGGTTTACAATGAGGGTCAAAGGCCTATTTATTGTTGAGAAACAATATAAAACCCTAAACATCCAAAAACCTACCCTAGGAGATGATGTCCCAAAACTATGGACCCCATTTGGGTAAATTGGTACATCAACTTCCCGAGGACGTAAATTTGGCATATTATGTTCGTTTGATGTGCTCTATACCTCATTAGAAAGATCTATCCAAGGAATACAACTTTTTACAAGAACAACATGAAAGTAAATTTTTTTTTGCTCCCATTTTTCCCAAAAGACGTCGTTTAGAGCCTCAAAATGGCTCCGGAAGTTCAGGACTCGAAAAACTAATAAAAATAGTAAGTTGTGCTGAAACTAAGAAATTGAAAGAACCGATGGTGGAGGTCCAAATGGAATGGGTGGGTGGCCACCAATATCCACCTACATCATTCCTCGAAGCAATAGTCCCCATTGCGTTGAGTTCCTCCATGGGATGAGGACAATTCTGCTGAACTTGGTATCGAATTTGTTGAAGATGTCATGGAACTACTTGCAGACGTGCTGGATGCATTTAGTAAATTTGGTTGCTTTATCAGCCTCAAATGGTATATGTGTGGATTATTTCTATGTGGCCGAATGAGGTATGGAAACATTAGGCAGCGGCATGCCTAGGGTCAGATCAAAGGAGTGCTTGACCTGATAGTGTAGAGGAACCTCTGTGGGCTAGGAGAAAATGTCCTTGTATTCCTCCACAAATTTTTCCATCTGCTATTATCGGGCAGGGGAGCCCTATTGTGAGGCTATGGCCACAAAATTTTTCTTTCCTTGTGGGTGAATTTTAATGAAAATAAATTTCTCGGTTTGGGAAATAATCTTACTGTGTTATTTGGTAGTAGTCAAAGAGCTGGCTGGAGGTGGTACTACCTCTGGTATCCTGTACAATTTATTTCCCAAGGTAACAATAACAGTGCAAGGCCAAGACTCATACACAGCATGTTTCTTCCACAAGTATGGTTGGCCTAATAATACATCACAAAAATCAAGAGGAGCCACATCACATAGTACCTCATCCTTGAATAGCTTTATAATGTACGGAAGGCGGCACTACTGGCGGACGCGTAGATCTCTTCCTTGGTGAACCCACCCAATGTTATATGGCTGAAGGTGTGCTATGGTAAGTAGGTCGAGCCGCTTCACAACCTCTGCCGAAATGAGTTTCTTTTGGCTTCCACAATCCACAAGGAATTTCATTGGAGAACCCTTCACCCACATCTACAAATGGAAGAGGCGCTCCCCCTCCTCTAGATCCTCCGGATCATCCCTCTAGAGATTGGTGGTGGCGAAAATGGCATTGGGATCTGAATCAATGATATGTTTTCCTTTTTCATTTCCCTTGTCTCGTTCTAACTCATGATCATACCATGCATCTGATTCATGTGCCTTCAGTTCGGACACAAGCGATTGTTTGGCCTAACACTCATTTGTGCTGTGAGTGGGGCTGTTATGAAATTCACACCACTTCCTCGTGTCCTTATTTGGATTTTTCATTTTTTATTGAGTCACCCCACTTTCTCTTTGCCCCTTGTTCTGCAGTACGGGGGCATCTTTACCATCCTTCAAATTCCTAGATCCAAAGTCTCACTTCTTCTGCTTAAAGTTGTTCTTGATCTTAGCAGCATAGCGATATGCCGATCCAAGCGAGGTAATATCGAGGAACTCCATTTCCTATTGAATTTATCTATGAAAATAATTACATTACTTGAGCACCAAATGTATCTCTAAATATTTAATACCCAACTTTGTGCGCTGGGTATGGAACAAATTCGTCAGTTCATGCACATCCTGATCCCTTTGTTGTTTCAATGTGGTCCATTGGATGTACTTGTCGTCATAGCTCCACACGAGGTAATATTGTTCCTTGATGCCGTCTCGGAATGAATTCCAAGTGGATGCGGCCAATAATAGAGAGGGTTCCCTCTCGTCATTCTTCTCACAGTAGGATTCCCACCAGTCTTTGACATGTGGGGAAGCTTTGAGGAGTGCAAAAATAATCTTTTATCCGCCGAATAAATCATGGAATGATAAATACCCTTCCAGCAAATTCAACAATCTATCTATAGCATTTGCATCTATCTTCCCTTCAAATACAGGAATGTCGAAGTTTTCCTGTACCTTGGAAGGAGAGGCACCTCCAAAGTGGTTGCTATATGTAGATGCGTTGTCAGTGGGCATTCGTTGAAGGATCCAGGCAAATTTATCCATCATCGTGTTCCTTTGTTTATCGAGGGCCTCCTCGAGAAATAATTTGATAGGATTTCCTCCTCCCCTGTATTTATTTTCTTCTACCATGAGAGGTCATTAGGGTTTTCAAGGCTGATCTTGCAAGGTTGATCTTGTAAGGGTTCAACCAGATCTATCCCTAACTCCTTATACCATGACCTCGTTGGGGACATTCAAATAAAAACAGAGAAAGAGCAGACCGCTCTAATACCATTGTTTCATATTTATGCAAGAAAAAAATAATATACATAAATAAATATAAACATAGAGATGCAACGGAAATAAAACTTCATTTGGTTAATAACAAATGACTGAAATATGCTAACAGACATAATGGAAATAAACTAGCTAGGGTGTTGGTAGCTTATCTCTAAGAAGATATGTGGCGGCTACAGGCCTCTCAACTATGTTACAATGAGGCTCGAAGGAATATTTATTGTTGAGAAACAATGGTAAACTGTAAGCATCCAAAAACCTACCCCTAGGAGATGAAACGCCAAAACTATGGGCCCCATTTGGGTAAATTGGTACATCAACTTCCCAGGGACGTAACTTTGGCATATGATCTCCATTTGGCGTGCTTTATACCTCATTATAAATATCTATCCAAGGACTGCAAATTTTTACATGAGAAACATTGAATTAAATTCCATGTTGCACCCAGGTTTCCCAAAAAACATCGTTTAGGGCCTCAAAACAACTCTGGAAGTTCATGACCCGAAAAAATGCTAAAAATAGAAACTTGTGCTGAAACTGAAAAATTGAAATAACCAATGGTGGGATTCCAAATGAAATGGGTTGGTGGCCACCAATATCCACATGGATCATTCCTCCCCCCTTTGGAAGAAATGGTCCCCATTACATTGAGTTCCTCCATATGATGAGGCAAATTCTGCTGAACTTGGTATTGGATTTGTCGAAGATGTCATGGACCTGTTGGCGAACCTATTGGATGCATTCAATAAGTTTGGTTACTTTATTAGACTCAAACAACATATGTGTGGATTTTGTTTGTGTGGCCGCATAAGGTATGGCAACATCAGGCGGTGGTGTGCCTAGGGTCAGATCAATGAAGTGCTTGACATGCAGTGTAGAGTAACCTCTGTGGGTGAGGAGAAAATGTCCTCGTATTCCTCCACAAATTTTTCGTTTGCTGCTTGTTGTTATGGTATCCCTCATTATACGAGGGGTGACAAGAAGATGCTCTGAAATGGAAAAGACATTAAAAAAGGGGTGTCAGAACTAAGCAGAAATGGTAAGCGGGCCGAATATCAGGTTACTACCAAAAGCGCTACCACGTGGAATCATTCTGGGGGTACCAAGGGGAGCATGGAGAGATGCGAGTCTCGAACCCCGGAATTTCATGACGTCACGGTATAATGGGTCCGCATTTCATCCATTCCGCGGGTCTAAGGCGCAGCATGTAGGGACTTCTCAAGTCCCCCCCGAAACGATATGGTGGGCCCCTTGGGGCGAACAGGTGGAGCACTCTAAGGCAAAGGTAAGGTATGTTAGGGAACTTGGTACATGACCAGTACTAGTTTTAACCTGGCTCGTGGCACACACCTACCGGTCCTGAACAACAAATATCCCAGTGCCATGTGCCTCAGTGTCGACGTCCTTAGGATGTTAGCCCTCCTAGTTGTCAACCACGCCTCATTTTTCGCAAAGTATGACCTATTTAACCCCACCCAAGACCCATTTGGGTAAATCACTCATTTTTACATTTTCTCCCAATAGTTAAAGTCTGGATTACAGAAGCAAGTCATTTTCAGCTCCCTCCTCCTGCATTGCTTTCCTTCTTGGGTCTTCCACATAGGTCACAGGTATTTAGTTCTCCTTGCTCCTTATAGTGTTCCTTCCTTTTTCTCTTTCAAAATAGTCATCGGGAGAGTTAAGTCTAAAAAATCCAAACCCGAAACTCCCCAAGCTCGTGAAGTTAGGGCCATCCCTGGACTTGACCTTCTTACTGATACTCAGGCCCGCATTCGCGACCCTCAGTACCCTTTCATTGTTTCCCATATCTGACCCAAACTACTAGAAAGACATGTGAAAGGTCAAGACCGGTTTAGATTTTTTCAGTCTGTCCTGTACTACCAAATTTCTCCGACTACTTTCCCAGTTACAAAATTCATTCACTAGCTTAGAGATGCTTATAATGAGCGTAGAGATGTATTCCTCTCGGCTCAGGGAAATAACATTTTCCGGATTTCCCCTAAGCTTATTAGGAACACTCTTCGTTTCCTGCACAGCCCAGAATATGTCACGTTCACTGAGTTATCCCTGTCGCGCCAGTTCTCTAAGCTTCCCTGGAAGCAGTAGAGTGAGTTCCTCTCTTCCATATCAAACTCCCTCCTTACCTCCATTCTGTCTTTGGACATGGTGCCCTTGACCTCATTCAACGATGACCTCCAACTGGTTCTCGCTCGAAAGGGTGTCTAAAGAATGCATAGCACTCCTTTCGCTCATGTCTCAACCTCGAGTTGTTCTAGATATTCCCACCTTTCTAGCTTTAGCCATCCAAACCCAATTTCAAGAAATGTCCTCTTCAAGGGCTTTTCTCTTCTACTCTATGGTTTTTTACCTATTCCTATTTGAACATGCTAAAAATTTTGAAGCTTTGGGCCTCGAAAAGCTCTCCAGAACGAACGGCCAACCCAGAACCATTTTTTAGTGGAACATTTCGGTACGGAAACAGCCAAATGGGAGGGGTTACTCTAGGTTCTTGAATGAATTCATGACCATTGCCTATACTATACTTCATAACAGTCCCCCGCCTAGGATTTTTCCCGAGCAGAAAGACTGGTCGCAGTTGGGCGAGGAAGGAAGCACAGGAGATTGGTATCTATTTGATGATTACACTGAAATAAGGGTATACGGTGTGGATGTGCCCCCTTACCACCTAACACTCTGCCTTGAGGGTTTTTTCCCTCGAGTATATTTTTTAGGCCATGAAGGCAAACCAGTTTCATTTTTTCCCCGCTAAAAAGGGTTACATCCTCAAGCTTCCTACTACCATCGGCCCTTTTACTATAAACTCAAGACACACCCTCTCCACAGTGGAAACGCTGCTCCAGGGAATGGATTTAGTATTGGGGAAATTTTTTCCCTACGATCCGAAAGGAATCATATCAAGTAGAAAAAGGAATATTAGGTCCATTGCATATGTGCATGAGACTAGGCCCTTCATTGAATGGAGAGCTAACCTTGACACATGGCCTTTGGCTTCGCAGATGGAGGAAAAATATTTGGCAGTGGAAGGAAGAGGTGATACTGCTTCAGTGGGCACAGGAAAAAAAGGGTAGATGGATGAATCAGAGCTTTTGAGAGTACCGAAAGAATTGTACACAAGAGAGGGATCCCATCCCTCCAAAAAACAAAGAAGTGATGATGTGCAGATCTTCTGGGATCAACTAACCTTGGAGGAATTAGTCAGGTATGGGGAGCCTGATAAGAGCAAGGTAGGATTCAGAGTGAATTATGATAGTGTGTCATCTTTAGAACCCTCTGGGGTATCGTAGGCCACTTTGGTAAGCAGAGCCGAAGTGAGAGAGGAAATTAGAAGCAAAAACAAGACCGTGAGAGAGAGGCTACGAGCCGAATTGGCAAGTTTTATGGATAAGTATCATACCCGGATCACCACGGAGCTGGATAGGGATAAATATCAGCTAATATTTTCTATTATGAAGGTAGTTATGGATCCTACTGCTAGCGAAGTCAGCTACAAGGCTCTGGAGGAAGCTGTGAATTTGTCACAAGTTCCCTTAACGGATAAGCTGGGCTTGCATCAATGTATCAGAGATATGTTGAGGGATGAGGTCATGAAGCTTTCCCTTGCATTGAGAAAGATCGAGGATAAATACAAGGGGGTGGTAGAAAATCTAAAAAAGGAGAGGAAAAATGCCAGGGGGGTCAGCAATAACCTTCATCATCTCTGGAAAATAATGAGCGAAAAAGGAAGTGACAAGGAAGTAGTTAGGACGAAAATCATCCTAGACTTAGAGGTCGAAAACTCAGAATAGAAGAAGAGGCTTAAAATTCCTCGAGGGGACTATGTGCAGTTTGAGGAATTAGCTCAATCAGAAAAAGAAAAGTTGGCACTGACAGATACCCTTGCTCGAGAACAAGATGAGAATGCTAAGACAATTGAAGAGTTGGCTGCCCTCAGACGGAGATTCACTGACCTGCAAGAGAAATGGGATACTCATGTCTGCTCAACTCCTACTCCTGACCCAGCAGATGCTACCTCAGCACAGTTAGCCAAGGCCTTCTCGGACCTACAAGTTTCAAAGAAACATGCTCACATTGCTCAGCAGAGAATTCAGGAATTAACCGCCAGAGTAGAACAAAACAATAAAATCATAGCGGCCCTGCAAATGGAGGTGGAGGAAGCAAAGAAGGAGAAGTAGCTACAAGAGAATATTATCAAGGATTTGAATAACCAGATGAAATGAAATTTAACTCTCCTCTAATCCAGGCGTCTCATTTGGTCTGACATCAGGACGGAGGTAAGAAAATTTTGGGATTATCTCGTACTGGTGAATGAAAAGAAAGTGGTTGTCCGATTATGTAAGGAGAAATTGTCGGAAGGATGGGTGGAAGCTGAGGCAAAGGTAGCCATGGCCACGAGGTATATTTCCTACCCAAACACTCTACGCTCTCAATATTTGGCCATACAAGGAATTTAAGACCGTTTCAGGGGAGTGATGGAAATCAGGCGGATAATTGAGAAAGAGACAGCATGCATGCATGTGTTAAGTGGCCTGAGGGAATAGGGAAGTTTGAAGAAGAATGGGATGAGCTGGTGAGAGCAGGCCTCCCATCATGTTGGGATTATACAACTGCCTCTTTCTCAAGCTTAACTGATTACGAAGAGAAGCTGGCAGCAGTTATGAATCAGAAAAATCTTTCGTATGAGAAAACCACTCGCTTGAAGGCTGAAACAATAATTGTTGCCCTTGGAAAATAAATTTCTCTCCTCTGCCAGACCAGACAGCGCTTGATGGAATAGGTGGATTATTCAGAACTGACAGATATGAAAGCCTCAGGGGAATTCTTCGTTACGATGCCCCTGGCAAGAGCATCCATATGGCAGAAGTGCAGTAATTTCATAAACATGCCATTCGTTACACCATCCATCCAGTCTATGCCACCTAAGAAGCACAAAGTTGGTTCTTCTACATCATCATTGATTCCAAATTTGTCAGCCTCTGCTACACCTCCTTCTACCAAAAAATGATGATCATGTTCTGGCCCTAGTGGCCTTCTTTCTTTTATTTTCTTACTTTGTAATATTCGGTGAAATTGTAATTTCACCCTATGCAATTTTATTTTATGTTTAAGTAGTTTTATTTTTGGTTGGCGCTCATGTTGAGGCCATTATAGAGATGATGAGAGATGTTCTTCCTCATCATCAGTTTTTATTTTGATAAAGACAAGTAACAGAAAATATATTTCCGAAGACACATGTTGATCCAGAAAAATATCTTTTGCTAGCATGGACAAAGAAAAGTATAAAAGGAGGACCCTAAGTCTAAAACAAGGTTCCTGATTTGGAGAATAGAGATTGCTATTAGTAAAATCCCTTTTTGTAAAGTGTTGAGGATTTCCTGTGTTTTATATTGAAGAACCCCGTTGGGGAAGAATATAATGAAACAATTTTGATGAGAGAAGGATTCCTGGTGAGGCCAGTTGCAGTTTGTACTCCTTGTTGTGATCTAATACAAACTTTTTTGCACCTCGTCACTCTTTCTATGTCATTTTTTTCTGGAATGCGAGCACTCGATTATTTGGGATGAATTTATCTATTTCAGATATTCGTGTCTTTAGTCTATCGTGCTTTGAATATGGCTCAGAACTATGATATTATGTTCTCATACTTCACTTCATGTATTCATCTTTCTTCTTATGTTGACTGCTAATGGATTCTTAGATAACATTAAGCCTATCTATGGTTAATATTCTCTCAATTCGCTGCCATCGTTATTTCGCTCTTCATACTTTTATATCTGTATGTTGTAATTCACAATCTGGCCCTTCTCATAGCTAGTAGATTTACATTCGGCTTCGATAACATCATCATAAGACCCAAAATTATTTACTATCGAGTATGCCTGTTTACATATCTCTTCTCCTTAAGTCTTGATCCCATTTCTTAAATTCACAGAAACCGTTCATGAAAAAGAAGATATGTGCTCCTTACCATGGAAAACTTATTTGAATCTTCTTGGCTTTAATATGACCTATGCATTGTTCCTTCACAACTCAGGGCTATGTCTAGGAGTTACAACATCTTTTTGGTGCCATTTCCAGGGATGAATTTGAATATTATCCATGGGTATGACAAAATCATATCCACTCTTCAAACCAGGTGAGTATGAAGGGTTGAGAGTTGTATATCCCTCACCTTGGTGACTCCACTATTCTTAAAAATCTCTAAATCTAGTTGCAGTCTTGGCTTATCAGAAGCCCCACCTAAGGTGTGATACGTCTCGGCTTAGAACACCCTCTGTATCTAATTCAAAAAAAATTCTGTTCAGGAGGATTTGGAAGGAAAAGCAGCCTTCACAGACTAATATACCTAAATTTTCTCTCAAATATTCTCCATCTTCTTCCAAACTAGCTCAGGTCCAAGGTCCTGGATCCACTTCTAGATTCCTTCAGTACCCACTAGATAACCCTATTCTCGAACAAATGAAGCTGAAATATGAGGCTGAGTCTGTAGACACATTCAGAGTTGTCCTACACCCTACCCCAGAAGCTGAAGATATAAAGCAGGTAACTACTACTCAATTCCTACTGGGGTTAGCCAATATACAAACCACAGCCTAGCATATTCCCAATACTACCCAGCAAAACCCCCTCTAGCTCCACCATCCCTCATGGCAGTCCCTAATTTCTTGTTGAATAAATATTCCCCTCTGGCGTTGCCACAGATTCTGAACAATATGCCGCAAGATTATATGAAGCAATTTCCCTAGATCACTGGGGAAGACATCAGCACAACATAGAAACATTTGGAGGATTTATACGCCTTTGCAGAAAATTTCAATGTAGATCAGTTGGATGTGGTCCTAAGGTTATTCGTCAAATCCTTGGACGGAGAAGCCAGAAATTGGTTCAAAACCCTTGGGGATAATACCATCGCTAACTGGGAAGATATGGAAAATGATTTCACCCGGATGTGGGGAGAAAAAATGGACCATGGTTATTGTCTTATAGAATTCAATACTTCCAAGAAAATACACAACGAGGATGTGGCTAAATTTATAAAGAGATTTAATAAGTTGTACACCAATTTTCCAGCTGATATGAAGCCACCCCAAGCGGCCACTAAATTAGTGTTCATGGGAGCCTTTGAATCTGAATTCAGCTTCACCTTGAGGGAGAGGAAATCTGCTACGCTCGACCAAGCTCAGACTGATGCTCTAAAAATAGAAGCTAACTTTGCCTCCGTAGGAAATTCAAAAGGAAGATTGGACCATGATTTCAAACAAAAGGGGAAGGAAGAAGCCTCTTCGTCATTTCAAGAAAAGGAACCATCAGATTACAAGATTGAGGAGATGAATAAGATGACTAAAAGTCTTTCCAGCAAGTTGGTGAAGCTGGATCTCGAAGCTAATAATGCCTCTTCTCGGCCAACCCAGCCACCTTTTAACAGAAGTTATAACCAACAGAATAGGAAACCGCCCTTGCAGATCCTGCAAAGGGACATGAAAGAGAAACAAGAGCACATTCAGCCTCCTTTATATCTAGAGGGACAAATGGAAGGCCCTACTGAAGATGTCTCGGATGGGAAAGAGGATCAGTGCTTTACCTATTCAGAAGGAGAAGAGGTAGGCTTTTCCCTACAGGAAGAGGAAGAAGAAGAAGGGAGAAAAGAAAATCCCACTGAAGAACCTGAAATAGATGACTACTGTAGGCAGTTTTTTGATTTTATGCAAGCTCAAATTCATAATAATTATGACCTTTGGTCCTCCTGGAAGTGGACTCATACTCAAGATCAAGAGGAAGAATCACCTTCTAAGGAAGATGTCCTCCCAAAGACTGATAACAAGGGTAAGAAACCTGCCGAAGAATCTTTTGCACAGAAGGAGCTTCCTGCATCTTCATCCAAAGTCACACTTGATCCTATTACTCATGATAAAGGTATGTCAAATGTCGAAAAGTCTTCTATCTTCATTAAAGAACTAAAATATACCTCTATAGAAAAAGGAAATACTGTGTTCAATCTCCAAAAAGAGTTAGAGAAAGTCAAGATCCCAGTACCTCTAGTCGAACTTCTTAAACATCCCTCCTATAAGGCTCAAGTCTCTCAGTTCATGCTCCCTCATGGAGTAACTTCACCCCCAGACTCCCTTAACCTCCAAGAAGAAAGACCCATGGTAGTTTTTGGCCCCCATGTAGAGGAACTGGACTCAACTACTCCACCTTTTTATGTTTCTCTGGTCATCCATGATTTTTTGTTACAAAACTGTATGTTGGACTTGGGAGCCTCTCACAATCTATTACCACTTTCAGTCATGGAACAGTAAGGTCTCCAGATCACTTGCTCCTATAAATATCTCTATTCGTTTGACTCCAAAAGGGTTAAGTGTCTAGGGATGATGAAAGACCTAGTGGTGAATTTGGCTCAAATCCCATCCAAGAGTGTTGTCATGGATATAGTGGTTGCAAATATCCCAACCCATTTCAGAATGCTCCTATCCAAATATTGGGGTACTGAGATCGGAGGATCGATTAAACTAGATCTGACTTATGCAACTATTCCAGTGTTTAGAGGACAATAAAGAAGGTTGTATAGTGAGTCAAGATTTGTAAAAATGGTAACTAAATTTGATGGCTCTGTAAACTCATCGGTCTATAGCAAGGAAGGAGATTTCTCATGTCTAATGAAGAAGATCTAGAGCTTTTGCAAGAACCATCATATAGTCTATCAAAACCTCAACATTCCTCAGATGAAGATGGGAAGGGGATGTGGGTTTTACACTTTGATGGAGCTAACTCCAGGGAAGGAAATGGAGCAGGGGTTCCCTTGATCTCTCCTAAAGGACAATTAGTACCTTTTTCTTTCAAATTGGAGTATGAGGTCAGTAATAATGTAGAAAAGTATGAAGCTTTACTCCTGGGTGTCCAAACCACTAGGGATATGAACATTCAAAGCCTTAAATTTTTCAGGGATTCAGAGCTAGTGGTGAGACAGATAAAGAACCAATGTCAAGCTAAACATCCCCGACTGAGAGCTTACAGAAATGAAGTATGGGATCTGATGGAGAACTTCTTCTTAGCTTTCAACATACAATTTATGCCAAGGGATCACAATAGGATGGCAGATTCACTGGTTGTGGCAGTAAGAAATTTCCACCCACCTCAAAATCCACTTCTAAGATATGAAGTGGAGGTGCGTTATCGTCCTTCCATTCCTGATAACATAAAACATTGGCAGGTGTTTGAAGATGAGGAGAAGATGAAACGTTTCATGGAGACTGTAGGGGAATTCACTAACTTGGTTATTGATACTGGGGAGGAGGATGAAACTGAATAAAGACCCCAAAATAAGTGGCAGGAGACGGTGGCCAGTCATAAGGTGCTGCAGTTGAAAGGAAATGTGATCCCTAGAGGGTTGGTACCTTTGGAAAGGTTGTTTGATAAGAATTATGTCCCAGTCAACCCAAATAAACTGACACCAGAAACACAGGTCGAAGATATCAATGTTGGGATAGAAGAAGACCCTAAGATAATCAAGCTATCTAAAGGAGTACCAAAAGGACACTGAGAGAGATATGTTTAGCAGTTTCACTCTTATAAGGATGTTTTTGCTTTGTCCTATCAGGATCTTAAAACTTTTGACATCAGCATCATTCAGGATAAGATACCACTGAGAGCTGAAGCCAAACCTCACAAGTAGAAACTAAGGCAGATTAATCCTCTGTTGCTCCCTGCTATAGAAAAGGAAATTAAGAAGTTGCTAAAGGCTAATATTGTTGTGCCTCTGAGGTATTCCAAATGGGTGGCCAATTTGGTATCAGTTCGAAAGAAGAATGGAGAAATCAGGTTGTGTGTGGACTTTTGGAACTTGAACAGGGCCTCCCTTAAAGATAACTATCCCCTCCCTAAAATGGATCACATACTGCAAAAAGTAGTGGGGTCCTTCTGAATGTCCATGATGGATGGTTTCTCGGGGTATAATTAGGTAGCAGTCTTACCATAAGATTAGAAGAAAACAGTTTTCACCATGCCATGGGGCACCTTTTTTGTGTAACCAGCTCCAAAAATAGAAGAAAAGAGATATCAACGCCTTAGAAATGAGCCACTTCGAGGGGGAAACCTCCAATACATTACATAAATGAACAATTCTTGGATGATACAAATGAACAAAACCTCCTTCTATATATAGGAGTCCATGGGGCCACAATATAATCCTAGTGGGGCCACAATGTAATCCTGGCCGACCTAACAATAATAATGTAAGGGCACAATAATAACAATATGGGGGTTACAGGGGTACAATAATAACAATAAGGGGGGCTACACTAACATAATAAGGGGCTACACTATTAATATAGGGACTTAACATGCCCCTCTCCTTCAAGCAAGTGTTGTCCTCAACGCTTGATTATTTCTTGATGCTTCTGTATAAAATTCTTATCCTCCCATGTGGAATCTTCTATAGGAAAGTTCTTCCACTTGCTGAGATACTCTGAAATTGATCGTACTTGTCGAGTTCTTGTTTTTGTAGTACTTAGAACTTCTTTCGATGTGATGTTGATATTCCTGTTGTTTCATTAGATTCGCACAAAGTTAGGTTATCCTTTGAGAGTTGGAGAACTTGTTGTTGATGCTCGATGTCATCTTCCACTACTTTACCATCCATATTATATTTTATTTGATCCTTCAAACCATCCAACTTAGCCTTCATTTCTGCTTTTAAACCACCTATGTCATCTTCGGTTGCTCTTCATAAGATCAAAATGTTTTGCACTTGGTACCGTAATTTTGATATCTCATACTGCAATTCTTCCTCTTCATGTGCCGTATAGATTTATGAGGATTAATGGGTGTTGAATTATTTTAAGAGGCACCATTTAGAATCAAATATTTAGTGTACCCTGCGCTCTCTGATATTCCCTTGGAATCAATTCAACTTGATTCTTCAAACAAGACTTATGCAATTCGGAAAAAAAATACACACCTTTTACTTGCTTTGAGGAGATCGATATTGAAATTGAATTATCTCTGTAATTGAAAATCTTCAATATCTAAAATTCATCCCTGTAGTAGCCCTCTAAAGCTTCTTTCAAATGACACAGGTCTTATCTAATTTGGATTCTCCAAGATAAAGTTGTGTCCAATCTCCCACAATGACCTAATTTTGGACTGGTTCAGTAGAGCAAAATTGTAGGACTTGCCACGTGTCACTGTTTCATCCTTTGTCTCTAAAATTGATAGCCAAGAAACTAAAGTCCATGTACTTGCGATCACTTTTTACGGAAATCAAATCCACTGTCCAGAGAGAGAGTTATTGAAATTTTCCCACGATCACCTATTTGAGATGAAATTCAGGAGCCTGAAAAAGCACTACCTTCCACAGATCATATCTCCAAAAATTTGCGAAAAAAGCTCTGAAATTTTTTGACGAATTTCCTCGGGATTTCAGCTTCGCACCATATGAATTTCAGATTCTGAACCTTCGTAGAAAAAAATTTATAGCGAAAATGCCACGATGACCTGTTTAGGAGCTTGAAAAAAGACCTAACTTCCACAGATGATATCTCCGAAAATATTGCGAACCAAGCTCTGAAATTTTTAGAAAAGCCTCCTCAGGATTTCAGCTTCGCACCCTAAAAATTTTAGCTTCTGAAACTTCGTAGAAAAAAAGTTATAGCGAAAATGCCATGATGACCTGTTTGGAGCAGCGAAACCCTAGATTCCAAAGGCTCTGATACCAAATGTTGTGTAACCAGCTCCAAAAATAGAAGAAAAGAGATATCAACGCCTTAGAAATGAGCCACTTCGAGGGGGCAACCTCAAATACATTACATAAATGAACAATTCTTGGATGATACAAATGAACAAAACCTCCTTCTATATATAGGAGTCCATGGGGCCATAATATAATCCTAGCCGACCTAACAATAATAATGTATGGGCACAATAATAACAATATGGGGGTTACAGGGGTACAATGATAACAATAAGTGGGGCTACACTATTAATATAGGGAATTAACAACCTTCATTTATGCCCGTATGCCTTTTGGTCTGATAAATGTTGGGGCCACCTTCCAGAGAGCCATGGACATCGCTTTTGTGGGAGAACAGGACAAGTTTGTAGTGGTATACTTAGATGATATCACAGTCTTCTCAAAAGATGATGCCGAACACGTGGAACATCTACAAAGAACTTTTGAAAAATGTCGCAGGTACGGCATGTCCTTAAATCCTTAGAAATCTATGTTTTCCTTAGAAGAAGGGAAATTATTGGGGCATATCGTTACCAAAGCAGGAGTAAAAATTGACCCAAAAAGAGTGGAAGTGATAAATGGTATATCCTTACCTCGTAATAAGAAATAAGTTCAGGTTTTTCTTGGGCGCATAAACTTTTTAATAAGGTTCATCCCGAACTATGCAGAGATAGTTCAACAAATCACTGATATGCTTAGGAAAAACAACAAGGTGAAATGGTTGAATGAATCAAGAGAAGCTTTCAACAGGATTAAAGGTGCTTTCACAGAAGCTCCAGTATTAGCAGGACCAGATTATAATAAACCTTTCATGATCTTCTCATTTTCTTCACCCCATATTTTCACCGCAGTACTCTTACAAAAAAACGAGGAAGGATATGAACAGCCCATTGCCTTTTTTAGCTAGGTTCTCCGAGATGCTGAGCTGAAGTACAATATCCTAGAAAAGTAGGCATATGCTTTAGTGAAGTCCTTGAAAGCATTCCAAATGTATGTCCTTCAGTTAGCTATTACTTCTTTCGTATCTACAACTGCAGTCAAAAATATCTTGATCCAAGGGGATAGTAAAGGAAAAGGGGGAAAATGGATTGCTAAGATCCAAGAATATGAATTGGACATTCGTCCCACAAAGCTCATCAAGGGACAGGGTCTGGCCAAGATTTTTTCTGATTCAAATTGTCAGGCCTTAGGAATAAACCTAACTATGGGATTTGGGGAGTTATCTAGAGATACATAGGATCGGCCCCAGATCAAAACGTCTGTGCAGAAGACCCACATGAAATATCTTGTCAGCCCCTGGTACAAAGACATCGTGGAATACCTTTTGAGTCTCAAGTGCCCACCGAACTTCGATAGGGCTAAATATCAAAAGTTGAGACTGAAGTCACAGAAATATATCATTGCTAATGGCCAAGTATATTGGAAGGACCCTTCAAGAATCATGCTCCTGTGCCTAACAGAAAGAGAAGTGGAGGAATTTATGGCTGAGTTCCACAAAGGCATTTGTAGGGGGCATTACAGCTGGAGGTCAACAGCTCATAAAATATTAAAGGCTAGATTTTACTGGCCTAAATTGTTTGGGGATGTACATGCTCGAGTCAGGGCCTGTGAAAAATTTCAGAGGTTTTCCAAAAATAAGAAGTTCGCCCCACTCCCTATGATTCTTGTACACATAGAAGATCCCTTTCAGCAATGGGGGATAGATTTCATAGGGGAAATCCATCCCCAATCCAGCGGACAACATAAATGGATACTAACGGCCACTGAATACTTTACGAAGTGGGTAGAGGCCATGCCAGCAAGGAACGCAACTGATATAGTGGTGATCAAGTTCTTAGAGGAGAATATCATATCTAGGTTTGGCTGCCCAATGAAGATTGTGACAAATAATGCTGAAGCTTTTAAGTCGGTGAAATTCACTAATTTCTGTCAGCAATACCATATTACCTTGGGGCATTCCACAGCCTATTATCCTCAGGGAAATGGATTGGCCGAGTCTTCTAATAAAACACTGGTAAGGGAATTAAAGAAGACTATAAATGAAAGCCAGAAGAACTAGGATTCTCAGTTAAAATTCGCACTGTGGGAAAACAAAATCACAAATAAATGATCAACAGGTAAATCTCAATATGAACTAGTTTATGGTAGAGCAGCTATTTTTCCAATACAAATAGCCTTGCCTGTCGCTAGTTTCCTTCAGGATAGCCATGAAGAGCCTAATGATCTGACCCGGAGAATAAATCAACTGGTCGAGTTAGATGAGACTCGTCAGGTGAATGAACGTTTAGCAGAGTATTAAGAGAAAATGAAGGGACTGTTTGACCAACATGCCAAATATAAGGAATTGCTCATAAGGGATTCAGTACTGAGGTTGGATATCAGAAGAGTAGACAAAGGTAAGCATGGGAATTTCGATCCTTTGTGGTTTGGACCGTTTAAAATCGTCGAAGTCAAAGGGAATAACACCTTCATATTGGAGAATTTGGAAGGTGATGTGATTGAGATGCCCATAAATGGGCAGTTTCTGAAGACTTATTTTCAAGCTTGATCCAGGTCCTCGGGACCACTGTATTATAGTGTACATATATATAGTCTTCATTTCCATTTTCATAAGTTGATGTTGGTTTTGTCATGATCATGCTTTTAAAATTTTGAAAGGACCTCAATTTTCACAGAACAAAATTGCCAGTGGTCTGCAAAGTTCTTGACACATCCAAGGATGAACGCACCATCCCCAGGTGGAGCCAATATTGTTACGGTATCCCTCATTATATGAGGGGTGACAAGAAGATGCTCCAAAATAGGCTCGGGAACACTATTGCAAAAGAGGTACAAGAAAAGGCATATAAAGGAAATCCACATGGTTCTCCCGCACAAAGACTACATGGAAAAGACATTAAAAAAGGGGTGTTAGAACTAAGCAGAAATGGTAAGCGAGTTGTATATCAGGTTAGTACCAAAAGCACTACCACGTGGAATCATTCCGGGGGTACCAAGGGGAGCACGGAGAGATGCGAGTCTCGACACCCGGAATTGCATGACATCACAGTATAGTGGGTCTGCATTTCATCCATTCCGCTGGTCTAAGGCACAACACATAGGGACTTCTCAAGCCCCCCCCCCCCCCCGGAATGATATGGTGGGCCCCTTGGAGCAAACATGTGGAGCACTCTAAGGCAAAGGTAAGGTATGTTAGGGAACCTAGTACATGACCAGTAACAGTTTTAACCCGACTTGTGGCACACACCTACCCGGTCCTGAACAACAAATAGCCCAATGCCACGTGCCTCAGTGTCGATGTCCTTAGGATGTCATCCCTCCTCGTTGTCAACCACACCTTGTTTTTCACAAAGTATGACCTGTTTAACCCCACCCAAGGCCCATTTGGGTAAATCACTCATTTTTAAGTTTTCTCCCAATAGTTAAAGTCTAGATTACAGAAGAAGGTCATTTTCAGCTCCCTCCTCCCACGTCGCTTACCTTCTTGGGTCTTCCACACAGGTTGCAGGTATTTATTTATCCCTACTCCTTAGATTTTTCCTTCCTTTTTCTCTTTCAAAATGGTCATCGAGAGAGTTAAGTCTAAAAAATCCAAACCCAAAACTCCCCAAGCTCATGAAGTTAGGGCCATCCCTGGACTTAACCCTCTTACTGATACTCAGGCCCACATTTGTGACCCTCAGTACCCTTTCAGGGTTTCCCATATCCGACCCAAGCTACTAGAAAGACATGTGAAAGCTCAAGACTGGTTCAGAGTTGTTCAGTCCGGCCTATACTATCAAATTGCTTTGACTACTTTCCCTGTTACAAAATTCATTTGCTGGCATAGAGATGCTTATGATGAGCGTAGAGAGGTATTCCTCTCGGCTCAGGGAAACAAGGTTTTCCAGATTTCCCCTGAGCTTATTAGGAACGTTGTTCGTTTCCCGCGCAACCCAGAATATTTCAAGTTCACTGAGTTATTCTATCGCGCCAGTTCTCTAAGCTGCCCTGGAAGCAACAGAGTGAGTTCATCTCTTCCATCTCAAACTCCCTCCTTACCTCCATTCTGTCTTCGGACATGGTGCCCTTGGCCTCATTCGCCGATGACCTCCAACCGGTTCTCGCTCTCATCTCTGGGTTGTTAGGTCTTAGGGAGGTCGAAAGGGTGTCTAAAGAATGCATAGCCCTCCTTTGGCTCATGTCTTAACTTGAAGTTGTTATAGATATTCCCACCTTTCTAGCTTCCGCCATCCAGACCCAATTTCAAGAAATGTCATCTTCAGGGGCTTTTCGCTTCTTCTCTATGGTTTTTTACCTATTCCTGTTTGAACATGCTAACAAGTTTGAAGCTTTAGGCCTCGAAAAGCTCTCCAGAATGAAAGGCCAACCCAAAATCGTTTTTGAGTGGAACATTTCGGTATGGCAGTAGCCAAATGGGAGGGGTTACTCTAGGTTCTTGAATGAATTCATGACCATTGCCCATACTATACTTCATGACAGTCCCTCGCCCAGGATTTTTCCCGAGCAGAAATACTGGTTGTAGTTGGGTGAGGAAGGAAGCACAAGAGATTGGTATCTATTTGATGATTACACCGAAATCAAGGTATACGGTGCGGATGTGCCCCTTTATCGCCTGCCATTGTTTCCTGCCTTGCGGGTTTTTTCCCTCGAGTATATTCGTTAGACCATGAAGGCAGACCAGTTTCATTTTTTTCCTACTAAAAAGGGTTACATCCTCAAGCTTCCTACTACCGTTGGCCCTTTTACTGTAAACTCAAGACATGCCCTCTCCACAGTGGAAATGCTGCTCCAGGGAATGGATTTAGTATTGGGGAATGTCTGGCCCTACGACCCAAAAGGAATCATATAAAACAGAAAAAGGAATATTAGGTTCATTGCATATGTGCATGAGACTAGGCCCTTCATTGAATGGAGAGCTAACCTTGACACATGGCCTTTGGCTTCGCAGATGGAGGCCAAATCTTCGGCAGCGGAAGGAAGAGGTGATATTGCTTCAGCAAGCACAGGCAGAAAAGGGCAGACAGATGAATCAGAGTTTTTGGGAGTACCGGAAGAATTGTACATACAGGAGGGATCCCATCCCTCCAAAAAACAAAGAAGCGATGATGTGGAGATCCTCTGGGATCAACTACCCTTGGAGGAATTGGTCAGGTATGGGGAGCTTGATAAGAGCAAGGTAGGCTTCAGAGTGAATTATGACGGTGTGTCATCTTCAGAACCCTGTGGGGTATCACAAGCCACTTCGGTAAGCAGACCCGAAGTGAGAGAGGAAATTAGAAGAAGAAACAAGACCTTGAGAGAGAGGCTACGAGCCAAATTTGCAATTTTTGTGGATAAGTATTATACCCGGCTCACCACAGAGCTGGATATGGATAAAGAACAGCTAATATTTGCTATTACGGAGGTAGTGCTAGATCCTACTACTAATGAAGTCAGCTACAAGGCTCTAGAGGTATATTTGAATTTGTCACAAGTTCCCTTAACGGATAAGTTGGGCTTGCATCAATGTATCAAAGATATGTTGAGGGATGAGGTCATGAAGCTTGCCCTTGCATTGAGAAAGCTCGAGGATAAATACAAGGAGGTGGTAGACAATCTGAAAAAGGAGAGGAAAAATGCTAGGGGGTTCAACAATAACCTTCATCATCTCAGGAAAATAATGAGCGAAAAATGAAGTGACAAGGAAGCAGTTAGGATGAAAATCATCCGAGACTTAGAGGTCAAAAACTCAGAATTGAACAAGAGGCTTAAAATTCCTCGAGGGGACTATATGCAGCCCATGGAATTATCTCAAGCGGAAAAAGAAAAGTCGGCCCTGATAGATACCCTTGCTCGAGAACGAGATGGGAATGCTAAGATAGTTGAAGAGCTGGCTGCCCTCAGACAGAGATTCACTGACCTGCAAGAGAAATGGGATACTCATGTCTACTCGGCACCTACTCCTAACCCTGCAGATGCTACCTCACCACAGTTGGCCAAGGCCCTCTCAGAACTACAGGTTTCATAGAAACAAGATCACATGGCTCAGCAGAGAATTTAGTAATTAACCGCCAGAGTAGAACAAAACAATAAAATCATAGCGGCCCTGCAAACAGAGGTGGAGAAGCAAAGAAGGAGAAGCAGCTGCAAGAGAATATTATCAAGGATCTGAATAACTGGATGAAAGGAAATGCAACTCTCCTCGAAGCTAGGCGTCTCTTTTAGTCTGACATCAGGATGGAGGTAAGAAAATGTTGGGATTATCTCGTAGTGATGAATTAAAAGAAAGTGGTTGTCCAATTATGTAAGGAGAAATTGCAGGAAGGACGGGCGGAAGCTGAGGCAAAGGTAGCCATGGCCATAAGGTATATTTCCTACCTAAACGGTCTACGCTCTGAATATTTGGCCACGCAAGGAATTGAAGACCGTTTCAGGGGGGTGATGGAAACCACGCAGATAATTGAGAAAGAGACAACGCGCATGCATGTGTCAAGTGGCCCAGAGCAGGTCGAAAATGGAATAGGGAAGTTTGAAGAAGAATGGGATGAGATGGTGAGAGTAGGCCTCCCATCATGTTGTGATTTTGCAACTGCCTCTTTCTCAAGCTTAACTAATTATGAAGAGAAGCTGGTAGTAGTTATGAATCAGACAAATCTTCTGTATGAGAAACCACTCCCTTGAAGGCTGAAACAATAATTGCTGCCCTTGGAAAAGAAATTTCTCTCCTCTGCCAGACCAGACAACTCTTGATGGAACAGGTGGATTATTTAGAACTGACAGATATGCAAGCTTCAGTGGAAATCTTCGTTACGATGCCCCTGCCAGGAGCAGCCATATGGTAGAAGTGCAGTAATTTCGCAAACATGCCAGTTGTCACACCATCCATCCAGTCTACGCCACCTCAAAAGCACAAAGTTCGCTCTTCCACGTCATCAGTGCTTCCAACTCTGTAAACCTCTGCTACACCTCATTCTACCAAAAAATGATGATCATGTTCTGGCCCTAGTGGCCTTCTTTCTTTTATTTTCTTACTTTGTAATATTCGATGAAATTGTAATTTCACCCTATGCACTTTTATTTTCTGTTTAAGTAGTTTTATTTTCAGTTGGCGCTCATGCTGAGGCCATTACAAAGATGATGAGAGATGTTCTTTCTCATCGTCGATTTTTTATTTTGATAAAGACAGGTAACATAAAATATATTTCCGAAGACACATGTTGATCCAGAAAAATATCTTTTGCTAGCATGGAAAAAGAAAAGTATAAAAGGAGGACCCTAAGTCTAAAACAAGGTTCCTGATTTGGAGAATAGAGATTGCTATTAGTAAAATCCATTTTTGTAAAGTGTTGAGGATTTCCTGTGTTTGATATTGAAGAACCCCTTTGGGGAAGAATATAATGAAACAATTTTGTTGAGAGAAGGATTCCTGGTGAGGCCAGTTGCAGTTTTTACTCCTTGTTGTGATCTAATACAAACGTTTTTGCACTCGTCACTCTTTCTATGTCATTTGTTTCTGGAATGCGAGCACTCGATTATTTGGGATGAATTTATCTATTTCAGATATTCGTGTCTTTATTCTGTCGTGCTTTAAATATGGCTCAGAACTATGATATTATGTTCTCATACTTCACTTCATGTATTCATATTTCTTCTTATGTTGACTGTTGATGGATTCTTAGATAACATTAAGCCTATCTATGGTTAACATTCTCTCAATTTGTTGCCATCATTATTTCACTCTTCTTACTTTTATATCTGTATGTTGTACTTCACAATCTGGCCCTTCTCATAGCTAGTAGATTTACATTCGGCTTCGATAATATCTTCATAAGACCCAAAATTATTTACTATCAGGTATGGTTGTTTACATATCTCTGCTCTTTAAGTCTTGATCCCATTTCGTAAATTCACAGAAACCATTCATGAACAAGAAGATATGTGCTCCTTACCATGGAAAACTTCTTTAAATCTTCTTGGCTTTAAGATAACCTAGGCACTATTCCTTCACAACTCAGGGTTATCTCTAGGAGCTACAACATTGAGCATTTTTTCGAGGCTATGGCCACAACCTTCTTCTTGCCCAGTGGATGAATTGTAATGAAAATAAATTTCCTGGTTTGGGAAATAATATTACTACGTTGTTTGGCATTATTCAAAGAGATGGTAGGAGGTGGTACTACCTTTGGTATCCTATACAATTTATTTCCCAAAGTAACAATTACAACGCGAGGCTAAGACTCATACACAACATTTTGCTTCCACAAGTATGGTTGGCCTAATAATACATCACAAACATCAAGAGGAGTAACATCACACAGTACCTCATCCATGAATGGCTTGACATTGTATGGAAGGCGGCACTACTGTCGGACGCGGAGATCTCTTCCTTAGTGAAGCCACCCAATGTTATACAATTGTGGGTGTGCTATGTTCAGTAGGTCGAGCTGCTTCACGAACTTTTTTGAAATGAGGTTCTTTTGGCTTCCGTTATCGACAACGAATTTCATTGGATAACCCGTCACACACATCTGTGAAAAGAAGAGGTGCTCCCCCTCCTCTTAATCCTCGGGATCCTCCCTCTGGAGCTTGTGTTGGTGACAATGGCAACATGATCTACATCAATGATCTATTTCCCTTTGTCATCACTCTTGTATTGTTTTGACTTAGGATCATACCATGCATCTGATTTGGGTGCCTTCAGTTCGACCACTAGTGAATGTTTGGTCTGACACTCATTTGTGCTGTGAGTGGGGATTTTATGAAATTCACACTACTTCCCCATGTCCTTCTTTGGATTTGTGGTATTTTTTTGAGTTTCCCTGCTTTGGCTGTGCCCCTTGTTCTACGGTTTGAGGGCACCTTTCCCTGGCTTCAGATTCGTAGATCCAAAGTCTCGCTTCTTCTGCTTATATTTTTGCTCGATCCCGGCGGAATAGCGATATGCCGTGCCAAGCGAGGTAATTTCGAGGAACTCCATTTCCTCTTGAATGTATCTGTGCAAATAGTTGTGGTACTTGAGCACCAAATGTATCTTTGAATATTTAATACCCAACTTTATGCATAGGGTATTGAACAAATTTGTCAGTTCGTGAACATCTTGATCCCTTTGTTGCCGCAGTGTGGTCCATTGGATGTACTTGTCCTCATAGCTCCCCATGGAGTAATATTGTTCGTCGATACCATCTCGGAATGAATTCCAAGTGGGTGCGGCCAAGAACAGAGAGGGTTCCCTCTCTTAATTCTTCTCACAGTAAGTTTCCCACCAACCTTTGACATGAGGGGCAGCTTTGATGATTGCAAAAATAATATTTTCGCGGTCGGAGAAATCATGGACCGAGAAATAACCTTCTAGCAAATTCAGCCTTCTATCTATAACGTTTGCATCTATCTGGCCTTTGAATACTAGAATATCAAAGTTCACCTATACCTTGAAAGGAGAGGTGCCTCCAGAGTGGTTGTTGGATGTAGATGCGCCGTCGACGGGCAGTCGTTGAAGAATCTAGGCAAATTTATCCATCATTTCATTCGTTTGTTTCTCGAGGGTCTCCTCGAGCAATAATTTGATAGGATCTCCTCCTCAATCATCTTTCTTTTCTTTCACCATGGGAGGTCGTTGGGGTTTGCGAGGCTGATCTTTCAAGGGTTCAACTAGATCTAGCCCTAAATCCTTATAACTTGACCTCATTGGGGACATGCAAAGAAAAATAGAGAAAGAGTAGACCTCTCTAATACCACTAATCCAGATTTATGCAAGAACACAATAATATACTAAAATAAACATAAACATATAGATGCAGTGGAAATAAAACTTCATTTCATTAGTAAAAAATGACTGAAATATGCTAACAGACATCATGGAAATAAACTAGCTAGGGCACTGGTATCTTATCTCTGAGAAGAGATGTGGCATATATAGGCCTATAAACTATGTTATAATGAGGCTCGAAGACCTATTTATTGTTGAGAAGCAATGGAAAACCCTTAACATCCAAAAACATAACCCTAGGAGAAGAAGTGCCAAAAATATGGGCCCCGTTTGGGTAAATTGGTACATCACTTCCCAGGGACATAACTTTGGCATATGAACTTCATTTGACACACTCTATACCTAATTAGAAAAATCTATCCAAGGAATATAACTTCTTATGTGAGAAACATTGAAGGAACTTCCATGTTTCTCCCATTTTTCCCAAAAAAAAGTCGTTTAGAGCCTCAAAACAGCTCTGGAAGTTCAAGACCTAAAAAACTGCTAAAAATAGTAAGTTGTGATGAAATTGAAAAACTAAAAGAACCAATGGTGGAGGTCCAAATGGAATGGGTTTTTGGTCACCAATATCCACGTGGATCATTCCTCCCCACTTAGGAAGAAATGATCCCCATTTGTTGAGTTCCTCCATGGGATGAGGCAAATTTTGTTGAACTTGGCATTGGATTTGTTGAAGATGTCATGGATTTGATGGCAGAGATGATGGATGCATTCAATAAATTTTGTTTCTTTATCAGCCTCAGACAGTATATGTGTGGGTTCTGTCCATGTGGCCGCATGAGGTATGGCAACATCAGGCGGCGGCGCACCTGGGGTCAGATCAATGGATTGCTTGATGTGACAGTGTAGAGGAACCTTTGTGGGTGAAGAGAAAATGTCCTCGTATTACTCCACAACTTTTTCCATCTAATAATTTTGTGCAGGGAAGCCCTATTTCGAGGCTATGGCCACAACCTTCTTCTTTCCCTGTGGGCAAATTGTAATGAAAATAAATTTCTTGGTTTGGAAAATAATCTTTCTGCATTTTTTGGCAGTAGTCAAAGAGATGGCAGGAGGCAGTACTACCTCCGATATCCTGTACAATTTATTTCCCAAAGTAACAATAACAAAGTGAGGCTCAGACTCCTAAACAACATGTTTCTTCCACAAGTATGGTTGGCCTAATAATACATAACAAATATCAAGAGGAGAAATATCACATTGCACCTCATCCGTGAATGGCTTGATGATGTAGGGAAGGCAGCACTATTGGCCGATGCTGAGATCTCTTCCTTAGTGAAGGCACCCAATGGTATACGATTGTGGGTGTGCTATGGTTGATAGGTCGAGCCGCTTCATGACCTCTGCTGAAATGAGGTTCTTTTGGCTTCCGCTGTCAACAAGGAATTTCATTGGAGAACCCTTCACCCACATCTGTGAATGGAGGAGGCGCACCCCCTCCTTTGGATCCTCAAGATCCTCTCTTTGGAGCTTGGTGGTGGAAAAAATGGCACCGGGATCCGTATCAATGATATATTTCCCTTTTTCATCACCCTTGTCTCGTTTCAACTCAAGATCAGATCATGCATCTGATTCAGGTGCCTTTAGTTTGGCCACCAGCAACTATTTGGCCCGATACTCGTTTGTGATGTGAGTGGGGTTGTTATGAAATTCACACCACTTCCCCATGTCCTTCTTTGTATTTTTGGTGTTGTTTTGAGTCGCTCTGCTTTGGCATTGCCCCTTGTTCTACAGTTCAGGGGCGCCTTTCCCTGGCTTCGTATTCCCGGATCCAAAGTCTTTCTTCTTTTGCTTAAATTTTTTCTCGATCTTGGCGACATGGCGATATGTCATGCCAAGCGAGGTGATTTCGAGGAATTCCATTTCCTCTTGAATGTATCTGTGCAAATAGCTGTGGTAATTGAGCACCAAATGTCTCTCTGACTCTTTAATACCCAAATTTGTGCGCAGGGTATGGAACAAATTCGTCAGTTTGTGAACATCTTGATCCCTTTGTTGCCGCAGCGTGGTCCATTGGATGTACTTGTCCTCATAGCTCCCCATGGGGCAATATTGTTCCTTGATGTCGTCTCCAAATGAATTCCAAGTCAGTGCAACTGAGAACAGAGAGGGTTCCCTCTCCTAATTCTAGTCATAGTAGGTTTCCCACCAGTCTTTGACATCGAGGGTAGATTTGAGGAGTGAAAAAATAATCTTTTCTCGGTCAGAGAAATCATGGACCGAGAAATACCCTTCCAGAAAATTCAACCATCTATCTATGACATATGCATCTATCTGGCCTTCAAATATAATAATATTGAAGGTTTCTTGTACCTTTAATAGAGAGGCACCTTAAGAGTGGTTGCTGGATGTAGATGTGTTGCGAGTGGGCAGCCGTTGAAGGATTTGGGAAAATTTATCCATTATCGCGTTCATTTTTTTCTCGAGGGTCTCCTCAAGTAATGATTTGATAGGATCTCCTCCTCCATCGTCTTTATTTTCTTCTGCCATGGGAGGTCATCGGGGTTTTCGAGGCTAATCTTGCAAGGGTTCAACCAGATCTAGCCCTAACTCCTTATACCCTGACCTCGTTGGGGACATGCAAATAAAAACAGAGAAAGAGTAGACCGCTCCGATGCCATTGATCCATATTTATCCAAGAATGCAATAATATATAGAAATAAACATAAACATGGATATGCAGTGGAAATAAAACTTCATTTCATTAATGACAAATGACTGAAATATGCTAATAGACATAATGGAAATAAACTAGCTAGGGCACTGGTAGCTTATCTCTGAGACAGGATGTGGTGGCTACAGGCCTCTAAATTATGTTACAATGAGGCTGGAAGGCATATTTATTTTTTAGAAACAAGGAAAAACCTAAACATCCAAAAACCTAACCCTAGGATATGAACCGCCAAAACCTATGGTCCCCATTTGGGTAAATTGGTACATCAATTTCTCGAGGACGTAACTTTGGCATATGATCTTCATTTGACACACTCTATACCTCATTATAAATATATATATGAGGAATACAACCTTTTATGTGAGCAACATTAAAGTAACCTCCATGTTGCTCCCAATTTTCCCAAAAAATGTCGTTTAGGACCTCAAAACGGCTCTGGAAGTTTAGGACCTGAAAAACTGCTAAAAATAGTAAGTTGTGCTGAAACTAAAAAAATGAAAGAACCGATGGTGGAGGTCCAAATGGAATGGGTGGGTGGCCAATAATATCCACCTGGATAAATATCTCTATCTCCCCCCATATCTCCCTTGTCTCTCTATCTCACCCCCCAAAAATACACACATTCTCTCCATATCCATATATCTATCTCTCCCTCCGTCTTCCTCTCCCTCTCTCTCTTCCCCTTCTCCCCCTCCCTCTCTATCACCTTCTCTATCTCCATCATTCTCTCCCAATATCTCCCTTTTCACTTCCTCTCTCTCTCCACCTTTATCTCTCTGTGTCTTTGTTCTTCCCTCCCTCTCTCGCCCCCTCCAATTCCATCTCTCCCTCCCTCCCTTTCCCCTTATCTCTCTTATGTCCTCTCCATATTCCTTCCTCTCTCCCTTTCTCTCTCACCTCCCTCTGTCTATACCCCCATCACTCTCTCTGATTCTCTCTCCACCCTCCAACTATGTTACTATCTCTCCCTCCAACTCCATCTCTCTCTCTCTCTCCCCCTCTCTCTCTCTCTTCCCATTATATCTCTCTCCTCTCCTTCTCTCTCTCTCCCCTCCTTTTCTCCTCGTTTACTCACTCTCTCTACATATCTCTAGTTTCACTCCCTCTCTCTCTCTCCACCTGTATCTCTCCATGTCATTATTCTTCCCTCCCTCTTCCCCCATCTCCCCTTCTCTCTCTTCCCTCCTCTCTCTCTCTTCCTTCCTCTCTCCCCATCTCTCCCACCTTCCTCTCTCTCTCTCTCTCTCCCTCTTCTTCCCTTCCATCCATATGATCAAGAATGTCACTTTATGTAATCAATAACATATATTATGTATAATAAATTTATTTATAATGGAGATGATTATATTTTTTTTAAGGAATGGGTAGCATTGTATTAATCTAGCTAGAAATAGGCTAACACCTTTACATTCAAGAGTTGAACTTCATCAAAGGTATTCCAAAATTGTTCAAGTTTTAGAATACCTATATTCTATATTTTCATCATTATATATATAATAGAGTTTATCTTGTATAGTCTCCAAAACACTGTTATATATGTCAAAATTACAAAACATTGCGAAATAGGAATTTAGCAATAATGCTACCTATTGCATCTGTCCTTGTTTCTATTGATTCCATTTGGAGTGACATGATCAACATCCATTTCCAGAGTTGGATTTTTTTCCGCTTTGTGCTCCATTTCTACTTGTTGTACAACCTATTCATCGGGTTGGGGGTTGTTAATCCCAAATACCTCTTCAAGTATTGTTAGGTCCCTATAATACTAGTGTAGCCCCTTATTGTTATTGTTATTATATCCCCCTTATTGTTAGTATTGTTCCCATGTATTCCCCATATTTTTATTATTGTGCCACATAGAAGAACATTATTGTTATTATTGTGCCCTTACATTATTATTGTTATGTAGGCTCTGATAATATTGTGACCCCTTAGACTCGTATATGGAGAAAGGAGGTCTTTTTATTAGTATCATCTAATAATTTCTCATTTAAGTAATGTAAAGGAGGTTTCACCTCGAAGAGAGGCTACTTTTCAAGTCATTGATATATATTTTCTTCTATTTTTTGAGTTGGTTGCATAAAATTTGGTACCAGAGCTTTGCATTTTAGGGTTTCGCAGCTTCAAATAGGTCATATTTGTATTTTCACTATCAATTTTTTTCTACAAAGCTTCAAAAGCTTAAATTTGACCACGTGAAGCCTAAATCATGTTGAACTTCATGTAAATTTTTTAGAGCTTGGTTCACTATATTTTCACAGATATGATTTGAGGAAGTTAGGTTTTTTGCAGGCTCTATAATTTAATCTCAAATAGGTGAGAAAGGGAAAATCATCATAAATTTATCTCCAAGAATCGGATTTCAATTTCATAAGAAGTGACTGAAAATTCACAGACTCTAGTTTCATATGTATTGTGTTTATGACCAAAGGTTGATACAATGACACATTTCACTCCCTAAAAGTTCTCTTTACTGAACCAGTCAATAATCAAGATATCGTGGGAGATCAGGCATAACTCTTTCTTGAAGAATCCAATCTCGATATGAATTGTGGGGTTAGAAATAATACTTAGAGTGATAACACATGATGAAATTTCAAACCTTGCAGATTCGAAATTACAGACCTACAACAAATTCAATATCAAGTTCCTACAAAGAAAGAAAAAGGTGTATTTTTTTTAAATTTGCTTTAATTTTGTTTGAAAATTTAGTTTGAAGTGATTCAAGGGTCATAGTGAAGCATACATAGCATTGTTTAATTCCAAAATGACTCAAATCAAGAAAATGGAAACACATAGTAAGCAACTAGAAAACTCTACTATGACGCATGAAGAAGAGGAAGAAATGAAACATGAAATATCAAAATTATGAGACCAAGTACACCAAATTTCACTCTTGCAAAGAGTAACCAAAAATGAAATGGAAGCTAAGATGGATGGTTTGAAGAAATTTTTAAATCAGACATGGAAGGTTTGAAGGATGGATTAAAAGTAGACATAGAAGGTTTGAAGGATGGTTTAAAAGCAAACATGGAAGGTTTGAAGGAAGGTTTGACAAAGTTGCTAAAAGAAATGCTTCCTAATGGTGAAAAGGTATTAGATGAAACTCATGATGAGAACAAAAGAAATTTTAATAATGATTTCATAGACTCTAACTTTGGATTGAATACCCACCATATTCCAAATATTGATATGAGGAAGTTTGATGGTAAGGATCCGGTAACATAAATACTACAGATTGAGCAACATTTTGATCTCCATAATGTGAAACACACACAAAAGGTATGTATTGCAACTTTATATTTAGAACCCAATCAGTTTGTATGGTATCGATGGCTTTGTTCTCATAAACCATTTTTCACTTGGTCAAATTTTACGAAGGAAATGATAGCACATTATGAAGATACAAAGAGCAACACTTTCTTTATCCAATTGATAAATCTCAAAAAAATGGGTTCAATGAAAAAGCACATTGAGGACTTCCAAAAATTGAATATAAGGTTAAATGATATTCTGGAGGAATATAGGATTGATGTCTTCATAGGTACTTTAAAGGATAACATCCAATATGAGGATCACCTTTGGGAACCTGATTCATTGGAGAATGCATTCAGAGAAGCAAGAAAATTTGAAAGAAAAATTATAGAAACAATTAAGTCTACCACTCTGTTGAAGCCTCAAAAATATATGCCTACACCATTATAAGGGAGACCACCTGGTACGGACAATAAAGCATCTCATTTTTCCATTTGGAATGGTGCTTATGACTGGTTAAACTAGGTCCAATTACCTTCTCTCTATCTCTACCAGCTTAAAGTATAAATTTTAACTACTAATAGGGAAGAGACATCAAATCAACCCTCTTGTTGATCAGAAAAGAAAATGATCCTTAAGCTTATCTGGGGCTCAGTCAATCCACAACTAAGTGTTTCCTTTTTTATAATAGGACTTCTAGAAATGTAGAATTAAATATAATTGCTAATTTTTCTTAAAATACAAGCAAAAGGAATGGTATCCTAATCCTCTCTTGATTAGTAAGATATATATCTAACCCAACTGAGAGCAAGGTATTTAAATGATTGGGATTCAAATATGTCTATATTATAATAAATATTTGTTGGACAGAATTGTGAGTTATGGATAAAACATGCTTCCCTAGGCAGGTGCTAATCTCGAACAATAGGTTAAATACTATATGACTACTTTTCCTAAATAACAACAGACATGCATAATGGATTAGATTCTTACTTGGAATCCAAGCGCTTCCAAATGATTCCTTTTGTCGCTTCCATTGTAGCTTCAAATTCCAGCCGGTTGTGGAAAATATTTCCTACAAGAATGAGCACTAAACAGTAGAAGATAGCAATAATATAGATGTCTATTCAAGTTAGTTTGCTAAATCAGTATAGCATAAACAATATACATCAACTAATATCTTGCAATATGGAAAATTAAAGCCAATAATGATGCATATAGGGAAAAGTAAGTTGTATTCTTTATTAATGATAGAAGGGGAGGTTATAACCAAATGAATGATTTAGTGTCACCATCTCCAGCAGCATCCCAACCTCATCAAAATGCAGATAACTCCAGAAAATTGTCACTCAAATCAATCTCCTCAATAAAAAATCCACCAGCATTTCTCTACACAAATTATTCCTTATCAAACACTAACATCTGTGCTCAATTTATAGAGAGGCTGAGGTAGTGTTACAATCAATGACTTTCCAATAATATGCAAGAAATTTTCCCAATCTTGTAGATGTCAAATGGGCAAATGGATTCGAATTTTGACGCATGTGAACTCTTCTAGAAGGCACTGGCCAAGTGGATATTCCGGAACAATGAGAATTTCGCTCCCAATGTGACCAACACACCTATAGATGTCGGGAAGTGCTTTGCAGAGCAGCCTTGCATGGGGCTACCTGCATATGAAATACACTTAGTCCCTTTAGAGGTAGCATTGGTGAGCTCTCATATGATATATTATAAACTTCAAACTTGGGAAACCTTTGCGGATGAAAGCCTTTGATTGATTTGTCTTGTTCTTTATCTTACGGAATATAGAAATTGAAATTTTAGGGGATGATAGACCCTATACATTGGTCCTAGAGATGATGCCCAGTTAACCAGGTCATTGGGAATGATGCCCAAATTGACCTATAACAATTTCCCCCAAAAGCATGAAGTCAGAATAATTACAGCAATATTTTTATTGATATGCTTTACACTGTGATGAGTTGGAGATGAAGCGGAGTGGCGACCTGAATCAATATTACAATACATTACATCATGATATATCCTCTTGATCATAATTGCTAAGGGTAGGCATTCCCATGTTCAGCACATAAACAATCTGATAACATGTACATAATTCAGAAATTCATCGACATTGGAATGTTGCCCAATGAAGACATGCCTACAGATATAAGCCCATGTTCGAATGATTATCTGTATGTAATGTCATCATACAGATGATGTGTACAAAAATCCTAAAATCTCAGCCCGAATGGATGAAACTAGATCCGGGGTCTTCTTATCTCGTTCACTCAATCATTTGGGTACAAGTCTAGCCATGTGAATATATGATTTGTAGTCGAACATGGAAAGACATCATTTGATTACCAACCAATGATGTGAGCTGTTAGAAAATGCGAGAGAACCACCGTTAATGAAAATGGCTCTCAAGGTACTACAGTAAATTTTTTAAGGCGTGAATAGATGATTTGATGTTGAACACCAAAAAAAATCTCTCGGTCAAAATTCCGAAAGAGAGGATCTTGTTGATGTTGTAACAAGCCTCATGGTACTGGAATCTGATGTTTCTAAGTAAACTTCTTGGATAACGATTTGTTGTCGATAAGAAGTCACCTTATTACGAAACGGGAGTTACTAATTTTGGAGACAAGGGTATGACTTGATATAGCAATTTTTAGGGATGACGGTCATGAGAATAAAGGTTTATGAGTATTGCAGAAGGATGAGTTATTCACTGATGACTTCTCTTGAACATATCGGCGACACTGTGATGAGTTGGCAGCATTGACCCAAAATTGAAGTGAAGGTATGATGAACCATAGGTATGAATGGACCGTCAAGATGATTACCCAAACCAAACAGTCACGGACATGAAGTGAAGGAAGGGTCATGTTCAAGAGCGACTTGCTACCATAAAGAATTTTTGCTCACTTTTCCAAAATTTTCGCCAGTCATTTGTCAACCAATACCTCTTTATTTTTTAACAAGCTTGAGGAGGATAACATTTTCTTGCTCTATAATCCAACCCTTCGGGCGAATAAAGTATCATTATTTAATAATTTAATGAGTCTAGCGATGAATGAAACTCGATTCTTGCCATGATCGACAATCAACAAGCCTGTCGCTATTTTATGTTTTAACCAGCTTAACGATAGTGATAGCTTGGTCCTTTTTCATATTTAGAGATTTTGAAAAAGAGGACAAAAGAAAACTCCATAAGTACTTTTTCATAAATTTGTCACTCAGATCCGAAAAAGTGTAAAATAATATCTGAGAGAACCTCTTTGGTAATGTTTAACCAAGGTATTCCTTTTTGTAAATAATCTATCTCAGTCCGGAAAAGGGTTAAAATTGTACTTGTAGATATCAATTCATTTACTTTTACGAGCTCGAAAAGACAAGTGCTCAGAAATCTTTTCACATTATCGAAGTCTGAAAAGAGCTGAAAGAAGACTCCAGGGGCTCCTTTTTCGTTGTTATCGAAGCTCGAAAAAGAGATAAAAGTGCGCTTCAAATCCTTTTTCATTTTTAACAAAGCTCGAAAAATAAGGAGAAAAAGTATGCTCTGTGGTCAAGTCATTCTTGAAATAAATCTGCACGACTAATCTGTTCATCAGTTGTAAGACATGTTTAGAACAACATCAAATGGATTAAAAATACATGTTTCATGATAAAAAAACATAATAAAACCATAGTCATAGCAATATTTTCAAGTTGCAAATAATTAAATGACTATTAAAAGTAGTTTCACTATTCATTTTTACCATTCCATAGTTACCATTTGCATTTTCGAGCTTTGAACCCGATTTTTCCCCCGAACTTCAACTGCTGATTGTGATCGTTTCGGTGGACGGTTTTCATTGTCGTTTGATCCAGGTTAGTGATATGAACCTTCTCTTTCCTTTAGTATTTATTTCATTTCCAATTTCTGCAAATTTTCAGGGTTTTAATGCTCCTAGGGTAAATTCTACCCAAAAATATGGCAACGCACCCCTGAATAATGAAACCTACGTTGCATAGTAGGTACAGTGAAGGGTACTTGCACATGCAACACATTGTCTCTTTTTAGGGAGTGCATTGGGCACAATATAAGTTTTTGATTTCATATTATGTCCAAATTTTGCCTATTTTTTTGCAATGAATGGAATCTAATGGATCTTATGGTTGTATTTCAAGTTTCCATCGGATTACAATGATGATTACATGGAGGGAAAGAGAACATGAAGAATAGGATATGATTTCCTTAAATGATCTGGGTACAGTAAGAGCCCTAAGAGATTGTGGATTGCTTAAGTACTTCAAATTGGCTAGGATGAGGCAACAAATAGAACTATTGGAGTTCTTAGTTTGAGCATGGGATCCAACTATCGAAGCATTTCATATTAAGAACCAAGTGGTTCCTATAATAGTTGAGGATGTGTACTTTCTTACAGGTTTGTCGAGGAGAGGCTTGCCCATTTCGCTCTCAAGGTCTATTGTTGGAGGAGAGACAGTGAGAGATTATGTTTTGTAACATTTCTATCTAGGGGCAAAGCCAAGAAAATATGGAAAGATAAACATCCAAGAGGTTAGGGATTTTCCCTTGAGAACTATCCTTTTCACGATCGCAAAACTTGCCAGCACCATTACACTACATGTAACGAATAGATCGTTTATGCAATACACGCTAGAGTGTATGGAACCAACAGTCTTCAACTAGTCTGACGTTGTTCTATCTCAGATAAAGGAAAAATTGAATAAAGAAAAGGGAGGAAGGAAGAATAATTTCAGTTATGGTTCTATCCTTATATCCTTCACCTTGGAATGGATTCGACTGATGCAGCCACAACATGTGAGATTGGATATAGCTAGTCCTAGAGATCCTCGGATGCAGAGATGGGTAGAACTTATGAGTCGGCATGCTATCCGATCGACTGTTGTGTTCTCTACTGCATTCTTCATCTGGTTTTGGCGACAGATCACCGCCATCGACGAGTATGCATATGCAAGCATTGATTTCTGAGGGGATCTAGATTTAGCATTACCATAAGGTGCTTAGTGGGGTGCAATGGGTAAGAATGTTTTGACCATGTTTTTTATTTTCCTAAGGTTTATACAATTTTTTTGTATTTTGATGTTTTCCCAAGACTAAACTAAATGTTTGATGTAATGCAGATGTTGGTCATGTTTAACCAGTAGTGGAACCAGAGCACGAAGCAGATGTGCCAGCAGAGAGGGCTATCGGGAGAGCAGTCCTTCGGGATCTTGATATGGCTGAGATTCTAACTGAGCTTTAGCAGCACATATAGGGTTTGACCTTTGGGATTCTGGATTTCCATATCGAAGAGCTTCCTATGCAACTACAATGACACATTATTGGGGTTCCTAACCGTTGGATGTGGTTACTTCGTAGGATAGCTATATCTATAGCATGTTACCACGAGCACCACTAGTTTACTTGTGAAATTTCACATACATTTTGAGGTCAGATGAACAATATGTCTTGGGCACAAATTTTTGTAAAAACCTATGACTATCTATCTATATGATTTTAGTGTTTTCCTATGTTTATTATGCAATCCTATTCAATGATGTGAATGTTTTCTTTACATATGTTGTAAATTTCTGTCTAAAAATTGATTAGCTAATGAATTAGTCAATGTGTTCAAATTTCTGTAAATGTGTTGATATTGAATAAAATCAAAATTTCTTTCCAAAAGTCGAACTCTAAGGAACAATCTATGCAATGTTGGATTTCTAACAATATAAACACTAGTAAGTTGTAATACCATAAGTTGTGAGTCTAACCTTATGATGATACGGTTAATACCAAATGAAGTGGCATCAGGGATAAGTTCTATCAACACGCTATATTCAGCGATATTTTTTGTCATTCTACCAATACAAATCCCTTGAAAACTCACTAACTTGCCGTTCGGAGCGAAAATGGCCCATGTTGTAGAGGATAGATTTTGCGTACTACGAATAGCACCATCAGCATATCCAACAAAGGGTTCTGAAGATTCAGACATCTGCGATGAAATGTAAAGTGGATTACTAACGTCAAGAAAACTCTAAAAACAAATTAAGATAGTGAATGCAAATCAAAAGCATATATATACAATATAATACAAAAAAATACTACGCTCATGATTAAACATAGTAACGTTTCAAATACAACCCATTTCTAGGCTGCGCCAACAAAATTCCATCGTAATCAACAAACTCATAGGCGCCCTTAGCAAGAACTCTTTTGACAATATAGGGGTCATGCCATAATGGCTCAAACTTTCCTATACCTATTACATCAGCTTCTTGATCATAAAGAATGAACAAGTTGCCCTCTGAGAAAATGTGAGGCTAGACATTTTTGTCGTATTGTGCCTTTATACATCTCCTATGTGCTTCGTTGGCAAATTGGGCTTCACAACGTGTTTCATCAAGATGAATGAGGTTAAGGAGACACGCTTCTTCTTCTGAGGTGTTAGGTAGCAAGTCAATCACAAGTTTTAACAACGGTCTTTCACATTGGATTGGTAAGATAGCTTCTAGACCATACACCAATTGAAAATGAGTAAAGCCAGTTGTGTTTCTCACCAAGGTTCGATATGCCCACAAGGTGGAGTATAGGATCAAATTCCAATTTCTTTTATGAACTCCTATCATTCGTTGAAGCATACGTTTAAGAATTTTTTTGATAGCTTCAACTTGTCCATTTGATTTTGGATAATAAGGAGTAAAATTATCATGTGACAATCCTAACTTGGCAATCAATTCAGCCATCATGCGATTTCGAAAATGCTTCCCATGATCTGTAACTATAGCCTGTGGGATCCCAAACCATGAAATAACATGATTAAAGAAAAACAATGCAGTTTTCTGTCCTATGTTGTTGAATGTAGGCATGGCTTCGGCCCATTTGGTAAAATAGTCGACTGCGACAATAATATAACCATTCCCCCTGGATGAACGAGGGTTACAGGTCATGAAGTCAATACCCCATTTTGAAAATGGTCCCACAGAGAAAACGGGATGCATTGGCGTAGGCGGTTTGCAGATTTTACGATAAAAAATATGGCACGCATTACAACTTCTAACCGCGAGGATGCAGTCTCGAAAAATAGTAGGCCAAAAGTGTAGGAATTTACAGGTTAAGTTCCATAGATCAAGAACTAAAGGTCACCACTCACAAACAGATCACAAATCAGTACAATAGTATAATCACGTGGTTAAAACCATCAAAGAGGGAAATAGTCCACGGCCTGAGCCAACGCGACCACTTCAGGAAATTTATTAATATAAAAAGAAAGGTTACATATGTTTCTCTCATAAATGGTTACCAGAAAAATGACCCTCCATGCTCTTTAAATAGAGATCATGTACCAATCGGGTGTTAAGCCACGGATCAAGTGTCGTTAATACCAAGGTGAGAGATAACCGTCGAATCACTACAAAGCGTGACCGTCGGATTATAAGTTACAAATGTACATGGTAAAGAATCACACTTTACCTAAATCTACACTAGACTAAGTTATTCTTAACTATTTCCTATGTGTCAGAATATCCTAACATCCCCCCTTAAGAAAAACTTGGGATAGGATTGAAGGATTTACAAAGGTGACACAAAAGGAGCCTATTTCCTATGTGTCGAAATATCCTAACATCCCCTCTTAAGAACAAATTGGGATAGGATTGAAGGATTTACAAAAGTGACACAATAGAAGAAGGAAGGAGGAATTAGAGCCTATCCCCCCTTAATGACAACTTTCCTTAACTCCAAGCATGGATCGAAGTTTGTTAAACTTCGCTTCTATGAGAGACTTTGTAAAGATATCGGCTACCTGATCATTGGTTGGACAGTACTGCACTTCAATAACACAATCATGAATGAGCTTTCCGATGAAGCGTGTGTGGAGTTCAATGTGTTTCATACACTGATGTTGAATTGGATCTTTACATAGCGGAATGGCACTCTGATTATCACACCAAAGTGTAGTGGATGCTGCTGATGGAGACCAAATTCAGACAAGATCTGACGAAGCCACATGGCTTCCTTGCTGGCTTCAATTGCACCACGATACTCTTCTTCTGTGGAAGAAAGAGAGATGGCACTTTGTTTCTTACAAGACCAAGTAATAGGTCCTGAACCAAGAGTGAATACATATCCTACAGTAGACTTTAGATCATCAAGGTCACCAACCCAATCAGAATCAGTGAAACCAATCAACAATGGAGATGCTCCTGCACTGTAATGAATCCTGAACTGAAGTATACCTCAAATATATCGAAGTATTCTTTTAGCTTCTTTCTAGTGACTTTCATGAGGTTGGTACATAAACTGAGCGACAAGACCAACGGTAAAGGAAAGGTCAGGATGGGTATGGGTTAGATACAGAATTTTACCAACAAGTTGACGATATAAGGTATCATCAACTTCAGGGGTAGTACAAGTGACTGAAAGCTTGACTCTAGACTGAAAGGGAAAAGGTGTTGGCTTACATTCTTCCATGTGAAAATGGTGTAGAAGGTCACAGGCATACTTGGACTGAGAGAGGGTAATGCCTTCCTTGGATTGCAAGACTTGAAGACCAAGGAAATAATGCAAGTGTCCTAAGTCTATCATTTCAAACTTATTTTTGAGGCTAGACTTCACATGGTTTATATGGTTTGGATCACTACCAGTAAGGATAATATCATCAACATAAAGAACAAGGATGGTTAAGGACTTGCCCACTTTCTTGGTGTAGATAGTGTTGTCATAATGACAACTAGAAAAGCTATTATCTAATATAAATCTATCCATTTTGGCATACCAAGCTCAAGGAGCTTGTTTGAGACCATAGAGAGACTTCCTAAGGTGAAAAACAAGGCTGGATTCTTTTTGGATAAAGCCAGGGAGTTGTTCCATGTAGATTTCTTCATGCAAATCTCCATGTAAGAAGGTGGATTTAACGTTCATCTGATGGAATTCCCATTTAAATGAGGTAGCAAGAGAAAGAAAAAGGCAGATAGAATTAATTTTGGAAATAGGGGAGAAGGTTGCAGTATATTCAATGCCTTCAACTTGTGAAAATCCTTTAGCAACAAGACGAGCTTTATGTCTATCCACTTTTCCATCTGGTCCAAACTTGGTTTTGTAAACCCATCTGCATCTGAAAATTTGTCTTCCTTTTGGAAGAGGAACAAGATCCCAAGTATCGTTTTCCAATAAGGAATGATACTCTTCATTCATAGCTTCATCCAAATATGGATGACCGGAGGCTTCTTCAAAGGTTTCTGGATCAATTTTTTCTGGAACCTGAGCCAACAAGGAAGAGGCTCTTTCGAACTAAGAACATGCATGTCGTTGATCAGAAGGGTCACCTTCAAGAGACCCTGCTGCATCCCGAGTAGAGTGGACCCATCTTGGAAGCGGTGGAGTATAAGGAACAATTTCAAGAGGTGGAGGAGGATTTTCATCCTTGCTGTCATCATCTGAAATAGAAGGAATGCTATTAAAAATAGAAGAGAGAGAGAAAGGTGGCACATATGCCGAATCAGGCTCGCAGCCCAAAGGTGGCACACCCACCGAACTAGGCTCGCAGGCCAATATATTTTCATCAAATTTTACATCTCTTCTAATGATTATATTTTTGGATATTGTCTATATCCTTTGACATCTTCAGAATATCCAACAAAAATACATTTTTCACTCTTAGGATCTAAGGCTTTATGTTTCGCGTCTGGAATATGGGCCCAAGCATCACTTCCAAAAACACGAAAGTGACTTACATCTGGTTTGATTGAGCTCCAAGCTTCTTCTGGAGTTATATTCTTTAAAAAAATAGTAGGAGTGTGATTTACTATGTAATTTGCACAGTTAATGGCTTCTGCCCAAAAATTGAGACCAAGTCCTTTAGATTGAAGCATACAATTAGCCATTTCTTTTAAGGTGTGATTCTTCCTTTCAGCTGCACCATTTTTTTGTGGAGTATATGGAATAGTATGTTGCAATTGAATGCCATGCTCAGTGCAGAAGTTTATAAATTTGTTGTTAACAGATTCTCTGCCATTGTCTGATCTTAACTTAATAATTTCATGTCCAGATTATTTCTCAACAAAGGCCTTAAAAGCCAAGAACATGTTAAAAACTTCACTCTTGAGTTTTAAGAAATATACCCAAGTGCATCTGGAAAAATCATCAATGAAAGTTAAGAAGTACTTGCAACTAGAGAAAGAAACAACAGGAAGTGGACCACATAAATCACTGTGCACAAGCTGCAAAGGGGCTGAAGCATGCCAAGAGGCACGTTTGTCAAAACTATCCTGATGATGTTTTCCGAGTACACATCCAGAGCAAACACCATCTCTGCAAGATACCATAGGAAGGCCCGTCACCATATTTTCCTTCCATAGAGTTTGAAGAGAGCGATAGTTTAAGTGACCAAATCGCTCATGCCAAAGTTTTCTCACATCATCATTATGAGCAACAAAAATAGAGGGAAGACATGATGACCCAAAGTTGTCAAACTTATACAACCTTGTGGAATCATCAGCAATGCTAGTAGCTAAAATATGTTTAGGATCTTTGAGGTCCTTGATTACAACATCATGAGGTGATAATTCTACTATTTTCCCTTCACCTGAATGAGTTATCTGATAAACAGATAGAAGGTTGCATGACAAGGTAGGAACACATAGTACATCATTAAACTAACCATTATCTAGATGAATGGTTCTAGATCCTACAACACTAAGAGATCTATCATCACCAACATAAATATGTTTGGTGTTACAATCATTTAAAGAAGAAAACATGGATTTATTTTTAGCCATGTGGTAAGAATCTCCAGAATCAATGAGCCACTCATGAGAAGGAGAAGGAGAAGATACATTTAATGCATAACCAGATCTTGATGCTTGACAACCACAAGTAGAAAGTGCCATGCCTGAAGATGAAGGTGAAGAGTGCTCCAAATTGATGTTGTGCTTCTTCATTGCTGCTTCTAAGGCTTCCATCTTCTTAAAACATTTGGACTCTATATGGCCATCCCGATTGCAAAAGTTACAATGTCTATATGTCTTCTTTCCTTTGTTTTGATTTGCCTTATTATTTTGGTGATTTGATTTTTCATTTTGTGGCTGAAATTGCTTAGGGCCCTTGTTTGGTTTAGGACCATATTTTTTTGGATATTGCTTCTTGGGAATATTTTGATATGGTTGTTTTTGGGCTACTAAGGCTTTCTTAGAAGCATTTCCAAAAGTGATAAGACAAACGTGTAAGAGTTTTTCTTGTTCTCTTATCAAAGAATCGCAAAAGGCATCAAAAGAGGGGTTCTTGTAGGCGGTTCTTGAAGAAATGATGGCTTCTCTAGTGGAATGGAAGGCATAAATGAATATAGAGTATGCAGGGCCAAGCTTAGCAAGAATGCAATAAATGAGGCTAACATCTTCCTTTTTTATCTTAAATCCTTCTAAAATAATTCGAATTGTCTTTAATTTGGAAAAAAAATCTTCAACGGAGGAGAAATTATTGGGGTCCAAAGTAAGCTACTCATTTTCAAGCTGGTGGGCCCTGATTTGATTTTGAATGCCAAAAATAGTTTTTAGCTTTTCCAGGGCTTCATCAGGGGTGTCAATGTCAAGGATATGAAACCAAATATCTTGAGCAATGGAAACCCTCGTGCTTGATCTTGTTTATTTTCCCATTTATAAACTTTATCATCATCGAAAGGTTTAGTTTCTTGTCCTGTGGCTATTCTATAAAGCTCTTTACTTCTAAGTATATCTACCATGTGAGGTAGCCATTGGAAATGATTGGTGTTGTTAAGAATAATCGAGCATGCGCTTTCCATTTTTTTTTTTTAAACTGAAGCTAAGAAAAGCTGAAACTAACTACTCCAATGGAAATATCTCAAAAAATTAGGTCGTTTCTTTAAAAACAGCTCGAAAAACGGCTTCCGGATGAAGAAGTTATGCCTTTTGAAAAATTTGAGTTGTAGATGCCGAATAGTTACAGGAACGAGATGAAGTGTGGTTTAAAAAAAAAAAAAAAAAAAAAAATCTGCCCCTTTGAACAAGAAATTTTTACAAAAGAAGCTTGAGAAGGAGACTTGAACCCAAGACCTCTATTATCATAAACTAACCCCTCACCAAGTGAGATAGTAAAAGGATCACGTTATTGTTTGAAAGGAGGAAGGGGTTTTTTTTTTAACTCTTCAGTGTGTGTGCCTTTTTGTGCACAAAAAAACACAAAAAACGAGCAAAAAATAAATAAAATGCAAAGCCTTACGGCAGAATGTTAGATTTACGGTTAGCCTTACCAGCAACTATCAATTTTTTCACTATTTCTGATTTCCCGAGATCGCACAAAGACATCGGGAAAGAGAATACGTAGCAAAAAAAAATCCCTTTTCTATTTCTGATTTGCCGAGATCGCATGCAGCGTACATCAAAGAGCATACACAGAGAAGAGGGTATAGATCCAACAAATTAAAAAAAAAACTAAAAACTGAAAATAAACATAGGAAACCGAAATAAGCAGAACTATTAACAAATATAATTGCAAAATAGATGCTTTATACCTCCAGATCTAAATTGTCATAACTTGGGCAGCCGGAAACCTTCTCGCATAGAATGAAAGGTGTTCCTCACTATAACATATGCTCTGGACACAACTGAGCAATTCTCCAAACCCAAAAATGTTTAGAAATAGTATATCTACAAAATGGCATTCACATTCAGTCAAATTAGCTTCAGATTTTGATCAACAACGGACGCGGCCCTCAAAATTTCTCGGATACCATGTAGGAATTTACAGGGTAAGCTCCATAGATCAAGAACCAAAGGTCACCGCTCACAAATAGATCACAAATCAGTACACCAGTATAATCATGTGGTTAAAAACCTCAAAGAGGGAAACAGTCCATGGCCTGAGCCAACGTGGCCACTTTAGGCAATTTATTAATATAAAAAGAAAGGTTACATATGTTTCTCTCATAAACGGTTACCGGAAAAATGACCCTCCATGCTCTTTAAATAGAGATCATGGACCAATCGGGTGTTAAGCCACGGATCAAGTGTCGTTAATACTGAGGTGAAAGATAACCATCGGATTACTACAAATCGTGACCGTCGGATTATAAGTTACAAATTTACATGGTAAAGAAACACACTTTACCTAAATCTACACTAGATTAAGTTATTCTTAAATATTTCCTATGTGTCGGAATATCTTGACAAAAAGTAACCAGCGTAAAGTATCTTCTGCGCGGTAGCATAACTAGATAAATTTCCACAACAAGCCCCAGCATGACAACCATTTAACACTTTTTCGGCCTCCTCATAGTGAGGCACCTCCTTAAAATGGTATCGACATGCAATAAAGTGTATCGCCAATGATCAGATAATATTTGGCATGATATTGAATACATCATTGTTCAGAGCGAGAGGTATTAGGTCGAAAAGTTTGAGTTTGGAGATAAATGATGAAATCCCCATACCAAGGATCAAATGATTCGATAAGAAATAGAGACTCATCAAGAATTGATGGTTTCGACATAGTTACAGTACTATCAGAGGGAAGGTCACAGGGAAGCTCATCTAGAACTAAAGACTTCTTTGACTTGGATTTGATGAATTCCAAATCAAATTCCTGCAAATGACAATCCATTTTGAATATTTCCCCCCCATCAATTGATGTGATAAGATATAAGTCATGGGGCTGCAATCCGAAACGGTAGTAGTTTTTCGAAGGAGGATGTAATGTCGAAATCTTTGGACATCTTGAACAACTACCAAGGTAAGCTTTTCTACATATGAACAATTAACTTCCATATTGTTGTAACTTAAGAGACAATCCCTTAGTTGTGATAAGGAATCAGTGCTTAAGACATTTATATGATTATGTCACAGAAATATTTGTCCTTGTTTAATCACCCTCAAGTATTTATCATTAAACCCTCAAATATCAAATATAATGAATGTCTCACAATGTTATTATTTTTTTATGTTGAATGAAATGACCAGAAGAAAATGAAAGAAAGAAGCCCAAATTGATATGTTGTTACACAAAATATATCACCTCAAACTCCAGAAGAATTATATGAAGGAAATAGTTAAAATGAAGGAGCGCCAATTAAGGATTTTAAATCTTGCTTACATAAGTAAAAAGAGACATGAAACTCATTACTTCATCTTATTCAAAGATAGAAAACACAGAATGTAAACTTGAATACATATCAACATAAACAGATGCCAAAAACTTGCTTTTCATTCATTAATCATTTGAAATCTTTGAGTACAAAAATTGTAGTCTGAAGGTCCCAAAACTTGGAACCTTTCTCTCCCTTAACTATTACATTAAATACAATAAAAAATAGTTTGGAACTGCTATAATTGATCCTAACTACCTCAACTTCTTAGGACTTTGTAGGCTCCCTCCTACATACCATCAAAATGTCTTATTACAATTACATCATCTTGGAAAGAGTAGAATTACATAAATATTAACACCCTAATCTATATGTTGAATGTGAATTGATGACGATGCTACTACATTTCTTAGATCAACTGATTTTTCTTTCTTTTAAGTCAAAGGATCCTTTGGCAAATATATCATCCAAGCTCTGCATTTCTTCCATATCTCAAAGAACAAAAGTTCTAGAAGGAGGACCTCATGCGAAAGGGGTTAAGTGATTCAAGCTGGTTTAGGGTTTTGCACATCCTCATCTTATAAAAGGAAGGAGAAGACTCAAGATAAAGGTTGTTGAATGTATTATGATTTTGGAGAATCTGTCTGCTTAGACAAATTCTAGTTCTTTGGGATTTTTAGCAAGAGACTAGAGAGGATCTCCTGTGGGGGTTCTCCATCCTTCCATTGAGTAGCTCTTGGAGGGTTTTGTGCTTCTTCTCCACTATCTGGCATATGGCCAAGCTCCATCTCTCTTTGGAAGTGTAAATCCAGTGAGTTTTTCATTGTCTAAGTGAGCTGCAGCAAGTGGAACTCTAGATCTGCAAAGATCTAGCTTATATTGGAACCTCTTCTCAGTGAGTGTGTCTTTTAACCTCCTGGAAGAGTGCATCCATAGCTTGTGCTTCATTTTTTTATCTTGGCATCATTCCAAATCATTCTCAGTGCCTACAACATTGTTTCTCTCCTTGGACAGTGTTATTTTCTGATCTACAGTTGTAGGGTGTTTTGTCTACATTTTGGAGGAGAGATCTCCGGTGTTGGGATTCTTCCTCTCACTGCGGTGATACATGGATTGGCCATCCAATCCATGTTAGTTTCAGATCTGATCTGTTGTACCATTGTATTATTCATAAATTTCTGAATCATTCTGCAGATCTGCAACCTTAGATCTCATATCTACTCTCTGTGCTTCATGTTTTGCACAAAACCCCAAGGAGAATGTAATAAACAGCCTCTTCGGCTTCTAGATCTGTAATAGATCTGTATTTTCATGCATATATCTGTTCTAGATCTAATATTTAATATAGCAGTGCTTCAGTCTTCAGAAAATTACACTGTTTATCTCTCTTGGCTATTTCTAGTGTTGCAGCACCTCAATCTTGAGGGTTTATCCATGTAAAATCTTTGTTTTTATCTCATAAATGCATAAGTCTTTCCCCAGCTCTAATTTCATGATTTTCTAAAAATATTTCATCTAATCCCTTCATAAATTTATTCTTCTTTAGCTTCAGAAACTTCTACATACATTAAGTCATGGGAAATCAGGGTTTTTAAGCCTAGTCGAGCGTGGAGGAACTGTTTAACTTAGCTAGAATGATTTTTTTGACCTGAAATTTGGTATGGGAGTCCCTCACAGCCTAAGCTAAAATAACCTCTCTCCATTTTCCTTATTTTTATGCGGATTTCTGTATACACTCATTTTAGGGCCAAAATCACCCATTCCCCCCCATTTTGAGTCTAAAAGTGAAGTAAAGGCTGATATTGATCATATTATTGAAGGATATGCACTATAATATCTATTATCAGTCATAGGGTTTCATATCCAACTCTGTAATACCTTAGGGTATTCTCATTTTTGTAGAAAATTCCAGATTTGGAACATTACAGTGGTATCAAAGCATAGTCTTGGCTCAGCCTGTGAGTCTAAGCCTGAGAGATCAGAATGATGAAGAATCTAAGATTACTCTCATCAGAATTTATATCCAGAGAGAACCTCTCCAAGGAAGTCAAGAATACTGAAAGGAAGATGAAGGAGGAAGATGCACCAAAGGAGGAGACTTTGAGTGATTATCTTCAGGAGTATGAATCAAAATCTTGGGAAAGCAAGGAGAACTTGAGCTTCCAAGGGTTCTGCCAGCTCAAGGAGGAGAGAAGAGCCAGAAATAGAAGAAGAAGAGGTAGATTCTTTCTGCCTAACTTTGATGGATCCTCCACATGCACAACTGAAGAATGGATAGATCAGCTAGACTCATATCTGGATCTAAATCAAGTTTCAGAAGAAGAAGCCCTTAAGGTAGCAGCGCTGCATATTAAAGGTAAAGCTTATGCTTGGTGGTTATTTGAAGCTTTTTCTTTGAAGAATGCAAATATTTCCACTTATGCTAAGTTCACTAGGATAATTGTAAAGAAATTTGATAAGAGGCAAGATAAAACATCTGTGAAAGAGCTAGCAAAGCATGAGCATGCAAAACCCTTGCATGAGTTGGAAAGACCTACTATGAAAACTCCAATTCAGATTTCTATTGGAGGGGATGAAAACTTGTGTGATACCTTGCCAAGGGCAAGATCCCCATTGCATGAAGAGATTTCTTCTCAAAAAGAAGTCATGGAGATTCCTCTTTCAAAGGAAGACCAAGATCCAAGGTCTCTTGTTGATAGTGAGGTGTTCTCAAATATTGATGAGAAGGAAGAGCCAAAAGGCAGTAGCAACGTTGTCACTTCAAAATAAGACCCATTACGACATGGGGATGGAGATGAAGTTCTTGTTTCAAGGGAAAGAGCTTGTGTATCTTTGCAAGTGATTCCCAAGTAACATTATGTGACAGCCTTATTGAGCAATGATACCTTACTCCAAGCAAGAGGAGGAAGGATGGACCAGCATCCAATGATGAGGATCATGCACCCTTTTTTATTTCGAGGAGTTTCGATTCATGAGAAGGAGACTAAACTATGTAGCAAGGAAAGGGACACATTAGTCCAACCATTTATGCAGCCTACTTCAGATCTTGATGTCTCTTTACATGGAGGCATTTCACCAGGGAGACTCCCTGATGAGAAGAAGAACAAAGTTTTCTCTCAAATTTTTGCATCAATGACAAAATTGGCTGAGGGAGCCTTGAAGGGAGCTACCACAACACTGAGATCTATTGATAGATTTCAAGGAGAGCTGAACAATTTCCTGAAATTTATTTTTCTATTTCTCACTCATCTATTTGCACTGATAAAGAAGAAGTCAAAGACCTCTGATGACATTAGCATGGTTTCAAAAGGCCACTCCATAGATTTGGGGCAGCAAATGATATCTCTCCATAAGAAGAAAGAAGATGAGGTAGTGGATACTTCATTTCATAACTCTACAACGTTGTCTTTGTTGAGAAGCCTTGATTCCTATTGGGAATCCCAACTCTTGGTAGAGTATTCCAAGAACCTCTTCACATGTAAGGTTCTTGATGGACAAAGGAAAGATAGGAGGTATAAGGTGGTTGATGGAGTCATTTTTCAGATCTATTTGAATAAAGAGTCAAGACTCAAGGACCAACTACTAGGTGCTGCCTATGATATCTTGCTTTATACCCCCACTGTTTTCATTAGAACACACCATATTATCTCAAATGGATTCATTTGGGAAGGCTTTGAAGAAGAATTATATCAGCATTATCAAAGATGCATGTATCACATGAAGATGGAGCAGCAATATAACTCTATGGAAGAGTTAGTTCAACCCTCTCTTTCTCCTCATGAGGAAGGAGATAGAACTGTGCACCTCTCCACTTGTTGGAGGACTATTGGTGAAGAGCATACTTATGCAAATCATGTTATATTTTCTGATTGTATGCCTTCTTTTACATTATATATCCATGCCATGACTCCAAGGAGGAGTGTCATATCTTATAAACTTCATGGCCAACTTTGGGCCAAAACTATTTCTGAACATGGCCACTCCCTTGATGGACTAAGGGAGATTTTGCAGCATGATGGGTGCTTTCCTAAGGCACCAAATATATCTTTCACTTTCAGCCATGGAGATATGTTATCGGCAGAAACTAAGTGGTGGGGAAACTACTTACCACATATGAATTTTATGCAAGTAGGAGATGTCCTACGCTGGTTGCTATTGGGTGAGTATGGGCACTACCCAAGGTTTGATATTTTCTTGTCTCATGCCTTGTATCTCGATGAGAGGATGCATAAGAATAATAAGGCATGGTTGCTTTGGTTGACAAGAAGAGAATTTGGACATCCCATGTCAAATTTCATGTCCATATATTTTCTTGTGATTGGGATGAGTCTCATGTATGTACATGTATTTCTTTTTGGAATGTATCTCATGATCATGTATGTGCTTGGGTTTGGGAGGAATTGTAACTCTCTCATGGGATGGCATAAGGGAGCTTGTTTATCTTATGATGATGATCATGCTCTGATCTTTGTTGGGAACATGAGAGGAGGGATAACACATTGGTTGAGTGTGTCCTTTGGGAATGAAATCTCCCATATTCATTCATGCTTTAAGAGGAGGATAGCACAGTGTATGGCTGCTACATCATATCCTTTGTTTTCTTATGCAAGGAGGCATATGTTAGGCTTATTTCATTGGAAGAAGTCTCCCACATGGGAGAATTTTCAGCAAGACATGTGTTGCTTGAATTATATTCAGCCAACACCTATTATCCTCTACTATTTCCAAGCTTTGAAGAAGATTTTTGCAGCAAGAAGGTGGTGGGATGGCCACTTATTGTACTATGATTTGAGGCAGCAAGATGAGGGACAATGCTGGCCTCAAGGGAGGGACTATTGTCACCATCCAATATGTCATATGACACTTAGTCCATGTTTCTTTTGGAGCACACATGGTGAAGATCCTCTATTCACTATATGCATGGAAGATTGGGCAAGGAGGCCCCAGCTCTAATTTCATGATTTTCTTAACATATTTCATCTAATCCCTTCAGAAATTTACGCTGCTTTAGCTTCAGAAACTTCTGCATACATTAAGTCATGGGAAATCAGGGTTTTTAAGCCTAGTTGGGAGTGGAGGATCTGTTTAAATTATCTAGAATAATTTTTTTGACCTAAAATTCGGTATGGGATTCCCTCACAGCCTAAGATAAAATAACCTCTCTCCATTTTCCTTATTTTTACACGTATTTCTGTATACACTCATTTTAGTGCCCAAATCACCCATTTTCCCCACCCTTTTGAGTCCAAAAGTAAAGTAAATTCGGTTTCTGATCATATTATTGAAGGATCTGCACTATAATGTCTTTTATCAGTCATAGGGATGCATCTCCAACTCTTTAATACCTTAGGGTATTCTCATTGTTGTAGAAAATTCCAGATTTGGAACATTACATGGAAAAACAAAAGTACAAGAATGATTGTCAATATGATTTTGCAGTGAAAGTGCAGTTTGCTTTAACTTAGATACTTCTTCCTACTTTTTCATGAGCTATTGTAGAAGATTTTATTTCTCGTTCTCTACCTCTGCAACTTCTGCTACCAGGGAATGCTCTCGTGTCGGCAATTTTAACTTTTTCTTCAATACAAATATCTTTGCTTCAACACTTTGTAGAAGTTTCTGCACAACATTCCTATCATTAGGATCTACTCCAATATTTACTATGATTTTCTTCAATTCTGGATTGTTAAATCCCTAGAGTTGGCTTTCTCTAAATTTAACTGCTTAATCACTTTTCCAAGCATATTCTTTGCCTTCATTTCCATTGCATTATTCTTTTTCAAGTCATTCACAATCAACTAACCTGTTTTCATATGTAGGTTCACCTTGTCTAGCAATGGTATTTTCTTCACATCCACTGACAAATTCATAGTGTTGAAATTGTTAGAAGAACTAATTGACATATCAAAAGGATGAGAAAGAAAAATTTTGAATTGATATTTATCAAGAACCATTGCAGTTAAAAGTCTTGTTTGTTCTAGAGAAATTTGATATTCAGCTTGGGCCTCCATGTTGGCCTTCATCTTCTGGTTTCTCTCTACAATTTGGGCAAACATTTGTTTGATCAAAGGCACTTGTTCATGGGTGCTCTCATTTCTCCTGGGTGAAGGAGAAAAATTTTTTTCCTCTCCCAACTGTAAGGAAAAACCAGGTTGAGTATATGTAGGTTCTTCATTAAATTTTTCTCTCTTCTCAGCTCCCTAATCCTCATCTTCTAAATCAACCATTGTTTCTTTGCCTCTTTTACTTGATTTTTCTGATATGACAGGAGTCTAAATATTTGAACCTGTTGAACTCATAACACCTTTACTTTCCATCTTCTCTAGATCTGGCCTTCTTTCATGAATGAAATTTGAATACCCATTATCAATTCTTGTACTAGAAATAACACAATGAGGGTCATAAGCCCACTTTTCCCCTAATAGCAAGTGCATCTCATCTAGCATTCTAGTAACTTCTTCAAATGCTTGTCTCATATTAACTATGAAAGGACCTACAGTCATGGGAAGTTTGAACATATGCCCCTTTTTCATGGGCACAAAGTGAATTCGATCAACATTAGACTTTTCCAAACAAACTCCAAAGAAAATAACCTCATAGGTACAAACACTGGAAGCCTATAAGGCTCAACACTAGCTCCATAAAGTCTAATTTCGGAATAATCCTCAAAAATAAACCAATCTCCAAATTTACAGTTTTCCCCTAAATGCAAGAACTCCTGAGCTTTGGGTAAGAAACAGGGGGGAGGAATTCCATTCAAAACTTTATATGCAATTGACATGAAATAACTGGCAAAATCAAACAGACCAGTTTCATTTTGTTCTCTTCTCACTATATCTGTCCAGAATACTATTGATTTCCTCTTCTTATTCATATCCATAATATTCAGACCCAAATGCATGAATTCCTCTACATTTTGATATAAGAATAAGTAAATAATTAATGAAGGAAACCTGAAAGAACCTGTTAATGATAAGCTCATGAGTTGTGAATTGAAAGCTCCTTTCCAATAGGATGGAATATCCAGCACCATTCTTGGCTTCATCATCATGGAAAACATCCCCAAGATTGATTTATCCACTGTGTTGTCGTCATCTTTGCCCAAAATCATGCAATGCTGCTCAGCACTGGCTTAACCTCAATATCAAAAATTTCCATAGGGAAATCTTTAATGTCAGGCTGAAATTGCTGCATTTCAGGCTTTAGAAAATGAATGAACTGATTAAATCTTGACCTACAAGGCTGTCATAATATTCTACCAAAGAATCATTAGAGAATTAGACATATGACTCTGACTCAGGGTAACAAAGGGCTTGGCGAATTCGCTGGGCATACACTTGAAAAACATTCTCCCCCTGACAATTCATCACAAAACATTTCCCAGGATACATTAAAGATACTGACCAATATATGAATTCAGGAAAAAAATTATTTTTAGGGATACATGCAGACAACACACTGGTCTTTGCCATGGTAGTATAAACTGGAAAAACTTTATCATTTAAGAGGACTTGCTGGTAAAACGGAAGGTGAACCAAGGAAAAATTGGTGTCTTGAATATCCCTCTCGATATCCATGAGAGGGATATGACTAGAAAAACCTGATAGGGATGAGTGTTTAGCCATGATTCAGAGTTATGACAATGGAAGACTTACAGGGAAACCAATTCTTCATAGGGTGACAGAAAACTAAACAAGGCACAGCACAAACAAATTTCAAACATCAACTTAATCGCAAATGATTTCGAAAAGAATGTGAATTGCATTTAAATAGGTGGCGTGGCTTCGAACTTAAATGCTGATAAGATGTGCCAACAGACTGTTAAGCACTCATTATGTGGAAGACAACTGTAACCAACTCAACATCTTACGTCACTGCGGGGGGTCTCGAAGTACGTAGGATTATTTTGGCTTGTGCCCCCACAATCAATCTCCACCGCTCATCTGTGTTACTCCCGCAGTCAACATAGTCAATTGCGGAGGCACCCTCCATATTAATTTGTGCACTAGTAGTGCCCGCAGGTTGAGCCTTTTTTTTTAATGTTCAATAAATCATCGCATCCCGCTCGATGAAATAATCGACATTTAAACTTTAAGTCAGGACCCACTTTCATAATGTCAAAAATTATCTAAACTTTTAACTCTAATACAACAAGTAGAAATTTTTTTATGCTAAAGTATAAGAACTTTAATACTTTAACATATTTTTAACAATTTTCTATTTTTTTGTATTTTCAAAATTGAAAGTAAAAGGATATTGCTAATGATCCACAACATCTGGCTCCACCTGGGGATAGTGTTTTTTGCCCCGAAACACTAAGAACCTACAAATTAGTGCCTTCACTTCGGGAATGGAGTCAAATAATTTCTGATGAAAAATATGCAATGAGGAAAACCGAATATGTATAATGATGAACCAACAATTTTCAGTGTTGAAAATAATGTTTTAGATACTACCCATTCACAGGCAGTCCTACTGCTTCTCCATCAATATTTTCTAGCATAAAAGTGTTATTTGATCTAGCGTCAATGATTTTATAAGGGCCATACCACAGAGAATCAAACTTACCATGCTTCCCCTTTTCCTCTCTTTTGGTATCCCATCTTAATACCAGATCTCCAGTTTGGAACATAATCTCCTTTGCCTTCCTGTCAAAAATGGACTTCATTTTCTCCTGATATGTGACCAAATTGTCCCTGAATTTATTCCTACTTTCACTCAATTATATTACCTTATTTAGCCTTCTTATCAATGCATTAGGTTCCTCTTTCACTTCTTGAAGAAAAGAAATTACTGGTCTTGCTAAATGAGTGGGAAATAAAGCTTGAGTACCATATACTAACTCATAAGGGGACTTACCAGTAGATCTTCTAGTAGTCATTCTCACTGCCCAATGATCCAGATTTATGTAGGAATGCAACAGAATACACATATAACCAAAAATACAAATATGCAACAGCAATAACACATCATTTCATTAATATCAAAGAACTGAAATTTTCTTACAGACAAAATGGAAATAAACTAGCTAGGGTGCTGGTACGAATCTCTTAGAAGAGATGTGGCGGCTACAGACCTCTGAACTGTGTTACAATGAGGCTCAAGGGCCTATTTATTATTGAGAAATAATGGAGAACTATAAATGTACAAAAACCTAACCCTAGGAGATGAAGCGTCAAAACTATGGGCCCCATTTGGGTAAATTGGTGTTTCAACTTCCTGGGGACGTAACCTCAGCATACGATCTTTGTTTGACACGTATGATACATTGTTATAAAGACATATTTGAGGGCTACAACTGTTGCTAAAAATATAAATTTTTAACAGAATCATATTCGACGGATAAACGATGCCCAAAAAACATCATTTAGGGCCTCAAAACGGCTTTGGAAGTTCAGGACCTGAAAAACTGCTAAAAATAGAAATTTGTGCCAAAACTAAAAAACTGAAAGAGACAATGGTGGGGCCCCAAGTGGAATAGGTGGGTGGCCACCAATATCCACCTGGATCATTTCTCCCCCCTTAGGAAGAAATGGTCCCCATTGCATTGAGTTCCTCCATGAGATGAGGAAACTTCTACTGAACTTAGTCCCTGGTGAACCGCTTGCCTTGGTGCAGGAGTTGGCCAGCTTTGACAACCCGATATAGTTGGATCTTCCATTGGCAAGTGTTCTTGATTTTCATTTCCATGATATAATCTGTGGTAGCTTGTTCCATCCAGTCTGGGTTTAACTCTTTTGGTGTGAGTACTTCTGCAATGTCAGAGGATTCATATAATCTGCGGTAGCTTGTTCCATGCAGTCTGGATTTAACTCTTTTGGTGTGAGTACTTCTGCAATGTCAGAGGAGTCTAGTAGAGGTGGGAAGTAGGGACGATGGTGGTCTACATTGAATACTAGGTGCAGACTAAGGAATGGTGGAATATTGAGCTCGAAGGCGTTGTTCCCTACAATCTTAGTGATGGTGTACGTCCCATATCAGAGCGGGCGAAGCTTGCGGTGGGGTCCAGTGAGGCACTCCTTCTGTAAATGTAGCCATAATTTGTCGCCCACCTGGAAGTTGTGTGGAACCCGATGTTGATCATGTCATTGCTTGTACTTAGCATTGGCTCTATCCAATATGTCATGAACCTATTGACAGTGCTGAATGTGCTCGATGAAGTTGTTCACTTTTTCAGCTTCAGACTGGACATGAGCCGAATCGACCAGAGTAGCCGCAAATGGCATGGCTACACCAATGGGACATAGTGGCTGGAATCCCAAGCCCACCTAAAAGGGGCTGTGGTCGATTGATCTATGGAGAGACCGGTTATAACTATGTTGTACATAGGGGAGGCTCTCATCCCATGTCTGTGGATGCTTTGAATTGTACATGCACAGAATGTGTATAATCATCATGTTGACGACCTCTGTCTGGCCATCAATTTGGGGATGGAAAGCTATGGACTTGGTGAGCTTGGTGTCCAACATTGACTAGAGGCTAGACCAAAATGTGTTGAGGAGCCTGCTATCGTGATCTGATATGATATACTGTGGGATCCCAAAGTGAACCCACACTCGTTCAAAGAAGATTTTAGCAGTGGCTTCCGCTATGATATTCTTCTTGAAGGCCGACATAATGGCCATCTTCGAGAATCTGTCGATGACCACGAAAACACAGTCATTTCCATTCTTAGTATAAGGAAGTCCTGACATGTAATCCATGGAGATGGATTCCCAAGGTCGACTAGGGGTAGGTAGCGGAGTATAGAGCCCTTGCTTCTTAATGGTCGGTCTGGTAATGGCACAAGCAGTGCAGGATCTGATGTACTTCCCAACATCCTATAGAAGGTTTGGCCAATAGAAATACTTCTGCAGTACTTCCACTATTTTCTCGACCCCAAAATGGCCAGCAACTCCACTGTAGTGCGCTTCCCATATCATCTTGGCACGCTCGCTTGAAGGAACACAAATGTGTCCCAGTTGACATAACAGTGCATCTTGGAGGTGAAAATTTGGAACTTGCATACCCCCCAAGAGTGCCTTGTATGTGTGGTTGAATTCTGGATCGCTCTTGTAGAGAAGCAGCCAATCAAAAGTCTCATGCCCACAAGAGTTGAGAACTGTGGTTATGGCCACGATCGGTGGTCGATTGAGGCAGTTGGCAACATTATTGGTGCTACCCTTCTTGCACTTGATGTTCAAATGAAATTGTTGCAGATATGTGGACATCTTCTAATGTCGGTAGTTATACAACTTCCCTTATGTATGTATGAACTGCAGGGGTTAGTGGTCTGTGTGGATGATTGTTTCCTTCCCCAAAATTTAATTGCTTCCATTGTTGACAAGCTTGCACAATGGAATACATTTCTTTGTCATAAGTGGGATACTTGCGAACTGTGTCAGAAAATTTCTCACTTTGATATGCCACTGGATGCCCATGTTGAGTAAGAACTGCCCCAATAGCATAGTCAGAGGCATCTGTCTCAATCTCAAATGGTTGTTGCAAGTCTGGTAATGTGAGCACTAGGGCAGAACAGAGGTGATGTTTCAATTCTATGGATGCCTTCCGTTGAGATTCCGACCAAAAGAATTTTTCTTTCGCTCCTCCCTTGGTGACTTGACTCAAGGGCTAAGTGATGTGAGAGAATCCCAACACGAACCTGCGGTAGAAATTAACAAGACCCAGAAAGCTGCGAAGCTCTGTTAGAGTGGTTGGGGCTGGCCAATCCTAAATGACTTGGATCTTGGTTGGATCCACATGCACCCCCCTTTCATCAATAATGTATCCTAGATATTGAACCTAGGTCATACCAAAAGTGCACCTCTCCAAATTGGCACACAACTTGTGTTGTCGTAGTGTTCGGAGGACTTCCCAGATGTGGTGGTGGTGCTCTTCCCAAGTCTAGCTGAAGATCAGAATGTCATCCAAGTACACCACAAAAAATGAGTTGGTGAATGGATGCAAGATGTCATCCATCAACCTCATGAAGGTTGCAGGAGAATTCGTCACCCCGAAAGGCATGACAAGTCATTCGAAAAGGCCCTACTTGGCTTTGAAGGAAGACTTCCACACATCAGAGGGTTTGATTGGTACCTGGTGATACCCAGACTTCAAGTTAATCTTGCTAAAATATTTTTCTCCTTTGAGTTGGTCCAGAAATTCATCAATCCACGGGATCGGGTACCTGTTCTGAATAGTGATCTTGTTCAGCGCCCGATAGTCAATACAGAGTCTCCAAGTCCCATCCTTCTTCTGTACCAATACGATCGGGCTCCCACAGGGCGACGAACTTGGCCGGATGTGACCTTTCTGTAGTAGCTCCTGAATCTGCCTCTTGATTTCATCATTCTCTAGAATAGAGCACCTATACATCGGTCCATTGGGTGGTGGTGCACCTGGGGTCAGGTCAATGGGGTGCTTGATCTGACAGTGTAGAGGCACCCCTGTGGGTGAGGTGAAGATGAACCCGTACTCCTCCACAACCTTGCCCATTTTTTTTTGTCGTGTAGAGGAGCCATGTCTGGAGGTAGTGGCCACAATCTTCTTCTTTCCATGGGGGTGGATCATCAGGAAAAGAAATTTCCTGGTTTGGGAAATGAGCTTACTGCATTGTTTTGTAGTAACCAAAGAGATAGTGGGAGGTTGTGGTACCTCTGGTATTCTGTACAACTTACTTCCCAAAGTAACAATAACAGCACGAGGTTGGAACTAATACACAGCATGTCACTTCCACAAGTATGTTTGGCCTAATAATACATCAGAAACATCAATAGGAGCAATGTCACACAATACCTCATCTGTGAAGGGCTTGATGTTATAGGGAAGGCAGCACTGCTGGCTGACACAGAGATCTCGTCCTTGGTGAAGCCACCTGATGGTGTATGGTTGTGGGTGAATTGTGGTCGGAAAGACCAACCGCTTCATGACATATACTAAAATGAGTTTCTTTTGGCTCCCATTGTCGAAAATGAACTGTAGCGGGGAACCCTTTACCCACATCTGGGGGTGGAAGAGACGCTCTGCCTCCTCTAGATCTTCTGGTTCCTCCTGGATCTTCGTAGTGGAAACAGTGGCGTTGGGCTCTGCATCAATAATCTGCTTCCCTTTTTCATTCCCCTTGTCAGGTTCTAATTCAGAGTCGGATCATGCATCTGATTCAAAAGCCCTCATCTCGGCCACGAGCGACTACTTGGCCCGACACTCACTTGCATTGTGAGTGGAGCTCTTATGGAACTCACACCACTTTCCCATGTCCTTCTTTGGCTTCGCAGTGTTGTTCTTTGCTTGTGGCTTTGGCAAGTTGTCTTAGGCCACCATGCCTTGGTTTTTTCCTTTATTTTTTAGTTTTGGGGGCACCTTTCCCGTGCTTTTGATTCACAGATCCAAAGTCTCGCTTCTTCTGTTTGAATTTATGGTCAATCTTGGCAGCATACCGGTATGTCGTACCAAGTGAGGAGATGTTGAGGAACTCCATTTCCTCCTTAATGTATCTGTGTAGACAACCACAATACTTTAGCACCAAACTTTTTTCTGAATCTTTGATACCCAACTTTGTGCACAGGGTATGGAACAAATTCGTCAGATCATGCACATCTTGATCCCTTTGTTGCCGCAGCGTGGTCCATTGTATGTACTTGTCTTCATAGCTCCCCATGGGATATTATTGTTTCTTGATGGCATCTTGGAAATAATTCCATTTGGGTACGACTAAGAACAGAGAGGGTTATATCTCATCATTTTTCTCAGAGTAGGTTTCCCACCAATCCTTGACATGGGGGGTAGCTTTGAGGAGTGCAAAAATAATCTTCTCCCAGTCGAAAAAGTCATGAACCGAGAAATATCCTTCTAATAGATTCAACCATCTATCTATGACATCTGCATCTATTTTACCCTCAAATATGGGGATCTCAAAGTTTACTTGTACCTTAAAGGGAGTCGCGCCTCCAGAGTGGCTGCTGGATGCAGATGCACCGTCGGTGGGAAATCGTTGAAGGATCTGGAAAATTATCCATCATTGCGTTCCTTTATTTTTCGAGGGCCTCCTTAAGCAATATTTTGATAGGATCTCCTACTACCTCATCTTTCTTTTCATCCCCCATGGGCATCCTTCGGGGTTTGTGAGGTTGATCTTGCAAAGGTTCCACCAGATCGAGCCCTAACTCCTTATACCCCGACCTTGTTGGGGACATGCAAAGAAGGATCGAGAAAAAGCAGCTCTTATACCACTGATCTGGATTTATGCAGGAACGCAACAGAATACACATATAACCTCAAATACAAATATTCAGTGGAAATATCACTTCATTTCATTAATATCAAAGAACTGAAATTTGCTTACAGACAGAATTGAAATAAACTAGCTAGGGTGCTGGTAGCGAATCTCTGAGAAGAGATGTGAAGGCTACATACCTATGAACTATGTTACAATGAGGCTCGAGGGCCTATTTATTATTGAAAAATAATGGAGAACTCTAAACGTCCAAAAACCTAACCCTAGGAGATGAAGCGCCAAAACTATGGGCCTCGTTTGGGTAAATTGGTGTTTCAACTTCCCGGGGACATAACTTTCGCATACGATCTTTTTTTGACCCGTATGATACATCGTTATAAATATATATTCAAGGACTACAAATATCGACACAAAAATAAAAATTGAAACAGAATCATGTTCGTTGCATAAACGATACTCAAAAAACGTCGTTTAGGGCCTCAAAACAGCTCCAAAAGTTCAGGACCCGAAAAACTGCTAAAAATAGTAAGTTGTGCCAAAACTGAAAAACTGAAAGAGACAATGGTGGGGCCCCTAGTGGAATAGGCGGGTGGCCAACAATATCCACCTAGATCATTCCTCCCCCCTTAAGAATAAATGGTCCCCATTGCGTTGAGTTCCTCCATGAGATGAGGAAACTTCTACTGAACTTGGTCCCTTGTGAACCACTTGCCTTGGTGCAAGAGTTGGCCAGCCTTGACAACCCGATATAGTTGGATCTTCTATTGGTGAGTGTTCTTGATTTGCATGTCCATGATACAATCTATGGTGGTCTATTCCATGCCGTCTAGGTTAACTCTTTTGGTGTGAGTACTTCTGCAATGTGAGAGGTGTCCAATAGAGGTGGGAAGTAGGGACAAAGGCTATCTACATTGAATACTGGGTGCAGACTAAGGAATGATGGAATACCGAGCTCAAATGCATTGTTCCCTACAACCTTAGCGATGGTGTACGACCCATATTGGAGGGGGGAAATCTTGCGGTGCAGTCTAGTGAGGCGCTCCTTCTGCAAATGTAGCCATACTTTGTCACCCACCTCAAAGTTGTGTGGCACCCTATGTTGATCATGCCGTTGCTTGTACTTATCATTGGCTCTATCCAATATGTCATGAACCTGTTGGCGGATGTGTTGAATGCGCCCGATGAATTTGTTCGCTTTGTCAGCTTCAGACTGGACATGAGTCGAATCAACCGAAGTAACCGCAAATGGAATGGCTACATCAATGGGACATAGTGGCTGGAATCCCAAGCCCACCTGAAAGGGGTTGTGGCCAGTTGAGCTATGGAGAGCCCAGTTATAACTGTGTTGTACATAGGGGAGGCTATCATACAATGTGTGTGGATTCTTTGAATTGTACATGCGCAGAATGTGTACAATAATCCTGTTGACGACCTTTGTCTAGCCATCAGTTTGGGGATGGAAAGCTATGGACTTGGTGAGCTTGGTGTCCAACATTGACCAGAGGCTAGACCAAAATGTGCTGAAGAACCTGCTGTCATGATCTGATATGATAGACTATGGGATCCCAAAGTGAACCCACACTCGTTCAAAGAATAGTTTAGTAGTGGCTTCTGCTGTGATATTCTTCTTGCAGGCCACCATAATGGCCATCTTTGATAATCAGTCGACGACCACGAAAAAACAGTTGTTTCCATGCTTATTAGAAGGAAGGCCTGACATGTAATCCATGCAGATGGATTCCCAAGGTTGACTAGGGGTAGGTAGCAGAGTATAGAGCCCTTGCTTCTTGATGGTCGATTTGGTAATGGCGCAAGCAGTGCAGGATCTAATGTACTTCCTGACATCCTGTTGAAGTTTTGGCCACTAGAACTACTTCTGCAGTACTGCCATTATTTTCTCGACCCAAAAATTCCTAGCGACTCAACTGTAGTGCGCTTCCCATATCATCTTGGCATGCTCTCTTGAAGGAACACAAATGTGTCCCAGGTGACATAATAGTGCATCTTGGAGGTGAAAATTTGGAACTTACGTACCCCCCAAGAGTGCCTTGTATGTGTGGCTAAATTCTGGATTTCTCTTGTAGAGAAGTAGCCAATCAAAATTCTCGTGCACACAAGAGTTGAGAACTATGGTTATGGCCACGATCGGTGGTCGGCTGAGGTAGTCAGCAACATTATTGGTGCTACCTTTCTTGTACTTGATGTTCAAATGAAATTGTTGTAGATATGTGGACCACTTCTGATGGTGATCGTTCTGTAACTTCCCTTGTGTCTGTATGAACTACAGGGGTCAGTGGTCTATGTTGATGATTGTTTCCTTCCCCAAAATGTAATGCTTCCATTTTCGACAAGCCTGCACAATGGAATACATTTCTTTTTCATAATTGGGATACTTGCGAACTGTGTCAGACAATGTCTCACTGTGATATGCCACTGGATGCCCATGTTGAGTAAGAACTGCCCCAATAGCATAGTCAGAGGCATATGTCTTGATCTCAAATGGTTGCTGCAAGTCTGTCAATGTGAGCACTGGGGCAGAACAGAGGTGATGTTTGAATTCTATGAATGCCTTCTGTTGAGATTTCAACCAAAATATTTTTTCTTTCGCTCCTCCCTTGGTGACTTGACTCAAGGGCTAAGTGATATGAGAGAATCCCAACACGGACCTATTGTAGAAATTAACAAGACCCAGAAAGCTGCGAAGCTCTGTTAGAGTGGTTGGGGCTAGCCAATCTTGAATGACTTGGCTCTTGGCTGGATCCACATGCACCCCCCTTTCATCAATAATGTATCCCAGATATTGAACCTGGGTCATGCCAAAAGTGCACGTCTCAAAATTGGCACACAACTTGTGTTGTTGTAGTTTTTGGAGGACTTCTCGGATGTAATGGAGGTGCTCTTCCCAAGTTTGGCTGAAGATCAGAATGTCATCCAAGTATACCACTACAAATGAGTTGGTGAATGGACACAAGATTTCATCCATCAACCTCATGAAGGTTTCGAGAGCATTTTTCAACCTGAAAGGCATGACAAGACATTCAAAAAGGCCCTCCTTGCTTTGAAGGCAGTCTTCCACACATCATAGGGTTCGATTGGTACCTGGTGATACCCAAACTTCAAGTCGATCTTGCTGAAATATTTTTCTCCTTTGATTTGGTCTAGAAGGTCATCAATCCGTGGGATCAGGTACCTATTCTGGACAGTGATCTTGTTTAGCGCCTGATAGTCAATACAGAGTCTCCAAGTCCCATCCTTCTTTTGTACCAATACGATCGAGCTCCCACAGGGCGATGAACTTGGCCGAATGTGACCTTTCTACAGCAGCTCCTGAATCTGCCTCTTGATTTCATCATTCTCTAGAACATAACGCCTATAGATCAGTCCATTAGGTAGTGGCGCACCTGGGTTCAGGTCAATGGGGTGCTTGACCTGATAGTGTAGAGGCAACCCTGTGGGTGAGGTGAATACGACCCCGTACTCCTCCACAACCTTGTCCATTTGTTTTTGTCGTGCAGAGGAGCCATGTTTGGAGGTCATGGCCACAATATTCTTCTTGCCCTGGGGGCGGATCATCAGGAAAAAAAATTTCCTAGTTTTGGAAATGAGCTTATTGCATTGTTTTGCAGCAAGAACAGAGATATTGGGAGACGGTGGTACCTCTGGTATCCTATAAAACTTACTTCCCAAAGTAACAATAACAACGCGAGGCCAGGATTCATACACAGTATGTCACTTCCACAAGTATGTTTGGCTTAATAATACATCAAAAACATCAATAGGAGCAATGTCACACAATACCTCATCCGTGAAGGGCTTGATGCTATAGGGAAGGCAGCACTGCTGGTTGACGCAGAGATCCCATCCTTGGTGAAGCCACCCGATGGTGTATGGTTGTGGTTTCACTATGGTTAGCAAGCCCAACCGCTTCACGACATCTATTTAAATGAGGTTCTTTTGGCTCCCATTATCGACAATGAACTATAGCGGGGAACCCTTCACCCACATCTGGGAGTGGAAGAGACGCTCTGCCTCCTCTGGATCTTCTGGTTCCTCCTTCTGGATCTTTGTAGTGGCAACACTGGCATTGGGCTCTACATCAATAATCTACTTCCCTTTTTCATTCCCCTTGTCGGGTTCTGATTCAAAGTCGGAGCATGCATCTGATTTAGAAGCCCTCATCTTGGCCAGCAGCAACTGCTTGGCCCGACACTCACTTGTGTTGTGAGTGGAGCTCTTATGGAACTCACACCACTTTCCCATGTCCTTCTTTGGCTTCGTGGTGTTGTTCTTTGCTTGTGGCTTTGGTAGGTTTTCTTGGGTCGCCATGCCTTGGCTTTGTCCTTTGGTTTGCGGTTTGGGGGCAGCTTTCCCTTTCTTTTGATTCGCAGATCCAAAGTATCGCTTCTTCTGTTTGAATTTCTGCTCAATCTTGGCAGCATACCGGTATGCCGTACCAAGTCGGGAGATGTTGAGGAACTCCATTTCCTCTTGAATGTATCTGTGCAGACAACCACGATACTTTAGCACAAAATGTTCCTCTGAATCTTTGATACCCAACTTTGTGCGTAGGGTATGGAACAAATTCCTCAGCTCATGCACATCTTGATCCCTTTGTTGCCACAGCATGGTCCATTGTATGTACTTTTCCTCATAGCTCCCCACGGGATAGTATTGTTCCTTGATGGTATCTTGGAAAGAATTTCAAGTGGGTATGGCTAAGAACAGAGAGGTTTTTGTCTCATCCTTTTTCTCAAAGTAGGTTTCCCACCAGTCCTTGACATGGGGGGTAGCTTTGAGGAGTGCAAAAATAATCTTCTCCCGATCGAAAAAGTCATGAACTAAGAAATATCCTTCTAATAGATTCAACCATCTATCTATGACATATACATCTATTTGAACCTAAAATATGGGAATGTCAAAGTTTAATTATACCTTAAAGGGAGTCGTGCCTCCAGAGTGTCTGTTGGATGCAGATGCGCCGTCGGTGGGCAGTCGTTGAAGGAACTGGGCAAAGTTATCCATCATCGTGTTCCTTTGTTTTTCAAGGGCCTCCTCAAGCAATATTTTGATAGTATATTTGACTCCCTCATCTTTCTTTTCATCCCCCATGGGCGTCCATCGGGGTTTGAGAGGCTGATCTTGTAAAGGTTCCACCAAATCTAGCCGTAACTCCTTATACCCCGACCTTGTTGGGGACATGCAAAGAAGGATCGAGAAAAAGAAAACTGCTCTGATACCACTGATCCAGATTTATGTAGGAACGCAACAGAATACACATATAACCACAAATAAAAATATGCAGCGGAAATAACACTTCATTTCATTAATATCAAAGAAATGAAATTTTCTTACAGAAAGAATGGAAATAAACTAGCTAGGGTGCTGGTAGCGAATCTATGGGAAGAGATGAGGCGGCTACAGACCTCTGAACTATGTTACAATGAGGCTCTAGGGCCTTTTTATTATTGAGAAACAATGGAGAACTCTAAACTTCCAAAAACCTAACCCCAGGAGATGAAGCGCCAAAACTATGGGCCCTATTTGGGTAAATTGGTGTTTCAAATTCTCGGGGATGTAACTTCGGCATATGATCTCCGTTTGATGCTTATGATACATCATTAGAAATATCTATCCAAATTTTACAAGTATTGTCATGAATATCAATTTTGGAACAAAATCATATTCGTCGGAAAAACGATGCCCAAAAAACATCATTTAGGGCCTCAAAACAGCTCCGGAAGTTCAACACCCGAAAAACTGCTAAAAATAGTAAGTTGTGAAAAAACTAAAAAACTGAAAGAGAAAATGGTGGGCCCAAGTGGAATAGGCGGGTGGCCACCAATATCCACCTCGATCACGCAGAGAGAAAATATCAGCTTTGAGTCCCAATTCTTCTCGTTCTCATTGATTGTTTTCTTCAAGATCATGACCAATGTCTTGTTAGATGATTCTGCTAATCCATTTCCTTGAGGATGATATGTTGTGGAATGAGACAAGATCACATTATAAGTTTGGAAAAAATTTATGAATCTGACTAAGTTGAATACCTAAGCATTATCTGTTACAATTTTCACTGGACATCCAAACCTGCTGAAAATATTCTCTTCCAGAAACTTCATTACTACCAGATCATTTGCTTTTCTGGTAGGAATTGCCTCCACTCATTTTGTAAAATAACTAGTGGCAGTCAGAATCCACTTAAACTTCCCACCTGATGGTGGATTAATTTCTCCAATAAAATCCAATCCCCATTGTCTGAAAGGTTCTTCAATAAAAACAGGGAGAAGAGGTAAAGGAGCTAACCTTTTCTTTTCTGCAAACAATTGACATTTCTGACAGCTTCTAACCACTCTGTACACATCAACAAATAAAGAAGGCCAGTAAAAACCTGATTTAAGGATCTTATGAGCAGTTTCTTTCCAAATGTAATGACCTCCACACAAACCATGGTACTCTTTAATAAATTCCATTGATTCTCCTTCTATCAAACATAGTAACAAGACACCAGCAGGATCTTTCCAATATAATTTAGCATCAATTATAACATAAGGTTGAGATTTAAGTTTTAGAGGTCTATACTTTTCTCTATTGATTGAGGGAGGAAGAGAAAAAACACAAATAGTGAATAATATCCTTATACCAGCCTGAGCAAAGAAATTTGTACTTGATTGCTGACTTTGTTTTAATCTGATTTGTCTCCTCAACCACTTCATCTAAAGGTGCAAGAAAATTAATTCCCAGAGTTTGGAAATTAGATTTTGTTAGCAATTTAGCTAATCCCTGTCCCTTGACTAACTTAGTAGGCTTAATATCTAAATCATACTCTTGTATTTTGGCAATCCATTTTCCTCTTTTCCCATCTACATCACTCTGAACCAACACATCTTTTACAGCAGAATTAGGTACATATGCTACTATTTGAGAATGAAGTACATAGGTCCTAAAGGCTTTCAATTATTTAACTAAAGCATATACCTGCGTCTCCAGGATATTATATTTGGGTTCTGCATCTCTGAGGACTTTACTGAAAAATGCTATCGGTTGCTCTTTCCCTTCTTTGTTCTTCTATAACAACATAGCAGCAATAGTGGAAGGTGATGCAAATGAAAAGATTTGGAAAGGCTTCAGATAATCTAGGTTGATCAAAACTAGAGCATCTTGAAGAGCCTCTTTAATTCTGGTAAAGCATTCTCTTGTATCTTTGTCCCATTTTACTTCAACATTTTTCTTTAACATATATGTTATTCTTCTGACAATCTCAGTGTAGTTTGGAACAAATATTCTCAGAAAATCAATTTTCCATAGAAATCTTTGGATATCTTTCTTACTTCTAGGTAATGGAATAGTTTGTATAGCCTCAACTCTTGCTGGATCAATTTTTAATCCTTATTTTGAAACTATATGTCCTAGCAACTTACCTTCCTCCAAAGCAAACAAGGATTTCTTAGGATTCAATGATAACCCAAATTTCCTGCATTTCAAGAAAGCCTTTTGAACGTGTTCCAAGTGTTCATCATCAGAACCTGAAATAATAGTCACATCATCCAAATATATGACTACAAATTTGTCACCCACAAAAGCTATATCCATTTCCCTCTAGAAAGTAGCTCCTGCATTCATGAGGCCGAATGGCATCCTGTCATACATGAATGTTCCCCAGGGCATGGTGAAAGTTGTTTTCTTTTTATCTTCCTTCTCAACAGCTACTTGGTTGTACCCAGAGAAACCATCAGCCATGGACAACCTATAAGCCCTAGCCACTTTCTGTAAGACATAGTCCATCTTTGGCAAAGGATAATTATCTTTCAAGGAGGCTCTATTCAAGTTCTTGAAATCCACACATAATCTTATCTCTCCATTTTTCTTCATGACTGGCACTAGATTTGAAACCCAATCTAAGTATTTGAGTGGGACTATGATTTTTGCTTGTAAAAGTTTCTTTACCTCTTTTTCAATCGGGGCAAGTAACAGTGGATTAATCTATCTGAGCTTCTTCCTGTGTGGCTTAACCCCATCTTTCAGTGGTATTTTATGCTGAATAATATTTAAATCATAAGCCTTTAAATATTCATATGACCATGCAAACACATCCATGAACTTTTTGAAAATATATGCATACCTTTCCTTATAATCCTTAGGAACTCCTTTAAATAACTTGGCCATTTTGGGCTCCTGCTAAGTTCCTAAATTACAGTCCTCCATTTCTCCATCCTCAGATACTTTCTTCTGGTTCACTGCTACATCATTAGAATCAAACAATATTTCAAGAGGAACCAGGCCCCTGGGAAATATATTATCCTTCAACTAAATTATCTTTTGATCACCAATTGTCTGTTTCAGGTTTCTAGGCACATCATTTTGATAATTTTGTTCACTTTCTAGATCAGTTTCACTGTCTTCAAAAATTTCCAATCATTGTTAAAAATTGATTGATCTGCTCATCATCCTCGAAAACCTAACAATTCTTTACATTATCAGGGATTGAAGGCCTGTGTCTCAACTAAATTTCATATCTCTGTCTTGGATTAATGGGTGGCTTAAATGTACTAGCTGCAACCACCAGTGAATCTTCCATTCTACTTTCTTCTCTTGGAGTAAACTGAAGATTAAAGGCTTCAAAATAATTTTCAATTAGATCCCACACCTCATTTCTATAAGATCTCAATCTGGGCTGCTTGGTCTAACACTAATTCTTAATATGTATTATTACTAATTTAGAATCACCAAAAATGGAAATAGATTGAATTCCCATTTGTGTAGCAGTTTGAAGGCTCACAATCAATGCTTCGTACTCAGCTACATTATTAGTTGATTCAAATTCAAGTTTGAAAGAAAAAGGTACAAGGTTACCGTCTAGAGATATAAATATGAACCCAGCTCTGGTACCCTCCTTAGAATATGCACCATCAAAATAACACCTCCAAATTTTATCTGAATACAACTCCTTATGTACACTTGCTGAAGAGAGCTACTTCCGTGAGTCTTCAGCAAATTCTGCATCTTAATGCAGCATAAAACAAGAAATATTCTCCTTCTCTTGACCATAAATAGGGGAATTACCTGCATCTTTCTTGGTGGTAGTTTTCATGAATCTGGTTTCTATGTAAAACCTTCTCTCTTCCCCATTGAAAAAAAGAATTATGGTATATGTGAAATCCAATTTTAAGACACCTCCAAGCTTTGCTCCCCAAGATCTGGAAAACAGCATACCAAATCTGGTCGGAATATCTGCAACTACTGCATCCATCATGATACTCTAGGCTGGAATTTGGGCCAAGGGAACAACCATGTCTTTGATAAGCCCAACACACTTCACCCTTTTTGAATCAAAAGAATAGAGGTCTCTATATGGCTTAGTGATTTGTAAATTTAGCTCTTTCATCATAGATAATGGCATAATATTATGAAATGCACCAGAATCTAGCATACAATTATGTAGAATGGAATCATGTAAAAGTACTGATATATAGAAAGGTGGAACAAAAGAATCTACCTCTTTAACATGAGGACCGAAAGTAACCACTGGTTTTTATTCTTTCAAATTCATAATATCACCCACCTCGTTAGACTGAGATAAATTAATAAATTCTACAATATCTTTCTTATACCCAGGTGTTTTAGCCAACTCAATAAGAGGTACTTGAATTTTAACTTTTTCTAACTCTTTGGACAAACTGAAAGTTTAGTTTTGTTTAGTAAACTTTTCAGATTCTTCTTTATTTTTGTTAGGATTTTCATGTTGCTCAAGAACAGTAACAATTTTCTCCAAAATATTAGAATCATTAGACTTATTTTTGGAAGCCTCAGCTTGTTGCTTCTCTTTTTCTTTTACTGGATTCATGGGCTGCTTCCCCTTGTCTGATTGTTTTGTTGAATTTTTATGTTGTGGAGTCGCCATTGGAGAAGGGACTGACTCTGATTCTTTCTCTTCATCATCCTGAGTTCTCAACCTCTTTTTTCATCTCAAGTCATACTTTTTATGCAATTATTCTTGCATAAAATCAGTGAATTTTCTGCAATAATCATCCATCTCTTCTTGATCAAATGAAATATCAGCTTCTTTACATTCTTATTCACATTCTTTTTCAGATTCCTCTTCTGCACCATCCTCCATATATATGGCAGAAATTTGATCTTCATCTTCTTTCTGATCATCATCAGTAGAATGTGAAGTTGTTTCTTCTATATATAAGGGTGCTTGAACTTGATCCTGATCTCTTCTTTCCCTCTGCAAAATCTGCAGGGGTTGCTTCCTAAACTAGGGATTAAAAACCCCTATGTTTTTCTGTGTAGATTTATTGCTATCCAATTCCATCTTTACTAATTTGTTTGACAAATTTTTAATGACCTTATTCATTTCATCAATCCTTTGATATTGTAATGACTCTTCCTTAGCTTTACCTTTATCTTGAACTGACTTCTTTTCTTGAGCTTCCTAGCAGTAGTCATATTTGCTTCAATCTACAAAGCATCAGTTTGGATTTTTTCAAGAGTAGGGGACCTTATTTCTCTCAAAGTAAAACTAAAATCTGATACAAATGCCCCAGCCAAAACAACTCTTGCTCCAATAGGAGGGGGTCTCATTTCTGTAGGCAAACTATTGTACAATTTATTGAATCTTTTAATGAAATCACTCATATTTTCATCTGTTTTTTTCTTAATAATATTAAACTCTGTCAAATAATAACCATGGTCTCTCTTTTCACCCCATATTTGGATGAATTGTCTTTCTAACTCATCCCAATCATTAATTGAGCCATTTTTTAATCATTTAAACCATTTTCTTCCCTCTCCACTTAGAGACTGCACAAAAAGTCTCATTACTACATCTAGATGTTCAACATTAAAAAATTTAGAAAAAGTGTAAAACAAAGGCAAGTGTTGTTTGGTAGTTATTTCATCTTCACCAGTAAATCTAGGAAGCAACTTAAGATACTCTTGAAACTTGAGATACTCTTGAGGCATTGCATTCATTGGTTGAGGAATATTTAATGGTGCATATCTGTTCATCAAGAAAGCAGGGGCCGCCATGTTTATGCCATGATCGACTGCTCCTTGAGTAGGGGGAATCTGTGTACCAGTTGTAGGTATGGATGAATGGGGTGAAACAACTAATAAGGGAAGGGGTTGATAAACTAAAGCAGAAGAACTAGCAACTATATTAGGCTGAGTTTCTATAAATGTGAATGATACAAACTCAAAAGACTGCTCTTCTAACCTTGGTTCTTGGAAATGAATAGATGGATACAAGGATTCTTGTTCTGATTTTCTGGGAAATATCCTTGGATGAAAGGGTATGAGAACTGCTACCAGGTGCAGGTAGTGTGGCATCAGGTGTAGAAAGCGTTCTTGATTTCTAGCTTTTTTAGAAACCAAATTTTCTGGATTTGAAAGGGTAGGAGATTTTTGCTGAGAGGTATCTGACCTCGTATGTGGCCTCTTATATGCCAGAATTATAAAATGAAGACACATCTTTAATATTTCCTCCTCTCAGAACAACCAAAGGAAATATGAACAAAACCCAGGGAAAAACTTTGATTCTTTGTCCCCAGCAACGGCGCCAAAAAATTTAATACCTTAAGAGACAATCCCTTAGTTGTGATAAGGAATTAGTGATTAATACATTTATATGATTATGTCACAGAAATATTTGTCCTTGTTTAATCACCCTCAAGTATTTATCATTAAACCCTCAAATATCAAATATAATGAATGTCTCACAATTCTATTATTTGCTGATGTTGAATGAAATGACCAGAAGAAAAAGAAAGAAAGAAGCCCAAACTGATATGTTGTTACACAGAATATATCACCTCAAAATCTAGAAGAAATATATGAAGGAAATAGTTAAAACGAAGGAGTGTCAATTAAGGATTTTAACTCACTCTTACATAAGTAAAAAGAGACTTGCAGCTCATTACTTCATCTTATTCAAAGATAGAAAACACATAATGTAAACTTGAATACATATCAACATAAACAGATGCTAGAAACTTGCTTTTCATTCATTAATCATTTGAAATCTTTGAGTACAAAAATTGTAGTATGAAGGTCCCAAAACTCGAAACCTTTCTCTCCCTTAACTATTACATTAAATACAATAAAAAGCAGTTTGGAACTACTATAACTTATCCTAAATACCTCAAGTTCTTCGGAATTCGTAGGCTCTCTCCTACATACCATCAAAACGTCTTATTACAATTACATCATCTTGGAAAGAGTGTAATTACATAAAGATTAACACCCTAATCTATATGCTGAATGTGAATTGATGACGATGTTGCTACATTTCCTGGATCAGCTGATTTGTCTTTCTTTGAAGTAAAAGGATCCTTTGGAAAATCTATCGGCCAAGCTCTACATTTCTTCCATATCTTGGCTTTTGTTCTGGGTGAATGTAGCAAGTTGTGATACTCCAATCTGAAAGAAATAATTCGGTTGAAAGATGGACTTTCCGCAAATAGAGTTTTTACCAACCACAGCATCTGAAAATGTCTCTGAAGAAAGTTGATTACTGTTGCTCCCTTAAGCACCTGGGTCTTTTCATGTGTATTTTCAAATTTACTTTTTGTCAATACTAGTAAGTTTTCATAAGAATCCCATGACAACATACTTCCTCCAAGTCCCCAACATGAGGGCAGACTTACTCTTGTTATTTTGTCAAATAACTTATCAAACTGACTTACTACTTCTTTAATTTCCATCAACTTCTTTTCTGTAGCCTTTCTGTAATCATTCTTGACAATCATCATATTGATCTCCACTGCATATAGGATTCTATCTTTAATCTCATTTTCTTCTAATTCTTGATCTGTTTAGAATTGATAAAATCAATGAATCTTCTTGCCCAAATATCCCTATTGATTGTCTTTTGTTTCTCTGTCACAACTTGTTCTTAAAAATTCTTGATGAGACTTTTCTCTTCTGCAAACACCATCAAAAAGCTCCAAATTGATTTCATTTCTAAAATGATATCATTCCAAATGATATATTTTGCCTGTATTAAAGATATGTTCCCTTTCAGTTTCTCTTTGAGACTTTTAATTTCACCATTAGCATTCTTACTGTCCATTTTGTATTTACTGGCTTCATTTTCTGCAGCTTGAATAATCTTTGATGCAGTCTCTAAATCTTCTTGAGCCTTTTTCTGATCTCTTTCTGCCATCTGCAATTCAGTAGTCAACTGAGAAATCTGTGCTAGTGGGCCTTCATTACCTGTTGGGAAAAAAAGAGTAAAAGAATGATTGTCAATATGATTCTGCAGTGACAGTGTAGTTTGATTTAACATAGAGACTTCTTCCTCCTTTTGCATGAGTTGTTGTAGAAGATTTTCTTTCTCGTTCTCTACCTCTGCAACTTCTACTGCTAGGGAATGCTCTCCTGTAGGAAATTTTAACTTTTTCTTCAATACAGATACCTCTGCTTCAGCACTTTGCAGAAGTTTCTGCACAACGGTCCTATCATTAGGATCTACTCCAATCTTTACTATGATTTTCTTCAGCTCCTCATTCTAGATTGTTAAATCCCTAGAGCTGGATTTATCTAACTTTAATTGCTTAATCACTTTTCCAAGAATATTCTCTACCTTCATTGCCATTGCATTAGTCTTTGTCAGGTCATTCACAATCAACTGACATGTTTGCATATGTAGGTTCACCTTGTCTAGCAATGGGATTTTCTTCACATCCACAGTCAAATTCATAGTATTGAAATTGTTAGAAGAACCAATTAACATATCGGAAGGATGAGAAAGAAAAATTTTGAATTGACATTTCTCAAGATCCATTGCAGTTAAAATTCTTGTTTGGTCTGGAGAAATTTGATATTCAGCTTGGGCCTCCATGCTGGCCTTCATCTTCTCGTTTCTCTCTGCAATTTGGGCAAACATATGTTTGATTAGAGGCACTTGCTCATGGGTGCTCTCATTTTTCCTGGGTGAAGTGGGAACATTTTGTTCCTCTCCCAACTGTAAGGAAAAACCAGGTTGAGTATATGCAGGTTCTTCATTAAATTTTGCTCTCTTCTCAGCTCCCTACACCTCATCTTCTAAATCAACCACTGTTTCTTTACCTCTTTTACTTGATTTTTATGATATGACAGGAGTCTAAATATTTGAACTTGTTGAACTCATAACACCTTTATTTTCCATCTTCTCTAGATCTGGCCTTCTTTCATGAATGAAATTTGAATGCCAATTATCAATTCTTCTACTAGAAATAACACTGTGAGGGTCATAAGCCCACTTTTCTCCTCATAGCAAGTGCATCTCATCTAGCATTCTAGTAACTTCTTCAAATTCTTGTCTCATATTAACTATAAAAGGACCTACAATCATGGGCAGTTTGAACATATGCCCCTTTTCATGGGCACAAATTGAATTTGATCAACATTAGACTATGTCGAACAAACTCCAAAGAAAATAACCTCATAGGTACAAACACTGGAAGCCTATAAGGCTCAACACTAGCTCCATAAAGTCTAATTTCTGTCCAGAATACTACTGATTGCCTCTTCTTATTCATATCCATAATATTCATACCCAAATGCATGACTTCCTCTACATTTTGGTATAAGAATAAGTAAATAATTAATGAAGGAAACCTAAAATAATCTATTAATGATAAGCTCATGTGTTGTGAATTGACAGCTTCTTGCCAATAGGATGGAATATCCAACTCCATTCCTGGCTTCATCATCATGGAAAACATCCCCAAGATTGATTTATCCATTGTGTTGTCGTCATCTTTGCCCAGAATCTTTGCAATGCTGCTCAAAACTAGCTTAACCTCAATATCAAAAATTTCCATAGGGAAATCTTTATTGTCAGGCTGAAATTTTAGCATGTTAAGCTTTAGAAAATGAATGAAATAATTAAAATCTTGACCTACAAGGCTGTCATAATATGCTACCAAAGAATCATTAGAGAATTGGACATATGACTCTGACTCAGGGTAACAAAGGGCTTGGCAAATTAGCTGGGCAGACACTTGCAAAACATTCTCCCCCTGACAATTCATCACAAAACATTTCCCAAGATACATAACAGATACTAACCAATATATGAATTTAGGAAAAAGATGAGTTTTAGGGATACATGCAGATAGAACACCAGTATTTTCCATGGCAGTATAAACTGGGGAAGCTTTATCATTTAAGAGGACTTGCTGGTAAAACGGAAGGTGAACCAAGGAACAATTGGTGTCTTGAATATCCCTCTCGGTATCCATGAGAGGGATACGACTAGCAGAACCTAACAGGAATGAGCGTTTAGCCATGATTCAGAGTTATGACAATGGACGACTTTCAAGGAAACCAATTCTTGATAGGGTGACAGAAAACTGAACAGGGCACATCACAAAAAAAATTTCAAACATCAACTTAGTCGCAAATGATTTCAAAAAGAATGAGAATTTCATTTAAATAGGTGGTGCGGATTTGAACTTAAATGCTGATAAGACGGGCCAACAGACTGTTAAGCACTCCTGATGAGGAAGACAACTGTAACCAACTCAGCATCTTATGTCACTGCGGGGGGTCTCGAAGTACGGAAGATTATTTTGGCTTGTGCCCTCACAATCAATCTCCACCACTCATCTGTGTGACTCCCACAGTCAACATAATCAACTGCGGAGGCACCCTCCATATAATTCATGCGCTAGTAGTGCCCACGCGTTGAGCCTTTTTTTAAGTGTTCAATAAATCATCGCATCCCGCTCGATGAAATAATCGACATTTAACTTTAAGTCGGGACCCACTTTCATAAAGTCAAAAATTATTTAAAATTTTAACTCTAATACAATGAGCAGAAATATTTTTATGCTAAAGTATAAGAACTTTAATACTTTAACATATTTTTAACAATTTTCTATTTTTTTGTATTTTCAAAATTGAAAATAAAATGATATTGCTAATGATCCACAACATGTATCATTAATATTACAACTCAAATAATAGATCAAATGTTCAATTATATCTTCTACTTGGACTAATACCATAGCAATAGTCATTTCAGCCATGGTGATATATAGGAAATAATTATTTTGATAATTAGGTGATACATTAATGACGCTCGGACAAGAGTGTCCTTGACAGCATCAAAAGAAGCTTGTGCAACTTGGTCGCGATGGAAGGGAACCCCTTTTTTCAATAGTTGAGTAAATCCTTTAGCCATTTCAGTGTATTTTGGAATGAACCTTCTTAGGAAGTTAGCCTTTCCTTGAAGTTTCTGTATTTTAAGTAAATTTGACGGTGCGGGAAAATAAAGAATGGCATGAACCTTCAATGGGTCGATTTGAATTCCTTATTTTGAGACTACGAATCCAATAAAATGACCAGAACCAACACAAAACACACATTTATGTGGATTGAGGCATATTTTATAGTGTCACCAGCGTAAGAAAATGGCTCTCAAGTGCATCGGGTGATCAGTCTGATTTCATGAATGTACTGGTAAATCATCTAGATACGGTTGAACAATGTGCTTGATGTCATTGAAATCATAGTCCATTTCTCTCTGAAAAGTTTCCCCGGTGTTATTTAAACCAAACGGTAGATTCCTATAAGCGAATGTGCCCTAGGGACAGATGAATGTTGTCTTATGTTGATCCTCTGGGTAGATATTGATTTGATTGTAGCCAGAAAATCCATCCATGAACGAAAATATTTCACATCCAGCACAATCATCAATAATCTAGTCGATAAAGGGAGTAGGATAGTTGTCTTTTGGACAAGCAAGATTGACATCCTAATAATCAACACACACTCTAATGGTTCCTTATTTTTTCATGACAGGAACGATATTGGAAACCCACTTAGTAAGAAGAACAAGGTATATGAAACCAACACGCAAAAGTTTTTCAACTTCTGCTTTGATGGCAGCGACTTTCTTCGAATGAACAGGATGAAGCCATTGACTCACTGGTTTGACTCAGGATACATATTAATAGTGCATTCAATTATACTAGTATCTATGCCCGGCATTTCCTCATAAGACCAAGAAAATACATCACGAAATTCACAAAATAGAGAGTGATATGATTCAAGTTCTGATGGAGAACAAGATACACCAACATGAATATTTTCTACAATGCCAGGTTTGGTCGAAATATCGATTGAAACGATTTCTTCAATATTTGACAAATTTTGCTTGGATTCGATTACATTAATGGGTAAATAATTCGAAAAGAAATTTTTGATTGATGGGTGATATAGTTCACTAAGATTATTTTCTTCATAATCAGGAAGATGGGAATGATGATGATAATCTTCCCATGGTTCTCCTTTTGACATCATGGCTTCCAAAATATTCTTATTTGTCAAGAACATTGAGGAAAATGGATCAGATGGAGTACCAAAATCTAAGGAACAATCAACCCAAACACTCGGCGACGTTGATTTTGGATTTGCCGCCCAATCCAGATAGATTGATTGCTATGCCAGCTCAATAGGGCTGGGCGGCAGAAACTCATCCAATGTAGAAATATCAGAATCACCCGTACTCTCCCTTAAGCCAGATAGAGTGGAAGAGATCAGGTAGCAGGTCTCTATTCTTGCAATTTCTGCCGACGTCGTGGGCGGCGGTAATGCAAAGGTTCGCATTAAAGTGGAATCCTTTAAGAGTCCTACACCAATGTTCTGAAGTTCTATTTGGGGTATGTGAATGAACAGAATGCTTCCAGTTACCTGCGAAGCAGAGGAAAATAAGGATAGCTTATTAATGACTGTGATAGTACATTTATGTGGAAAGACAATCATTATAAAATATGTAGAAACAATTGCAGTCATTGCATATACCCATGGCCTTCCAAGTAAAGTATTATAGTCAAGGGGTCCGTCAACAACCTCAACATCAATATTCATTGTTTTTCCCCATAGTTCAACATGCAAGTTATTAATAATACCACAAGGTTTATATGTACGTCCATCAAATTCCTTCAACGTCGTTGATGATTGTGATAAGTGCGGAGAACCAAGTGACTTCCAAAAATTTAGAGACATAATGCATGTAGATTCTCCCTCATCAATAATAGTACGATGAACAAGTTGATTGAGAACATTTACTTGTATGGAGAATGCCACTTCTGTTGGTAATTGTGGCACATAGCTCGCATGATTAAAGACGGCAAGATTAGAATCAGTCGGATCAATTCCACCAATAGCCGACAATAAAGCTTGCTTTTGGGAGCCCACATGGCTTTGGTTCGATGGTGAAGGGTGCACTGTTAAGGCACTCCATGTGATAGGTCACCGGTTCCAATCCCCCCGTGGGTGCTGACTTACAAAAAAAAAAAAAAACTTGCTTTTGGGAGGGACAATTTTGTAATACCTCAAGAGCAGACATAGCTGAAGGGGATTGAGCCAAATCTTCAACTATATTATAATTTTTTACAGCTCTTGCTCGAGGATTATATGTTGATTTGTGAATTACTCCCTTAAGTGGCTTGATTGTCAATTCAGGAATAGCAGTAGGCAGTATTGATTATGTAGATGGATTCATTATCGAGGTAGTAGGTTGATTAGTGGCCTAACTACCATAATCTTTATTACGCGCTGACACCAAACTATCTGTTGAAGGTTTTGTAACAGATAACATTAACACTTGGGAACTAGGAGTTGGATCCGTAGCAACCATGTTTGTGTCCAGATTTGGAAATGGGTCTGTCAACTCAGTTGATGCATGGGAAGTCTTGATTATTTTTGAGACTTCAGCACAGTGGGGGCAATCCCTAAAAAAAGGTTCCTCATTACAAATTATACATGGGTAACGAGGTTTCCTAGGTCCAAACGATTGATCAGATGATATTTCCTACAGGTTAGAAGTTTTCTTTTTCTTAGATTTCCCCTTTTTCTTAATTCCGAGTTGCTTGTCACTTTTTCCTTTGTAAAATGACACAGCATTAATTTCGGAAGTAGGAGCAGGATCAGATGCTATAGTGTGATGTGTGCTTGCGGTGCCTATCAAGTTGTCTTCAACATGAGAGTCCTTTAATTGAGGAGGAACAGTAAAATTAGATCTCGATGCATTAGGAATTTTTTCATAGAGTGTGCGAGACTCAGTGTAAATCAAGTCTAAATATTGGGCACGAGCAATAACTTTCCCTTCTATGACGAAGCCACACTTAGCCACATCCTCAGTGATAGATGGTAACAGGGACTTAATGAACCATTCAGCAAGGAGCTGATCCGGAACAAATTTCTTAAACATTCTACAACAACGATGCCACTCATGAATATGATCAGAAATGTTAGTAGCATTATTCTGTTTAAAATTGGACAAGAGTTCCATTCCAATTTCATATCTGATGGGTAACTGGAAATGAGTCAAAAAGATAGTAGCTAGGGCTATGAAATTATCAAAAGAAGCTCTAGGTAATTCAATGTACCATTTTGCAGCCGAACCTGTGAGCTTACGTTGGAAAAGACGTACTCGAACAGAATCATCATTCAGGGAGTTTGATGAAAACCATAAATGATAAGTCATAACATGAGTCACGAATCTTCTTCAGGGTTTCCATTGAATTTAGGAATCCGAGGATAATTTGTGAGGTATCACCGGCCACCAAGGAGAATAGTTAATTGGATCATTAGTTAGCCGATTTAAATCTAGTAACTCTAAAGTTGCAACAAAGGGCAACTGTTGATTAAGGTCAGGTTGAGTATAGCCAGGGTAAGATGGAATTTCTTGAGAAACAGGCCTTTGAGCACTAGCATAAGGAATATGATGTTGGTAACCCAGATAGGGGTTGTTTTGAAAAGCAAATGCTTGAGGATTCTATTGACCAAAACCTGGATATGATACTTTTTGAAATGAAGTTTGTGGCATTTGCGCCTGTGGCTGCCAAGGGATCTGTCCACCAATGTTATAACCCAAATTATGATAACTTGGGTTTGGTTGATAGGTATAGCTAGGTTGCGGTTGTGACATCCCATAAAATGGTAAACCATCTTGTGAATAGATAATTCTGGATACAGATTGTTGTAAATTAACAGAAGGATTTGGAGTCTGTGGACCCAAAATTTGATGATATTGAGTTTAAGGACCCGTTTGATAAGGTTGTAAAACATTTTGATTCTGTAACAGGGGTAAAGATGTATTGACAAGTGGAAATGATTTGGATGTAACAAGTTGAACTGGTTGACACGAGTGTACAATCGTTTGTGGTTGGATAGGTAGAGTAGGTTGCCATTGAAAAACCTTTATTTTGACATTAGATTGACCAAAAAGTGATGGATTACTGTCATATTGGGTGACCAAAGGTTTCCGCCCAGCATGAGGAGGATAATAATATGGAAAATATTGCTCTCCAAATGTTGGGAGTCTAGCTGATATGGTACTTGAAGGAATAGACCGAGAAGGACCGGCTTAATATTTCCCTGAAGATGTGTATAATGTATAAATTCGTTCAATACTTATTATAAAATTACCAGTTAAAATACCAGATGATGACATTGGTAAAGTCCATGTATTTGAAGATGCACCAGAGAAAATTCCATATAATGATTTGTAACCTGATGGGACCAAAGGGCCACCATGAAAATATGACTCTGGTGAAGTTTTAAACATCGACGGGGTAGCTAGGGTAGGATCTGACGTAATTGGAATAGATGGCCCAACCGAAAATTTTAGTTTAGACATGGTTACTTAACCAAATGTATACCCTTTTGAATCAATGGGATTTTGAAAAGGAACATGATCAACAAAAGAATATGGTGTCGATTGAGGAAAAGACACGTACAGGTAAAGGTCCTCCCTAAACTGGGTTGGAGTTAAAGGTGTCTCGTCTTGTGGGATTTCTTCAATCGCAATTAAAACAGGGGGAAGTATTTCATCGTCAGGCCCAAAGTATATTTCAGGTGGTTGACTATCTGATATGGGAGATTCTATGGCTATAGAACTTTGTGGGATGACCAAGGTTGGAACAACTTCTGGTTGTTCGACTTCAGGATTCAGATGTTCTGGAAAAGAAGAGACAGAATCTGGATCAATTTCTAGTTGAACAACGTCGGGTCCAGGAGGTATAGTCTCACTGATTGGATGGATCGTGACCACGGGTAGCTGTGAAGACTCCGTTTCGACAACAGTAGACAAATCGGGATGTGTAGAAACAACTTGAGCTAAATCTGGTTTATGGGAAAAATATGTTTCACCAGAGGTACGAAGTGTACTTGATTCAGCAAATCGTGATCGCTTCGCCTACCAAAAGTAACTTCTGGTGGTAAAGGTGGTTTTAATGCTATTCTACGCAAACGACGGGGGAAAGGATTTTTTTCTTCAACGATTACTGATTTATTTTAACCAAATAAAGGGTTTACCAAGAAACTGTGAATTGCAAAATACCTGCTGGCGAACCAAGAAGTACAGGCAGGAAATCTCCATGAATGTTGTGTTTAGTGTATCACAATTTACAAGGCGGCCGACTCGGTTCACTATGGATGGATAGCACCTAAAAGTTATCCTCCCAAATATACCCAAAGATACGTGGAGGCCCAAGTCTGTATTAGCGTTTTCTGATGCGAAACCGCACAGTGAGAGCACCCCTTTATACTTATCGTGTTGTAACACTTCCTGATATACCCGAAAGTACATGGATGAGCTACGATATACATACGTACATGGAGTGAGGTATCACACTCAGAATGTATCGCAGACAATTTAACGACAGCTGCTATGTTCTACGACGTCGGAACACGTCTCTAGCCTAGATCTTCTAAATGTTATCGTTATGGTTCCAATGCTTTGTTAAGTAAATTGAGATTAATTTTATGTTGATCTTGCTTAACAATTTTCCTTTCAAAGGTTCACCATGATGATGTATTGGAAAATTCCTAAAATTCAACTAAGAATGATAAGAAATCTTTCACTTTTATATTTTCAATGAAAATCCTAGCTACTAGAGGGAAAGAGCAATCAATTTGCGAGAAAACACATCAAATAACACAAACTAAATGCAGATTTCCTAATTGTTCCTTTTTGCAAAACATAAAATACTACATGCAAATGCAGATTTTTCTTTTCAGTTCCTTTAATGTTATGAATGCAGAAAAGAAACTAAGTGCACTAAGTCAACAAAATTGAATGCCTTTAACTTTTGAGAAATCAGGAATACAAACAACAATTTCTCTTTTAAAGGAAAAATGAGGAATGAAACAACAATTTCTCCTATCAGGAAACGAAGAATTTATGACAATTTCCTTTTTTCAAAAGAAAATGGATCTAATGCGACAATAAAAATACTTTGAAATTAACTTGCCAATGATAAAGAAAAATACTTTAAAAAAACATTAAACAAATTTTCTTTCATAGAAGGAAGAGGTAGATGAATTCACTAGTCAATATGAGGCTCAGGATTTTCAAAACACATCAGTAAACAGACAGAAACAAACTGCAAAGAAAAATTCAAGGGAATTTGGATGGTTTCAGGAGACAATGCAGTCTCTAAAGAGAGACAGTGCTTTACAATGCAGGCCTGAAAGGGAGACAGTGCTATGCAAAGCACTGTGTCCTGTCCAAGAGTACGTTGGGCACAATGTCAAAGGAAACACACAGTTGTTTAACACATTTATTTTGCAAAATTTGATCTTAAAAAGCCTAATCTTTGTGAGTAACAACTACTGGGTAAATAAACAGAGAAAATCAGAGGCTAAAACACCTTGGATAAAGATTAATTTCCCCAGTGGAGTCACCAATTTGTTGGAATGAATTGTGAATTACAGATAAAACGTGCTTCCCTAGACAGGTGCTAATCTAGAACAATAGGTTAAAGACTATACGACTACTTTTCCTAGCTAAGAACAGACACACAGAATGGATTAGATGCTTACTTAGAATCCAAGCGCTTCCAAATGATTCCTTCTGTCGCTTCCATTGTAGCTTCAAATTCCAGCCAGTTGTGCAAAATATTTCCTGCAAGAATGAACACTAAACAACAGAAGATAGCAATAATACAGATGTTTGTTCAAGTTATTTTGCTAAATCAGTAAAGCATAAACCATATACATCAACTAAGATCTTGCAATATGGAAAATCAAAGCCAATACAGATGCATATAGGGAAAAGTAAGTTGTATTCTTTATTAATGATAGAAGGGGAGGTTACAACCAAATGACTGATTTAGTTTCACCATCTCCAGCAGCATCCCAACCTCATCACAATGCTGATATCTCCAGAAAACTGTCACTCAAATCAATCTCCTCAATAAAAAATCCACCAACATTTCTTTACACAAATTCTTCCTTATCAAACACTAAGATCTGTGCTCAATTTATAGAGAGGCTGAGGTAGTTTTACAATCAATGACTTTCCAATAATAGGCAAGACATGTTCCAAATCTTGTAGCTGTCAAATGAACACATGGATTCGAAGTTTGACACATGTGAACTCTTCTATAAGGCACTGGCCAAGTGGAGATTCCAGAACAATGCATTAGGAGAATTTTGAGGTCTAAAATGGGCCTCCTAAGGAAATAATAAAATAATAGCTAAAGTAATAAAATAATATTTATGAATTTTCAATTCACTATTTGCACCACAATACATGTAACCATAGTTAAATTCAATTCAAAAGTTGTACCAAAATAAAATTAATAAAAAAATTGTATTGATGTGACTATAAATAAGAATGATATTTTCAAGAAAAAGTCATTATCATTGAACAACTAATGCATTTGTCATTTGTACTTAAATAACTTAAAATAAAATATAAATATAAATTTATAAATTCTTAATTATATTATACCCTATTAATTAAAATTTATATTATTTAAATTGTATAATAACATGTAATCAATATACTATATAAAAATAATATAATAAATGTATAGGCATATGCATTGCTTCTTTCAACAAATATGAAATGACAATAATATATTTTTATTCAAAAAATGTGAAATGACATTTATTATGAGTACTTTACTTTGAATTTAAAAGTACTTAGAGCACTACCATGGTTAACCATGAGTTTTTATCCACCATTGAGAATGTGACAAGTAAGTACCTTTAACTCAATAAATGCCACCTCAACCATTAGGGATGATTTCATCCCCTAAAATATGATTGGTTCTCATAAAGTGAATTTTGATTGTACATTTTCCTTAGGAGGCCCATTTTAGACCTCAAAATTCCCCTAATGGGTAATTTCGCTCCCAATGTGACCAACACACCTATAGATGTCGGGAAGTGCTTTGCAGAGCAACCTTGCATGGGGCTACCTGCATATGCAACGCACTTAGTCCCTTTAGAGGCAGCGTTGGTGAGCTCTCATATGATATATTATAAACTTCAAACTTTGGAAACCTTTACAGATGAAAGTATTTGATTGATTTATCTTGTTCTTTGTCTTAGGGCATATAGCAATTGAAATGTTAGGGGATGATAGACCCTATACATTGGTCCTGGAGATGATGCCCAGTTAACCAGGTCATTGGGAATGATATCCAGCTTGACCTATAACAATATTAAGCTAACAAAGAAAGTCAATTAACTGACAATATCAATGCCAAAACACATTTTGTTTAGAGACCTCTTAACTGAGATAATCAATCAACACCTTATCTGAAGTAGTTCATAAAATGATATTCATTTTTAAATATGTAATTCAAATGATTAAACAATAATGTAAGGAAAAGTTCACATAATATTATTGTTTGTTAAATCAAAATTAAAAGATGGATTTTTGAGCAAATAGTTACTCAAAAATCAGAGTTCAACCCACAAGAGTAGAGATAAATAATAATTCATATTATTGAGGCAAATTACTCACATTGACAATAGCGCACAATTATGAATAAAATGACACATTTATAACATCATAAAATGAAACCAGTATTTAAAACAATAGTATTATAAATATCAATTTATTGAATCTATTTCTTTGGCTCTCGTCTCCAAAATTCCTTTACAACGCTTGAACTTTTGTTGTTGAAACAAGAGTTGAAATAGTGCAGACTCTGCTCTTCATACATAGTTCAGAATACAAAAGAAAAATCCTCAATAATCCCCCGGATCTAAGATTGTCTCTCCTCTCGCCTAAAATTCTCAATCCCCACTATAAAAGTGCTTTTAAGGATTTCATAATTACATAAAAGAGAAGCTCCCTAATACATTCTACAATCCACTATTTATAATTTTACAAAAAGAATTCCCAATAGGAAAGTTGTTGAAGAGTAATTCTTTTCAATCAATTTTCTGTGGCCCAAATTTCTATTCTTTTATTGTTGGAGAAATATCATTGATTGAGATATTCTTCTCCTCATCTCTTCAACTTTTTTCCTGCAAAAAACCAATCAAACTTAAATTAAATGCAAATTAAAATCAAAATACCAAATCTCTAATCAAAAATTAATTACATAGTTAAATAAAAATAAATACTAGTTTTATATTGATTTGTGAAGATATAATTTATCATTTAGAACATATACGAATAGATTTGCACTCAGTAGAAGCCGTGAGAAAATGAAAATGCAGCAAATTAAACTCATAAAATTTGTTTGTTTTTTTTTTTTTAGATTTTGATCTTTGCTAAATTTTAGACCTATTAAATGATCAAACATAGTAATGAAACTACTTCAAAAATATTATCCATGATTTTATCTATCCAACGAGCTATCCTAGACTTTATTTGGCCATGTAAAACTCAACTTATGAGTTTTTAAATTTGAGGAGTTAAAACTGCCAAAATTCTGAAAAAAAATTGTTGCTTAGACTAAAAAAGAAAATTTTAAATTAAAGTTAAATCCTAAATTTATTACTTAATTAATACTAATTTAATTTTAATTAAATTTTAATTAAATTATTAAGCTTAATTAATTACAAACTAATTATAAACCAAATATAATTAATTAAATATTTAATTAATTAATAATTAAAATTTAAAATTATATTATATTAATATTATAATTATATTATATAAAAATTATATTATAATATTTATATAATATATTCTTTGTATTACAAATCAATTTACATATAAATGACTTCGTCCATGTTTAATTTAAAGGGCATGAGGGTTAATGGATGAGGGAGTTACATGAGGTGAGGTGAAGGAATAATGAAGGAAGATATTGATGGAAAGTGGAGAGTGATGTAAGGATGATATTGATGGACGGATAAGGCGAAGTGAGAGTCATAAAGAGGTAATCAAAAATTATAGGATAAAACTAAAATAGTCGCGAAACAAAACTTTAGTGGCTATTGCAAATCACAAGTTTTAATTATAGGATAAAACTAAAATAGTTGCGAAATAAAATTTTAGTGGCCATTGCAAATCGCATGTTTTAAAATGAGCACTCAAATATTTTGTGATATGTGATATACCCTATTGCAATATTATGTTGCAATTTTTATCGCATCACAAATTTTATATTTCATTATAATTTTTATTTCGATGCTTTTTTAAATTGGGATTTTGGAAGGAGGTGATGTGGAGTGAGGCCTATGTGGAATTAAAAATTTTACAAAATGAACTACAAATACTTTTCAATTTTGAGATTTCAGGTTTAGTGATTTTTAAAAAAATAAGAAATTGCAGTAAATTACTGAGATCCTGAAAACATGTTTTTTAATTGTTCTACAATTTAGTCGGATCATTTTGTAGGACCATTAGTGAAAAATGAAAAAAATAGTAAAAAATAATTAAGAGTTAATATTTATAATGAATGACTATTTTAATTGCAAAAATTGAAATATTATATATTTTATTACATTTTGTTTTTAACCATGGCGACAAAACAATCAAATTTCAAAGAAGTGTCATTTGCCAATTGGTTAACCAAATAAGGCGAAACAAGTATCGATGGAAAGTTTGCTAAAAGTCGAATTCAATAAAATAATCAAAATATATATCCGATGAAAATGAAAAAATGGTAAAATTGTACGACAATTAACTTAATGAAAATCATAAAAGGTGTTTAGCCAAAAATTAATAGAAAGAGTCATCATTATTTAATGTAAATGAATCAAAATGAGGATGTTGGGTTTGCCCTACAACAATGGTGACACACAGGATAAGAACCAGTTATCTTTGGTTAATGATAATAAACTTTAATTTACCAAAAGGTTAAAAATAATGGAATTCATGAAATTGTCTAACAATAAAACATTTCCATAGGTTTCACATAAAGATATTAAGCAATATGAGGTTGTAAAGATAAGTAATTAAAGCAAACTTAGAGTAAAAGTCATGAATTCAAATTTGGGAAAAGTTTATTTTAAAAGTTACCTCATATGAAAAATAGAAGAAGGTACATACAAGAGTTTCTTGATAAAGCATATATTCATTTTTATGAATGGTCTCTAACATTTATTTTCTACCAGTGAGCTTGAACAGTGCCCTGACGAAGTTGTATTTTATGCCATTCAATCCTAGCCCCGCTACCAGTGAACGTCCATAGCCCCGACGAAGTTGTATTTTATGCCATTCAATCCTAGCCCCGCTACCAGTGAACGTCCATAGCCCCGACGAGTTTACTTGTGTTTCTCATGCTTCCTTGTTTAATCACTCTTTTCATAAGCACATTTTCACGCTTTTAGTTTGTAATTTATTTGAGTGAAAGAGGTGGGATGGTAATAGATACTTATGTTTAATGGACATAATATTTTCATAATGTTGACTCTAAGTTCTTTCCTCGTAACTATCAATCAAAGAATTTTATGAAGTGGATGGGTGGAAAGGATTCATTGAGTTAAACTTAAATCAGTTCTTTCCTTGAAAAGGTAAAAATATATTACTTAGTAAGGATGTGTGTTCCTCCATGAAAAATATTTCAAGTAAGAGGGCTTTATGGTTCCATAAAGATATGTCTTTAATGATAAATGAAATTCATTGAAATAGATAGAGTAAAATATTTCTCATGTATATCAACCATTGTTGAACGAGAAAAATTCATTCCATATAAATATCAGCGGAGTCACCAAAATAAAAATTTAAAAAAAAAAGAACTTCAAAAAGAAATCAGCAAACTTAAAAAATGTAGAAATGATGAAAAAAAAGCTTAAAAAAATAAAATAAAAATAAATCTAAAAGATAAAACCCCAACAAGATTGATTATACAAATGTATCAACAAAAGAGGTAAATGAAGATAAGCATGTGAATGTTCCTTCTAATGTTGATATTTAGATAGTTTTATCTTGCAGATTTATAAGAGTTTAGGCTTCTGATAATAGTGATGATAAAATTCACCCCAAATGAAAAATTGTATGTCCACTGTAAACTTTCTTGTTTCAAAGCAAAAAACTGCAAAAGCATCTTAACTATTTTCTAATAAAATTAATGCTCAAGGAACATACCAAGGGTTCAAAAACTGTAATATCCCAAAATGGAAATAGCAGCAATACAAGACATAATAATGTAAAACACAGCAACTATGAACATATCATAAGAGGGATCAATATGCAGCCATCATTTTATTTACATATCAACAACAATATACAAAAAGATCTTGAGGGTCAAGCCACTCAAGCAATAAGAACAAGTCTTGACACATGATCATATCAATAAGCACATGAGTTGTTGCTACTGTATAGAATGTCGGAAAGCAGTGACAGTGTTGTCTATATCAGTGTAGTTGTTGTTGTAAACATACATAGATGTAATATGGTTGATATATACAAAATAAATGCCCATAAAGGAAGATATGGGCTCTAATACATGATTTCTATCCAACCCAGAAAAGATTGCTAGAAATACCAAAAAAAATATAAAATGTGACAAATAACCCTAGGGTTGATATGTCACTGCAAACTGGAACTGAATAGAATGAGGCTATGACAGATATGAAATGATAATGTCCTCCTCCAATGGTATTTCTCAATAGAAGGTTGATCCCTCTATTCAGAAATAGACCCTCCTGATGAGCTCAATGAACCCTCTCAGCGACTACCACAAAAAAATAATGCAGATCTGGACTGAAACTGCGCTATGAGGGATGGTAGATGGTTGGCCTGATGCCAAAAATATATAAATATGCCCAGGAGCCCTCCTTGTTGATCCTCCAATGGCTAGGCAACCTCTCCACTTAAAAAGAAGCCTAGAATTGGCTCTTTGTGATCCTCTTTTGCTGCACCCTGCAACAAAACCTAGCTCTAAACAAAAATTGCGCAGTAGCTGAAGGAGGTAGCTTGGAAAAAATGTCGAAATGAGAAAATGAAACCCAATGAATCTCTCCTTCCCTGAGGATGAGGTAGGGATTCCCGATCAAGAACACCCTTGTGCTAAACAACACAGCAAACCCCGCTAAACAGCTAAAGGATGCAAAGTCTAAATAGACCAATATCAAATAATAATCTCAAACATGAATAACAATGGATGCCATCCCCTCCATATATATTTTGTGAGCCTTCTCACATTATATCATATCCATAACTGCCACTAAGCTCATGCAAGTTGTCCTCCACTAAAACTGCGTTGTCTCCTCATAAATTCCACTCCTTCATGACAATGTTGTTGATTTGGTCAAAGTTGGCCTATTCAACATGCATCCCCTCCAATTCACACCCAAAGGTGCTTAATCCAGCTGCTTATTATTCATCCTTTCACATTAGGAGTGTTATTATTCCTACTAAGGAGATTTATGGGCCTCCCTACCCACTTATTCACCTACCTAGTGATAAAACAAACTATAATATTCCATTTAGCTGAAGGCTAAATTTTTGGAATATTACAGTCCTTCCCTCCAAAATGTTGCTTGTCCTCAAGCAACTGCAAATATATGGAAAAAAAATTCTCCCCTCCTCTTGTAGCCTCCTCATTAAATAGTCCCCACCACTGCTCAAAATAATCTGCAATGAATCTGCCCCCCCAATGGTTCCTCAAAGTATGCAAAACCAAATGTCTCACATCATGAGAAAGTGGAAGGTGTAAGTGGAAACCTTCTTGATGTCCAATAGCCTCCTCAAGGTAAGTGAGATTATGAAAACTGGGGATCTCCATCCCAATAAGGGACTCCCATACCCATGCTATCATCCAAATGAAATGAGCCATCCTAGGTAGCTCAACAAAGAAATCCTCAACCCTCGGTTCATGCAATGTATTGGGGTTGTATGGAGAGATTAGATTTTTCCACCCATGTTGTTTCTCTCTCCATTTATGATATGTATGGGGTTGTTACTGATCTTGGGCTGAAATATTATGGTCTCCAATAATGTCCCAAGTTACCCCACTAATCAAAACATCCATGAAGTGCCTCTCCCAAGAACTCAAGTTCTCCAAATGGCTCCTCCCACATGAAGACAAGAGATGTAGTGTGGCAATCATGGTTTTCCCATTGTTTCTCCTGAAACATGAAACATATGAAGTATGGAGAGTCATACTCCCAATGGGCACCTCCAACTCTTGTGCCATCCTCCCAACAAAGCTCCCCATAAGAATAAGAACATCATCAATATATGGAAGAAAAAACAAATAAAAACAAGTTGCCATATGACAAAAGGAAGGTGGATCATAGTTCCACATGTGGAACCAATGCATCGCATTCCCTAACTACCTCAAAAAAAAGTATAACAAGTTTCCTTTCAGCCACTTGTTTTCTGCCACAATCATCCTACAAGATGGGATCATAAAAGTAAAATTTGGTGCCAATTGTGCGCAACAAGAATCATGTGGCATCTCCCACAAACCACCAATAGAATGGCCAACATAAATGTTGCAAATGGACTCAAGTACATCATAATACAATATACAAGAATGAATGATCCTCCATGGTACAACATGCTTCTCACAAAAAGTAAAGAAGTGCAAATCATCATGCATAAATGTACATCCTCTACTATGTACTTTGGTCATTGAACTGAAATGGCTCAACTAAAAGTTCTCCCTCACCCTCCATGAGTAGGGAAGTGGTTGTTTAAACCTCTCCATCATCATCCAGGCTATGCATCTCTCCATATGTTCATATACATCCTACTGGATGCCCTCCCAAGTGAACTCCTCCATCAAGGAATGATATGCATCAAAGTGCATTGAAAGAAATTCCACATATGCTAAATGTAACAACTTCTCCTTGAGCTCAGAAGCTCTAGTCAAGAAGACTCAACCATAAGAATAGATGACCCCATCATCCACCATGTATCTACCATCTCCCTCTGGGTCATCAAGAATCATGCAAGCACCAAAATCCTTGGAGTACTCTACCAAAAGTTGAGACCTCCAATATGGATCAATCCTCCTAAGAGACAGCGTTGAAGATCTGAAATGTGAAGCTCCCCATATGTTGTTGTATTTTCCTTTGACATACATCATGCCAAATTCATCCTCCAAAGTGTTTACATGCCCATCATGTAGCTTCTCATGCTCAAGTAGAAGCGGTGACCTTTGGAAGTTGGCCTCCCATGAGAAGCTACCATCCAAAAAGAACCTCTTGATCTTGGCCAATGTAAGCATGAGTGGCCTCCACCTACTCCAATATATGGAGGATTCCTTCCTCAAAGGAAGTATCCTCTGTTTCTCCAAATCCATGGAGTGGTCTTCTTGCACCATGGTGGTTCCATCCTCCATCACTGCATCAACTTCTGTCAATGCAAAATATGTAGTGAGAGTGGGTAATGTTGAAAATGGGAGAGTGTATCCCTCCTCCTTGGGTCTATCCCAGACTCTCTACACTGTACTAGACCCCTCCAAGGTATTCACCCCTCTAGGATCTAAGACTAGTGAACCAAATGGTAAGATGTCCCTCACCAACTCTAGATCTAGTGGCCTCCCAGGTGGAATGCCCCCATGTAGTGAGACATCAAGATCTAAAGCAGACTGTATATATGAGTGGACTGATTTGTCTCTCCTTTCACTACTCAATATAGTATCTTTCTTCTGTGCAGAAACCTCCTGAAATAGATAAGGGTGAATTCTCATCATCCCTTGATGTTGTTCCTTCTTTTCTTCTTCTCCTCCCATCTCACAATCCACAAAAATGGATACATGTTGCTCCAGAATTGTGCTTTGGTCCCCACATGTTAGATCATTTGGAACTCCTTGCAAAGACACAAGGGATCCTCTAATGGAAGAAATGGCTCCCTTTCCACCTCCATGTGGTGATGGATCTTCTCCTGATGGTATAGCTCTGTTACCTCTTCTTTGCTCATCCTCTTCATCAATATTTTAGAATGCATCTTCATCAATGAGAGACCCTAGATCTTGGTCTTCCCTTGAAGGAGGAATGTCCATGTCTTCATCTATAGAAGAGGGCTCTTTAAGAAGTGGGGATGTTTCCCTTGGAAAGGTATTATGCATGTTTTTTTCCCATTTAAAATAAATATGGAGTGGAGTTGGTAAAATAGATCCCTCCAACTCATGCAAATGTTTTGAATTTTTAGGTTCAACAAAAGATGTTTCACAATGTTTAATATCAAATATTTTCACCAACTTCCTAGTGAACCCTGCATAAGTATTTACACTTTCATGATGAAATGAAGTAGAACTATAAAACCACCAATCATGGGCCATGCCTTTAAGGTGCAGCGCTGCTACTCTAATGGCCTCCTTTTCTGAAACTTGGTGTAGCTGAAAATAGGAATCTAGCTCCTTCACCCAAGCCTTGGCTGTGCACTTTGATGATCCATTAAAGTTAGGCAGAAAGATTCTACCTCTCTTGCTTCTGTTATTGTTGTTGAACCTTCTATCTTCCTTGAGTTGGAAAAACCCTTGGAATTCCAAGTGCTCTTTGAATCTCCAAGATTGAGACTCATACTCCTGAAGATAGTCACTCAAGGTCTCCTCCTTTGGTACATCTTCTTCCTCCATTTCTCTTGCAGTGAATGTGGGAAATAAATTGTGCTGTGGATATGCATGTGTGGCTAAATTCTCACACCCATCATGTGAATATTTAGGGCTATCTTCACTTTCAAACCCTCTTGGAAATTTTCCACACCTCTCCCTTTTCATTTCCTTGATATATTTCTTGATATGTTTCACAATTTGAAAAAGAAGTTGGAAGAGCCTCTCTTCCTTAATTTCTCCAAATAATAGAGTCATGCCTTTTTTTATTATATACAAATTCTCTTTTTTGTGAGAATCTTCTCCTCCTAATGGCATAATGTCTTGAATGCACAGGTTGAGCCAAGATTATGCTTTGATACCACTATAATATCCCAAAATGGAAATAGCAGCAATACAAGACATAATAATGTAAAACACAACAACTATGAACATATCATAATAGGGATCAATATGCAGCCATCATTTTATTTACATATCAGCAACAATATACAAAAATATCTTGAGGGTCAAGCCACTCAAGCAATAAGAACAAGTCTTGACACGTGATCATATCAATAAGCACATGAGTTGTTGCTACTATATATAATGTCGGAAAGTAGTAAAAGCGTTGTCTATATCAATGTAGTTGCTTCTGTAAACATACATAGATGTAATATGGCTGATAGATACAAAATAAATGCCCATAAAGGAATATATGGACTCTAATACATGATTCTTATCCAACCCAAAAAATATTGCTAGAAATACCAAACAAAATATAAAATGTGACAAATAACCCTAGGGTTGATATGTCACTGCAAACTGGAACTGAATATAATGAGGCTATGACAGATATGAAATGATAATGTCCTCCTCCAATGATATTTCTCAATAAAATTATTATCCCTCTATTCAAAAATAGACCCTCCTGATGAGCTCAATGAACCCTCTCAGCAACTGCCACAAAAAATAATGCAGATCTGGACTAAAAATGCATTGTGAGGGATGGTAGATGGTTGGCCTGATGCCAAAATATATAAATATGCCCAGGAGAACTCTTTGCTGATCCTCCAATGGATAGGAAACCTCTCCACTGAAAAGCACACCCAGAATTGGCTCTAGGTGATCCTCCTTTGCTGCACCCTGCAACACAACCTAGCTCTAAACAGAAACTGTGTTGTAGCTGAAGGAGGTAGCTTGGAAAAATTTTCGAAATGAGGAAATTCAGCCCAATGAACCTCTCCTTCCCTGAGGGTGAGGTATGGATTCCCGATCAGGAACACCCTTATGCTAAACAGCACAGCAAACCTTGTTAAACAGCTAAAGGATGCAAAGTCTAAACAGACCAATATAAAATAATAATATCAAACATGAATAACAATGGCTTCCATACCCTCCATATATAGTGTGTGAGCCTTCTCACATTAGGTCCCATCCATAGCTCATGCAAGTTGTCCTCCACTAAAACTATGTTGTCTCATCATAAATGTCACTCCTCCATGACAGTGTTGTTGATTTGGTCAAAGTTGACCTATTCAACATGCATCCCCTCCAATTCACACCCAAAGGTGCTTAATCTAACTTCTTATTCTTCCTCCTTTCACATTAGGTGTGTTATTATTCCTTCTAAGGAGATTTATGGGCCTCCCTACCCACTTATTCACCTACCTAGTGATAAAATAAACTATAATATTCCATTTAAATTAAGGCTAAATTTTTGGAATATTATAGAAACTCCCCAGTTTAGTTGATTCAATGAGGATCGTTACTATTTCTTTTTAAAACTCAAAATAAAACCAAAAAAATAAGAATGAACTTCAAAACTAATCTGGTGGAGGCATGGGAATTTTTGTGAGGAGCTGCAAAATAGAGTTTTATATAAAAAAAAACGAAAAAAAAAAAATTGAAACTAAAAGTAAAGAAATGAAAATGAATGAAAGTAGGCATATTAAACTTACCATTGGAGAATTTCATTTAATCTTACCTAAGGGATATCATCTTCTCCAATACTATATAACTTCTTCCTTTACTTAGAATTAAAAGCATGAAGAATTTGAACTAATTGAAATCTTATTGACCCAAAATCATCATTTATTAAATCTAACCTAAATCAAGCAGTTAACTTCGAAGAAATCAATGTTTCATGTTCAAGGAATCGACAGTAAACCGAATTCGTCATAAATGAGAATGAAGATATGCTTCTTAATGAATTGCAGCATTGAATTTTCTCTTCTTTTTTTTCCATTCTAAATTTATATCAGACCCAAAGTATTGAAATTGATTCAAAATTTCAAATAATGTAGCAATTATGTATATGAAGATAACTTGAATCTGTAAATGATAAGTATGGAGCGATATATCAAAATTTCAAATAAAAGAGAATTCAAACATGAATTAACCATCGCCCATTTCCTTCACTTGTTCCAAATTCCTTATGAGTTGCTACATTACCATAGTGGTTGCTCAAGAGTGCCTTGAAAGAAAAATGAAGATGCTCAATAAAATATGATTGAGATAACAAAATGTGCATCCAATAATGATTCAAAGGAAAAAAACGTAAATGAAACACAAATAATGTAATTTTCATTAGCCAAAAAAAAAATTGAGAAGAGTAAAAAACATGTCGATGTGGATACACCATGAATAATATATATCCCTATAGTCACAAAGTCATCCCAATGAATAAATACTTGGATTTGACGAAATTATGATTAATATACAACCAAGTTCTCGATCATCATGATAACATGAAATCAGCATATATATACAAATATAATCAAATAATATTTCATGTGGACATAGTGAAAAAAATCAGAATGAATTGATCAGAGACCTATGAAGATTCTTAACCTGATATTCTAAAGTTTAGAGTTCCCGAGAGAATCAAAGTGAAAGGAAAGAGCTCAAGTTTTCAAAAATATTAATAGGAAAAACTTTGATAAATACAAACCTTACCTCATAATGTTCTAGTGACATTTGCTTTTCGGAAGTTTAATTAAATTTCAACTCTGATACAAGAAGTCCCGGTATTTAGAATATTAATGAAAGCAAGATCTTGGAACAAAAGTTTTTGTGTAACTTTCACAAACAAAACTTACGATATTGATCATACCCGATAACGAAGGCTTGTTAAATATATAATGTGGGAAAATTGTTTTTCTAGTGCATCAAACATTCACATATCGGAGGTAAAAGTTTCTTAAGAGTTTATAAAGTAATTTTGATGACATTCATTCAAATAACTTGAAGTTTTGTAAATATGACTGCAATATCATTTACATTTACTTGTAAAATATGCTTCAACGGAAAAGAGTCTGAGATTTAATAAATATGATAATAAATCAAGTGTTAAATATCTCGAAAAACTTTTCTGAACTCATATCAATTAAAAAAATTCTGAGACCACAAAATTCCAATGAAGATGGTGAAATAAGGGTAATTTCCTTTGCTAAATATAATGGAAATAATAGTAAAGGAAAAGGAAATGTAGATATCGGAGAGTTAAATGTCATAATTTTCTTTGAATCCTTTCGATATAATACAAACCCAAGAATCCAATAAGCTAGCAACATTGAAATTCTGAGGAAAATCTTGAAAAATGAAAAGTATAGGATTGGTGTTCCAAATTTTACTAATTTATAGGCTTTGAATCCCTTCGGAAGAAATGGATGTTACTAAAGGGAAAACAATATGCGAGCGTGATACAATGGTTTATCTCAAATTGGAAATTTGTAAGATTTGGAATAGTCATAGATCAAACTATGGACAAGATCATTCGTTGTAAGCGTTTTATGCGAGAAATTCTTTGGTTTGTAGGAAAATTGAGCAATAAAGAGTGTAAGCATTTCATTTCAGCGACATTGATGAGAGGCGGAATATGATTATTAACTTGTTATTGCTAAATGAAAAACATGAATTCCCATTTTTCTGCACACATAAGCATCCATGTAGAAACATATCGGAGAAATATCATAGTTGTATCTTTGAAACATGCATTCTTCTCACCTTCCGATAGGATTTTGAACGTAATGGTTAAAAATACAAGCAGGAAGGGATATCGCAAGTCCTTTATCAGAGTTTTTTAATATCAGAGTTCTGATATTAGTATTGAGAAGGTTATCGGGGTCAGAGGTTTGGGAATATCAGAGATCGGAAATCAAAAGATTTGAAATGAGTATGAGATGTAACATTTTCGATACACCGATGTGTGATATGAAACTGACCCGATAGTTTTATTATGTGTATTTAATTTCATATTGGATCCGAGACATCGAAACTTTTAAACATATTCGCCAACCAAAATTCTGATTTATAAATGGATGTGATATCTTTTAAAACTATATTTAAATTTCATATCGAGTCTAGGGTTTTATGAACATCTCTATATTGGCGAAGTCATCTATTGGAGAATGAGCGAGAAAGGATATCGGATATCAATACATTGAGATATCTGAGATCCGTGATATGAGGATATCAAAGAATTTTGATTGATGCTCATATGAAATGTTCTGATATTCGGATGCTCCAATAACGTTACATGGAAGTCCCGTGGGGTCGAAAACTTTTAAATTATTTAATTCAAAAGAAAGTGCCCAACTCAATTTTTCCCTTTTACAAAAAACTATTTTTAATAATTTAATTAATCATAGGGAATATTTGATTGGAGAAAGATGTTATCGAAACATTCTTATGAGGAGAGTTGTGATATTGTAATGATTTGATATGAATCTTCCGATAGTGTATTAAAGGTCTGATGGATTTTTAATGAATATATGGAAAACTAAAGAATTTTCAAATTATGATGAAATAATAAATACTTCCCTAAACATGTTGTATATTTAGAAAATTTTTCCTCCTTGCTTATTTCAAGTCTCCATAATCAAATGAATGAAGACCTGCAAAAGAAACAGAAACAAAAATAATAAATAACTATAAAAATAAAAACTAACAATAGATGAAGATGAACTTGTTAAGGAATACCTGGAAGAATTTTGACTATAAATTTACCTCATGAATATTCAATTTCTCCATGTATTTCTCAAAATTTTCATATGTTCAATACCATCTATTTATTCAGTCTAAAATTCTAAGTAATGAACTTTTAGATTGCATCCACTCAAATTTACGTCGAAGGAAAAGACAGGTGACTATGAGCTCTTCAGAAATACTCGTGAATCAAATATTTCCAATCCATAGAAATTCTTTGGATTTATTCATATATAATTTTAAAGCATTTTTGTCAATGTGACAAAATTTTTCAAAAACAAGACAATCAAGCGGTTCATAAGCTTCTGATATGTTCTACGCCACTTTGTCAGAAAATGAAAAGGGATTCTGAAAAAACTCAGATTCATTATTTTCTTATTAAAAATATGAATAATGAAATAAATGCAAACATAAAAGGAATTTAATCTAAATTAATTTATCCCTAATTACTAACTGAATGAAAGGAAACATGGTATAGTCACACTTTGAATGTAACCATTCTCAAACTTCAGTAACAAAAATCCAAATATAATTAAACTAACGGAACTAAATGTGAATGTAGAAACTACATTTATTTCTAATATATTTACAGGAAGAAACATATTTACAATCTCTGTTAGTGTGAATTCTAATTGCAAGCGTGCGAAAAAAGCTCACTTTAGTTGTGCAAAACAAACATCCCTAACATTAAATGTGGTTGTCAATTTCCTTAGATCTGCGGTAGGTGATCAGAATAAATGCTACTAAAATCCAGATCTATGCAGTTAAAGACATTAAACAACGAAAATAAACAAGAGTTGTTCCATACATCCAATAGACAAGACAAGAATTTATAAATATTTTTTTGTATTATGACACCTGTGAAGGGAACACAAAAATATGTTATAAGTCCCCCTCAATGGTATGGGTTATTCTATGTCCTCAGTGCTTCAGATCCAAGATCTCTCTCTCTCTCTTGATGGTGCAGAAAACCCAGAAAAAATAGAACTCAAAGGGAGCTCACAAGCAAAAGTAGAAAAAATATGACAATGATAGAGGATCAAAGTCAGACCAAAAGTGTAGATCAAAAAGTGATCAAAAGGTGACAAAAGGTAGTGAATGAATGAAAAACCATTCTATTTATAACAAAATATTGAGTTAGTCTAGATATTGGTGCATAATTAAAATATTATTGACCAAATTTAGATCCAACTTACTTGGAATATTTTATTATTTTTGGTGGGGGGAAAGGAATTTAAAATTGGTTAAACCCTTTATTTAGAAATAATAAATAAATAAATGATTTATTTATTGTTTCAAGGATGAGGTTAAAGAATAATTAAATAAATAATTATTTATTCAATTATTTATAAATGATTTGTCAAATTTAACAAGGAATATTATTAAATAATGATTTATCTAATTAATTCTCATGTTTTGGGTTAAATATGACTAGGAATATTAATTAAACAATGGTTTAGTTAATTATCCCTAGAGGAAAATCAAACAAATAAGGATTTATTTAATTATTTCTCATGGGGTTTCATGTTTAGACCAGAAATATTTTAATAAACTATGGGTTATTAAATTATTTCTCATAGTGAAAGAAATTTTACTATGGTAAAGTTGGTCTTACATGGTGTATTTTAGTCCATCTAATAGTAACAGGTTAGATGACCAAAAATTGGTGTAACGTATTGCCCCCCAACGTGAAAGCGTTAGGAGCTAATCATATGACCGAAATACGTTGTAAGGACACAATCACTAGACGCCGAAGGGGAGTCAAAGAGAGAGAAATATAAGACGGACTGAAGCGAGAGAGGACAAAACCCTAAGGAGGTGAGACTTACAGGTGCGAAAAGTCTCTTTTATGAGTGAGTACTTGTTCTCAAATGAGGCGGGGGAGGTATACCTATGCCCTCCGAGATGACAAAGTACAAAGAATAATGGTGCACCCAACAAAAATGGAACTGAGTTGTATAGATCATGCTGGCATAAACAAGGGACAGTTAAAAAACATAATAAATCCCACATAAATACTCTTCCTGGGACAACAACGAGGACTTATACAATAATATCTGAGTACATGAGATATAATAACAACCAAAGAGGCCGTAAAACAGGAAAGGGCTCTGAAAATCTAAATGATACATGCAAACTAAAAAGGTGATGAAAGAGGCTAGGGCCGGAACCATCAAATCTGTGGAGCTATATCCAAGGCTATAGTAAAAGAGGTCATCGAGGTATATGGGGGGCTGCCTGAAGGGCCACCTCCTCATGAGGTATGAAACATCTCACACGAATCCTGAGAAGCACTAGTACAATCTATTTCATCACTGAACCATCAAGTATACGGATCTTGATCATGCCATAAGGAGCTGGAACTAAGAAATAATCAAGTCAAAGGGAAATAAAGGGTCCCTTTTCCTGATCCGAGGCACTGAACAAGAGTGGAAGTTGGAACCAAGTTACACCGCCCTCTAGACCTATCTTTAGGAATGAATAAGCTAATGTCAACAGAAGGAGGTCGGCCATAGGTGAGGCAATAAGAAATCCTAAAATAAGGCATGAGGGATAATAGTAGAGCAACTAATAAACTGACACCTAGTATTATGGTGGAATGGGGAGGTACTGAGTAGCGAGCTGGTGACTTCCCTTGTTAGATCATAAAGGGCATGGATGACCTGACAGCTATTGACTCGACTCCAGAGGGGATAGGGGATAGTATGACTGGAAGCCAAAACATGTGACACGAGAGAGGTACAAAGCGATGAAAGATGGAAGATTGTGGTAGGAGACAAAAGGGACTCAGGACAGACTCTATGGATGCGATGATGACTCAACTCGGATGCTCTAAACAAGGGTGACTCGATGATACTGCCACATGGAATAATCCCAGTGGAGACCATAAAAACATGAGTAAAAGATGGTTACTCACGATGAAAATTGACAAGAGCATTAACAGATTAAGGTAAAGTAGTGCCCCAAGTACAAGTGTTGCAAGTGAAGAAATTTGATTTTGAGAAGCAGCAAAGTGACCCTTCTTGGAAAAACAGCTTTTGGGTGAAGTATCAAATCAAAAAAAATGAAAGGATACCTATTTGAGTGCTCGGTGATAGCTTTCCAATAGTGCTGACGGTTCTTGAAATCGAGCTACGGTTTGGTGGTAATTGGCGAAAGAAAAATTTGGGGTTTTTCTTTTAATAAGGCAATTTCCCTCCAATTTGATTCATTTTCAAGTGTAGTTGTGGTGAATGTAGAGAGGAGAAAATGCCCTAAATATTGCAGTGATCGTAGCAGACAAACTGACCGTTGGAATCGAGATATGTCAGTTGCAAGTAATTCAGTGGATTAAAGTTTCAGATCAGGCACCTAGAACCCAGGAACAGACCTCTACTCCTCTTCATGGTTGGGTTACACTTTTTGGGGTCTATTCTGTGACCTGGGTAGTAGGTACTAGGCAGAAAACTACGACCTATTAGAGAAAGGGGTTTCAGTGTTGTTTTAGGTTGAGAGCTAGGATTTTATGGTTATGATGCAGTCTTTCTGTATGCTGAAAAACATGATGGTTTTGTGTAGGTATGGCAGAGTTGAGGATCAACTGGAGAGAGAGAGACCTGGATGCATTACATTCTGAGATGCGAGGGGATCATGTAGTTCGCGCCGCATTGGCCAGGTTTAAGGTTCTCAAATTTGTTGAGAACCGATTGATGAGGGAAGGAGAGCCCTTGCTAGCCCAGTTAGTTAGCTATTGGGACCTGGATCATGAGATATTTATAGTGCATGGGCACCGGATCGAGCTAACAGTTTAGGACATATATTTCCTAACCGATCTCCCGCCACAGGGGATGGTGGGAAACACACAGCTAGTGTTACCGTGAGGGCGGAACATTATGGAACTTTTAGAGTGCCACTGTCGACTGGGTGTCCATGTGAAAGGCACACGGATACCAATCGGAGATCTAGAGAGGCTAAAGACTCTTGTTTTGGACGCAGCGGTGCTACGAATCCTGGGCAACTAGGCGCTCCACCACATCACCGGAGGGAAAATGATGCTGTTTTATGAAGTATTGAGTGGGAGCTACTATGGGTGGGCCTAGATGATGATGTATTCATTGAAACGATAGTTGTCGTTGTGCAAGCGGCGGGTGAACCATGACTGTGCATATGGCACAGTGCTTTGCTTGCTCTTCTTTGGGAAGATCCCTACACTTTTTCCTTGTATACAGATCCAGGATGGGGGCCCGCAAGAGCCCAGGTTTCGCTGCTGGGGTAGCTATTGTGCAGAGGAGTAGGTGGGGTAGTCAGACAGGTATTTTGACTCGAGTTTTTTGCGCAATTGGATCAGATGCCATTATACATAGATGACTATCCCTATAGTGGAATGAACTATCATGGGAACCCGTACTTGCTACTTCCGCCAGGTCGAGCATGGGGGCCAGACGGTAAGTGAAAAGTTTCTTATCTTTTATGGTGCATCATTTTAAAGTTTCAGAATATTGTATTTGGTACTGATTCATTTACTTTTGGTATGCATATATAACATCGGTGAAACCGGCCGGATATATGGGATGGCCTACAGTGTTAGGAGCTGCAGAACCTAGTGGATCGAGGGGAACAAAAAATGAGGATGTAATGGCCCTCCTAGAGGATGTATGTCGTAGATGTGAGAAGCTGTTGACCGGTGTTTATGAGCATGGTGTCAGGACCTTGACGACTAGTACATAGAGCCATGTATTAGTCTACCCTCAGAGTGGTGAGGAGTCATGCAGCACATAGTGATGTTCGGACGGGGGATGCATGATCTATGGCTGCAGGAGCCGATCCATTGGCCCGAGACCGTCCAGATAGTGATTATATGCATGGGCATGAGGTGCCCCCATTTTTGGTTTTTTGTAACATGTTATGGGCATGTCATATGTATCAGAGTTAATGGACTCCAAAACATTATATATTTGGAAGACACATATTATGGATATGCATCGTTTTATGGTTTATGGTTATTGTCTTGTGTTAAATGCGTGTGATAAATGCCAATCTAGAATATTATTTGCAATTCTATCTACATAATGATTATGGGCTCTAGGTACGTGACTGAATCTAATGGTTTCAAATTCACGCATTAAGATCTTCACTTGTAAATATCTTCTAAAAAGGACATGATTATGCACATGATAAAAACCATTCAATTGCATGGAAAGCAGGAAAGAATCTAAACAAACATGAAGGTGAAGGATGTGATGGTCAAGGGAATAAGATAACAAACCTATCATTGCATCACATTCAGCCTGTTTATTGGTGGCATCACCAATGCATACGCCATTAGAGAGGACAAGCGAATGCAAGGGGGTGAAAATGGCCCACACTGTTGAGGCTAGATTCCAAGAATATCGACTTACACCATCAGCATAGCCGATATACGGTGTGGATGAGGGATCCATATGAAAGGTGCCACAAGACAACATATGAGATGATGATGAACAATGTTAGCAACCTGAACGCAAGTCAGAAATTAAACAATCACTGCTAGGTGGAATGTTATGGGTAGAATTTCTACACCCCGCACACTGAATCGTGGATGGTGTGGGGAAACTATCTTGGGGAAAACTTGTGCTTTGTGAAAGTCACCATATACACGAATGGTTCCATTTTTCTTATGGGCTGGGTAGATAAATTCAGGGGTGGTAAATGCTTCCATAATTTCATCATCACAGTAGAATATTGGGTACTTGGTGGAAGGATGACCACATGACGCGGCGAAGCTACCTGACTCATCATTATGAGAAGTGAGGTTCACATGTGCATCATCACGGAGGGTGAAAAAATAATAAGTAGATGAATAATCTACCGATGTTGATCCCATGATGATTGCTGAAGGGAGGTCAGGCGAAACAGAAGGGGATTCCCTAGAGGGGTCTTCCACCGTTGATCTCATAAATGATGACAGGTAGAGGATAGTGGCCGAAGACTCCATCATCTCGACATCGGGAGGAAGTATGTCAATGGGAGTGGGTGTGTCCTCTGGTTCTGCTAAAGCAAAACTCGCAAGGGAGAGGCAGAATTGTTGCACTCGGCCTCGTATTGGCGAACCACTTCCAAAAAGGTGTGTAAATATTCGAGGTAGGGACAAAGGTGAGTATAGTGGCCATGGAATTCACACAAAGCACAAGGGTGATTGGTGTGAAAATTCTTGAGTTTCTTGGCTGAACCTGGGAAATTAACATGGAATTCTAGGATATCAGACTCAGGAAATGCTTCATTGACAATGGGTTTGATATGAGACAATTTAAGACAATTGTGGGTAGCTTGACTGAAAACATCACACAAAGCACATAGAGGTGTATGCTTTGGAGGCTTAGGAAGAGCAGGTGTTGTCTGGGCAGCCTTGTCCTTAGGTGCCTTTTTGTTTTCTTTTTTCCCCTCACACAAGGCTTTCACAACAGGAGTAAATTCCTAATGAGGTGGCTGAGGCACAAAAGAAAATGGAGGGGTCATAGCGACCAGTTGGACGGGGGTCAAAGTAGTGTAAGTTTTGAGCTGACCAGTTGGGGTATTGGCTGGGGGATCAATGTACCAGATTTGGATCCCCGGGGTCATGTTGGGAAGGGTCAAGGTAGCCATGACAGGTACCGAAAATACTCCAGAAGGGGGAGCAAGAAATGGTATATGATCGGAGGGGCAATGGCTAGGCATAATAGCTCCCATATGGTTAAGGCTAGGGGGAACCATTCCATGAGGAAAAATAGGATCAGGGACACTAGCTACAGATGAAGGACCTCAAGGAGGAGGTCCCGAAGGCTGGGTCGAAGTACTAGGAGCAGGTTTTCAAGGGCGAGGCTACTAACTAGTTGAACCGTACCGTTTGAGGTTGGACCGAGATGATTGCATCATGAAAAAATTTGACGAGCTAGGGTCAAAGATAAGAGGGGGGAGACTAAGGAATGAACCAAGAAAAGAGGAATATTTATAGACTCTAGGTGAGACACTAGTCGAAGGTTTAACTATTTGTTTATTGGCCACCGAATAAATAATGGACTCTCGAGAGGTCTGATACTTCGGTTCATAATATGTTAGTTGATCTATAGTGACGATATTTATATTGTGATGAAAGAACATCTTACGGTGAACCGTAGATGGGATGGTAGACATCGCATAAGAGTAGCTACGACCTAATAGAATCTTGTAGTCTAGGGGGGCATCAATGACTTCAACTTCAACACAAACAGTTTTTCCCGCAAGAGTAATAGGATAGTTTCAGAACATGCTAAGGGGTTGGGAAGAGTGGCCATCCCACGCACGAAGGGTGATAGTGGAAGGGGCTAACTCAGGTGATCCGATATTTTTTCCAAATAGAAGCGGACATCACACAGGTTGATGCCCCCTCATCAATGATACATCGGGAGACGTTGGCATTCTGAATCTTGACAGGTATTTGGAATACGATGGATGCAGGTAGGGATGGATGCTCTGACTTGTCAACATAGAAGATAATCAAACGATCATCTAAAGGATCCATAGCCCCCATGGTAGTTAGTATAGCTTTACATTTTCAAGGGTACAACTGGAGGACTTCTAGTGTTGACATGGTGGTAGGGGATTGTGCCAAGCCATCTACTATAATGTAGGTGTGGGCGGCTTTACCGGAAGCAATGTTTCGGTGTAACAGTCCTTTATGGATCTTGGTATGTACCTATGCCTTAGGCTTAGGGATCTGTAAAGGACCATTGGGTGTCAAAATTGGCTCTATGGGACCTGAGGACTGGGGCTCGGTTACGAACGTAGTGGGAGGCTTGTTGTACTGGCGTGACCGAGTCTGAAGGTTGAGATCGGCGATATTGTCCTGATCAGAGTGCATCATAAGGATCTAGTAATCAAAGGTACCAAATGGAGGAGGTTGAGTGACTGCCTGACCTTTAGGGGGTTGGACAACCACATATCCTTTCTGGGGGAAAGGATTGGTAAAAATAACCGGTTGAGTAGGCACAACATTAGGAGGAACCAAATTAGAGGCTTTTTTTCCTCGAGATTCTACTTGAGCTTCCCACAGTTGACTCATCTAAGGTAAAAGGGGACAATCATGGGTATAATGAACATGGACACTACAAAAAGAACAAGGCTTATTCATGTGAAGAGGCTTGTTCTTCTTGGGTTGATCGCCTTGTTTTTGAGTTATAGTGTTAGATGTATTCCCTTGGGGATTGTTTCCTTGATTACCTAGAATGGGTTGGTTCTATTTTCCTTTCCTCTTCTTTTCATAAATAGGAGGATTAGTCGCACTCTGCTGCTCATACACCTGACCCTAAGGGGGGGGTGGCTGCTACTGTAGATCTTGAGAAGGCATGGAAGGTGGAGGTGCTTGTGCTGGAAGAGTTGGAGCACCTGGCTGTGGATACTGATAGTAAGGAGGTTGAGCAACATTGGGGTAAACAAGTTGGTCAATAGCAGGCCCTGGTATCAGAGGATGCAGTTGGGCAAAGGAATGAGGCATACCGTGTCATGGATACATGTTGTCAGGAGGGGGAAAAGTGCTAGAAGAGTTGACCCCTCCCTGAGGGAAACCATAACCCATAGGAGGATGAGTGTACATATGTGAAAGGGATCCAATGATATTGTCGGCGGCATGATATTCCCCAAGTGTGTTGGCACCACCAGGTCTAGGGAGATGAGGTAAGACGGTATAAACATAACCAAATTGCGAGTAGATCAAGGCATATTTCAACGCAACTTGGAGGGCTTCTTCCTTAGTCTGAGGAAAGTGAGGCATGAAATCTTTACTAATAGAGGGAAAAAGGGATATTAAAAACTAGTACATGTACACACGGTCTTCGAAAACTGGAGCTCGACATAAACTCTTCCTTCTATACCATTCTTGAACATGGTCAGATAGGCGGGTGGCAGAATTTTGACAGAAAGCGGTCAAAAGTTCGGTACCGGTGTCATAATGAAGGGGAAGATGGAAGTAGGACAAAAACGCATTTGCAAGAGTCACAAAATTAGCATGAGAGGAAATGGCCTGGTCGACATACCACTTGGAAGCTTCTCCAGTAAGCGTACACTGGAATACCCGAAGACGGATAGAGTCATCAGTGATAGAGTTGGACGAACACCACATGTGGAAAGAACGAACATGGTTGGTAGGATCCTCTCCAGTATTTCCTTCAAACTTAGGGATGTATGAAGGAAGCCTGGTTGGCATAGCAGGCCAACCTGGATCATGGTGTATAGGGTCATTAATCAAATAGCTTAACTCGGGAAGGCTTAGGCTATAAGGAAGCAAGGGAGTAGCCTAGATCATTCATGTTGCGGCTCCACTAGTAGTGGCTCCAACATTAGAGCCGGGGCCATCACCAGTGGTAGGTCTTGCACCAGAAATGATGAAGGTGAAAGGTGGAGGAGAACCGGGGATAGAAACATAAGGAGAACCCGATGAACCAGAATCAGAGTCGGAAGGCGGACTCGATGGAGGACTAACTCAGACCCTACGTGGTGGAGTAAGTATTTCTAACAGAAATTGACGATGAAGGCCTTGGAGTCTTCGGGATAAACGCCTTAGAGGCACAATTATGGAAAAGATACACGAAACCCAATAAGGAAAAGAGTTAAACAAGGGCGTGGAGGTGAAGATTAATTAATTACAATGTTTCAGTCTTGGCCTAGTCGTGTAAACCAGGCGTTCTTTGCTTTAGGTGTGCATGTGTGTGATAAGTGTGTTAATTTTAATTAAGCCTAGACGTGTGTATAGAGAAAAGAAAAAATATGTTCTATAGTTGTAAATAAAACTGAAAGCGACAGTAAAATAAACAGCTAAAGATGCATAAATTTAAACCCATAAAGGAGGGCTTCAGTCTAAGGGTGGACGAAATCTACTAAAAAAACACAATATGGCCAATAGATCTAAGGTCAAGAGGGACAAGGATCTAAAGGTCAGATCTACTAAAAAGAGGTGTAGAAAACAACAAGAAACCAAAGGGGAAAATGATGAAAAATAGGTGGAGAAAGGCTACAACCAAAAGGGAAACATAGGGGAACCTAAAGGGAGGACCAAATAAAACTGAAAATAGGTGTTTTGGATGGAAAAATAACCAATCTAAAATGGATATGAAATGACAGGTTCAGATCTGAAAAAATGGCTGAAAAACACTGAAATCTCAGAAGACTTGCTTCAGCTAAACTCCTCCTAAAAAGGTGGAATCGTACTAAAGCTCTAAGAGGATTGGTTCCTATTTCAACGAGTAAAACTAAGCAATTACAGGTCCAATACGAGTAAATATGGAGGTCAGACAACCTTGAACAGTGCCCTCGACAAACCCTAAAAATTATAGAAAAAATCCCGCAAAAAACTACAGGTCGTAGGTACTGACCTGTTTTTTACTAAGGTCACATTTTTGGGGTAGATATCCACTACCTGAGAGCTGAGGTCACAGGTTTTGGGCTGAAAAGTGTGACATACACTTCCGGTTGTCTCGGGAGCAGGTTTCAGCAAAAAGTGTCGTCTCTGTCGCTGTTGAAACCTGTTTCCTGCGCAAATGGCCCATAAACACATAGAAGCTAGAATTTTTATTATTTTAGGGAAAAAGAGGTTAAAATTAACATCAAAAAATGAAAATAAGAAGCTGAAGAAAAACCCTAGTGGCTGAAGAAATTGGTCATCCAGGGATCTGAAAAACGACAGCGGTCGTAATTAAAAACCCTTGTGGAGTTGTTAGTTGTTAGTGTGAATTATAATCGCAATCGTATGAAAAAAACTCACTTAAGCTATGCAAAACAAACAACCCTAACATCAAATGTGGCTCTCAATTTCCTTAGATCTGCAGTAGGTGATCAGAATAATTCTACAAAAATCTAGATCTATGCAGTTAAATACATTAAACAACGAAAATAAACAAGAGCTTCTCCATACATCCAATAGGAAAGACAAAAATTTATAAAGAATTTTTTGTATTATGACACCTGGGGAGGGAACACATAAAAGTGTTACCAGTCCCCCTCAATGGGATGGGTTCTTGTATGTCCTCAATGCTTCAGATCCAATATCTCTCTCTCTTGATGGTGCAGAAAACCCAGACAAAATAGAACTTAAAGGGAGCTCACAAGAAAAAGTAGAAAAAATATGACAATGATGGAGGATCAAAGTCAGACCAAAATTATAGATCAAAAGGTTATAAAAAGGTGAAAAAAGGTGGTGAATGAATGAAAAACCCTACTATTTATAACACAATATTTATTTAGTCTAGATATTGGTGCATATTTAAAATATTATTCACCAAATCTAGATCCAACTTACTTGGAATATTTTATTATTTTTGGTGGAGGGAAAAGGAATTTAGAATTGGTTAAATCCCTTTATTTAGAAATTTTTAAATAAATGATTTATTTATTGTTTCAAGGATGAGGTTAAGGAATAATTAAATAAATAATGATTTATTCAATTATTTATAAATGTTTTAGTCAAATTTAACAATGAATATTATTAAATAATGATTTAAAGAATTATTCCTAGAGAATAATAAGATAAATAATTAATTCTCTAATTAATTCTCATGTTTTGGGTTAAATATGACCAGGAATATTAATTAAACAGTGGTTTAGTTAATTATCCCTAGAATTAAATCAAACAAATAAGGATTTTTTTAGTTATTCCTCATGGGGTTTCATGTTTAGACTAGAAATAATTTAATAAACTATGGGTTATTAAATTATTTCTCATAGTGAAAGAAATTTTACTATGGTAAAGTTGGTCTTACATGGTGTACTTTAGTTCATCTAATATTAATAGGTTAGATGACCAAAAATTGGTGTAACAATCTCCTCCTCTTGAAATGTCCCTTTCAGCTAAATTTCAATCAAATCATAGAAATATGGATGGATTTCCATTGATGATTGGGATATGTTCAAATAACAAGATAACAATCCAAATTTTGAAAATAATAATTTAGATACAATGAATTTCATGTAAGTCTTATGTATATATGTTAAATTGTTAACAATCTTCTGTGAAGGAAAATTTTCCAAATGTCTTTCAAATGGGTCAATGAAGTATGGATGGAAGTTTGGTAAATTCAACAAAAGATCATTAATTGAATTACATTGTTGGTCATATTGTGAAAATACACTCTCTTGTTGGCATTTCTTTTTAGAAGAAAGAATCAATTGATAAGAGATGAACATCAATTGGAATTGGAAGAGTAATAGATTTTGATGTTCATGTTTATGATTTGAAACCTCATATTCCCATTTAGGCAGTGCATCAATTGAGTTTTCAATATTGGGCTACTCAATATGCCAACACATAGTATCTAAAAATCAAAAAATCAAAAAAGAAAACAAATATGAAATTGAAAAAATAAGTGGAGGAACAAAAATTAAATTAAATCATAATTTACATTATTGGTACAACAAGTGTTTCAACACAATTGGGACTGATTTGAAATGATTTCCTTTTCACAAGGATTGGCCAGAATAATGAAATTAGAAATATTTCCAACACCAACTTGTGAGTTAGAGATAAGATCATGACTATGAATAGGAAGGAGAGTTTGATCATCATAATAATCATAAATTGGGATTGATTCTTAAAAGCTAAAATGATGAAGATAATTTTTTGTATGAGAATGAGAATTGGTTGGAACAATTTCTAAATTAGTGTTCTTCATTCCCACATGTGATTGAAATTTCTCATGAGGATTCACTTCAGAAGAAGACATATCAACATCCTCAATGTTAGAGTAATTATCATAAACAACTTCACAAAAATCTCTAGAGTTCCCTTGAATTTCATCTGATTTATCAAAACAAGAAGGAATATGGAGCACGTGTTCATTAATGGCAGAATAATGATCGATGATTGATTCTCTATCTCAATAAAAACTAATTGGAAATTCATTTATATCAGCCTTTATGTTTTTTGGAATAACATTAATATCAAGAGGGGATAAATTGTTATCAGCAAAAATATCAGGATAAAGGGAAAAATGTGAATTTGAAGAAATGAATCTGAAATACTCTCTGTTTGTAGATTCAATTGCATTTTATTCATTGCAAATTTCATATTTATTATCATTCATTTTTCTATTTGTGTTTTCTTGAAGAATATTGCTTGGATACCCTGAATTTTCCTTTTGATCAACATGATCAAATTCAAAAATTTGTACAGCATATTGCATATTATTGGAAACTTTAATTTATGCATGTACTTGTTGATTTATTAACTGATTTTATAAATTTATATAAGGAGGATTTTCTAATTTTGAGGCAAATGTTTCTTCATGATTGTTATTGGTATCTTCTTTCATTTGATTAGAAAAAAAATCCAAACTTTGTGATTGAGATTCGCTGACATGTGGGAGTGCATTATGGTCATCATTAATGCCATATGAATTGTGCACTAAATGAAGGAATTGATCATACATGGTAGAGGAAACTTCATCATGATAAATATGCACCTCTATATTAGATTTTTTTATAATGTTACTAGGAGTTGAAAGAGATTCATCAAAGCCTACAATTTTTTCATATGGGATGGGAATGTAAGGAAGAGAACTAATTTATTAAAATCAATCTATTAATTCAAATTCTGAATGTTTTCCTTCAACTTTGAACCTTAAACAATTTAAATGAAATATAATGGTAAAATCAATAAAATATTCATTTTCAAACCTTTGTAATTATTTTAATTCATCACATACCTGTTAGTAGTCATAGCCATCAAATTTATAAAGGAAATTTGTGACAAATTGTTCCTAATTGTGAATAGGAAACTGGAAGATTTTGACACCAGCTTCTAGCTTTTCCCGAGAATGTAAGAGTAAAAATCCTGCATAAAATACCTTCATTAATCCTTGAAAAGTATAATTTGAAACATTTTGAATAAATTCAAAGGCATGATTAAATGCAGAAACATTTAGCTTACCATTAAACTTTACCTTTGACAAATGTCTTACTATTTCTAGTGGAGTATTAGAAAATTCACGTCTAGAGATACAACTCGAAATTGGAAGTTTTATAAGAGCCATTGTGATTAAAATAAAACTTTAAAATATAAAAACTCCAAAGGAAAATAAGTCTTGAGGCCCTCCTTCTAGCACAAAACAATTTGGAGGCTCGAAAATCTCCGCCTACAACATTATAAGCAAACTACCCAATCCAGACGTTAAATCGGCTCCTTTTCCGTTTGGAATAGTGGTTTTGACTGGTTAAACTAGGTCCAATTACCTTATCTCTATCTCTATCATCTTAAAGTATAAATTTTAGCTACCAATAGAGAAGAGACATCAGATCAACCCTCTTGTTGATCAGACAAGAAATTGATCCTTAAGTTGATATGGGGCTCATTCAAGCCACAAATAAGTTTTTCCTCTTTGATAAGAGGACTTCTAGAAATGTAGAATTAAATATAATTTATAAATTATCTTAAAATATAAGCAAAAGGAAAGGTATCCTAATCCTATCTCGATTAGGAAGATATAGATATAACCAAACCAAGAGCAAGGTAATTAAATGATTGGGATTTAAATATGTCTGGCTTATGATGAATATCAAGCTAACGAAATAGTTCAATTAACTGACATTATGAATGCCAAAACACATTATGTTTAGAGACCTCTTAACTGATATAATCAATCATTAAAATATATGAAATAGTTCACAAAATGATATTGATTGTTAAATAAGTAATTCGAATCAATAAAAAATAATATAAGGAAATAGTTCATAGAATATTACTATTTGTTAAATCAGAATTAAAAGACATATTTATGAGAAAATAGTTACTCAAAAATCAGAGTTCAACCCATAAAAGCAGAGATAAATAATAACATATTATTGAGGAAAATTACTCACATTGACAATAGTGCACAAATATGAATAAAATGACACATTGCTGCGATCATAAAATGAAATCAGTACTTAAAACAATAATATTATAAATACCAATTTATTAAATCCATTTCTCTAGCTGTGGTCTCCAATAGTCCTTTAAAATGCTTGAACTTCTACTGTTGAAACAAGAACTACAATATTGCAGACATTGCTCTTCATACATAATTCAGAATGCAAAAGAGAAATCCTCAATAATCCCCTAGATATGATATTTTCACTCTTCTCACCTACAATTCTCAATCCCCATTACAATAGTTCTTTTAATAATTTCAGAATTTCATAGAAGAGAAGCCCCCTAATACATTCTACAATCCACTATTTATAATTTTACAAAAATAATTCTCAATAGGAAAGTTGTTGAAGAGTAGTTCTTCTCAGTAAATTTTCATTGGCCCAAATTCATATTATTCTATTGTTGGAGAAATCTCATTGATTGATATCTTCTCATCATCTCTTCAATTGTTTTCCTGTAAAAAAACAATCAAAATTAAATTAAAATGCAAAATAAAATCAAAATACAAAATCTAGAATTAAAACATATCCAATCAAAACATAATTACATAATTAAATAAAAAGAAATATGAGATTTCTATTGATGCCTGTGAAGATCTAATTGGTCAAGGAGAACATAGACGAATGCATCTTCACTCAGTAGAAGCCATGAGAAAATGAAAATGCAGAAAATTAAACTCAGAATATTAGCTTTGTTTACAAATTCGGAGCTTAATCTTGTGTTGAATTTTAGTCCTATTAAATGATCAAATATGGTATTGAAACCACTTCAGAAATATTCTCCATGATATTATATATCCAACGAATCATCCTAGGGCTCATTTGGCCAAGTAAAACTCAACTTATGAGCTTTTAAAGTTGAGGAGTTAAAATTGCAAGAATTCTGAAAATTTTGTTGCCTAGGCTAAAAGTGGAATTTTTAAATTAAAATTAAATACTAAATTTATTACTTAATTAGTACTACTTTAATTGTAATTATATTATTTAACTTGATTAATTACAAAATAAATATAGGAAAAAACTAATTAATTAAAAAATATATATATAATTAATTAATAATTAAAATTAATTAAACTTTAAAATTATATTATATTAATATTATAATTATATTATATAAAAATTATAATTATAAAAAATACATAGTGTTTTATAATATTAATATAATATACTCTTTATATTACAAATCATTTTACATATAAGTCACTTCATCCATGTTTAATGGGCATGAGGGTTAATGGAGGAGGGAGTTACCTGAAGGAATAAGGAGGTGGAGTGGAGAGTGATGTAAGGGTGACATAGCGGAGGGATAAGGTGAAGCAGGATTTATAAGTGGGAGTCATAAGTATTTGACCAAAAATTGTAGGATAAAACTAAAATAGCTATGAAATAAAACTTTATTGGTCATCTCAAATCACAAGTTTTAAAATGAGCATTCAAAGATTTTGCGATATGTGATATATTGCATCGCAATCTCATATTGCAATTTTTATCGCATCGCAAAATTTTTATATCTCATTGCAATTTTTATTTCATCATTTTTTTAAATTGGATTTTGGAAGGAAGGAGGTGATGTGGAGTGGGTTCATTTGAAATTAAAAATTCTACAAAATGAACTACAACCACTTTGCAATTTTGAGATTTTGGGTTTGGAGATTTGTTTTAAAATAAGATATCGAGATCCTGAAAACCTGTTTTTTAAATGTTCTACAATTTGATCGAGTCATTTTGAAGAACTGTTAGTGAAAAATGAAAAAAAAATTAAAAATTAACTAGCAATTAATATTTACAATGAATGACTATTTTAATTGAAAAAATTGAAATATTATAGATTTTTAATATTCTTTTTTAACCATGGCGACAAAACGATCAAATTTCAAAGGAGTGTCATTTGTAAATCAGTTAACCAAATGAGGCGAAACAAGTATCGATGGAAATCTTGCTAAAATTTGAATTCAATGAAACAATCAAAATATAATGCACTGCAAAAACCCCTCATACTTAAAATACAAAGAGTAAAGGGAGTTCTACTTGAGTGGTTCATGAGGCACAATACTTGGTAAGGTTTTGCAAATCGGGTAGCAATCTAAGTGGGCTTGATTGTGGGGAAAAACTCCACAGTTAAGGACGCTTGAGCCAAAAGAGTTCTGGGATGGGTGGCCTGCCGGGAATTCCTAGTTACTAGGTGCAAGCCCCTGAAGTTATGATTGACACTATGTGATTCATTTCACTAGTTTCAATCACACTTCTTCACCCCTGTGAGCATCACCCGATGCAATGAGTGCTAAGTGGAATATTAAAAAATCATGAGAAATTAGTCAATTACGACTACCTCTCATGGAAATGGTCATAGATGAATGACTTATTTAACACAGTTGAATCCCAAAAAATGATATCTAACATAATGCACTGTGGAAACCCCTAATACTTAAAATATAAAGAGTAAAGGGAGCTCTACTTGAATGGTTCATGAGACACAATACTTGCTAAGGTTTTGTAAATTGGGTAGCAAGATAACTGGGCTTAATTGTGGGGAAAAAACCCACAGTTAAGCATGCTTGAGCTAGAGGAGCTATGGGATGGGTGACCTCCCAGGAAGTCCTAGTTACCGAGTGCATAAATTACAATTTTATAGTTTTCAAAAAGATTTTTTTGCATAGATTACATTGCATAATTCGCATCGTTGAATTTTTTAGATTACTTTTGGATAGTGAAATTCATCTAGTTAGGAAAAAGTTTCATTTGCAGTAATTACTATTTGTTGCATCATTGTTTGAGAGTCTTCCCTTAACTAGATAGCATTCATCGAATCGAAAGTTTTCCTTCCTCATATAGTTGCATATAGAAGTTCTATGATGATTACGGTAGGGCATTGGAATTGAAACATAATTTCAAGATAAACTTTAAAATGAACTCAATAAATCTAAGGAAGCATTGAAACTTAACGTTCACATTTTAGAGGTCTAGGCTAGTGACGCGTTCTGGTGTCATTAAACCTAGTAGTTTTCATTCTCCATCTGGAATTAGACAGCACTAGAACAGACTTTTGCTCCCCGTACCATCAAGTATATAAAGGGATACCCTCATAGGTTGCAATAATTTATCCATAAGAAGCCGATTTTGTCACCCTGTAACCATGATACATTGAACACATCATTCGGGGAGACTGTCTGCATGTACATTAAGTCCTTGGTCATTTCTCTTTCATGTGATCACCAAGGTGTATAATACAATTCACGGGAGCTTGGTACACCCTCTTTCTTATATTTCCTGAGTAGTCGTTTTGATATTTCCGTGACTCTCTAAAATTTTAAAATATCATCGAGCGCTTGTCCTTTCGAGCTCGTTCAAACTGAAAGCAACTAGAGTCACCTTTTCTCCTTTTCTCGACTCTTAAAACATGAAAAGGCAAGGTTTTGTTTCAATGTCTTAAAATTGACTGCCCATGAAATATTCATGGTTAAAGTTATATTCCGTGGTGATTCTTTAGGGTTTATTTCAATGGAAACGTTTCCCGAGTTCACTAACCAAGGAACCCCCTCAGATGGGAATCCTAGTCATTTTCCCTCATTCGGAAATGTTAGTGCCCCGTACATGGCAACATTTTCCCTCCCGAGATTAACCATTGGTATGCCAGTTTGGTTATTTTCAACCCCTGTGGTGTTGAATATACTAATTGTCTCTCAACCGAGTTCTCCTTTGCCTTAACCATGTGAACCGTATGTTGATCCTAAGGTTGACCCCTCACCTTCTTCACCTATTTATTCACCCCATTCTCCCTCTTCGCCTGGTGAAAGTTTGGATTCTAGTAACCAGGTAACTAAGAAGAAGAAGAAGAAAATAAGCTAGGGGGGAAATCAACAACTATTGCTACCCATGCAGCTAATATTGAGAAACCTCCCACTTTGTCTCGCAAAGTAAAATTCCCTTGCAAGCTATGTGAGGGTGACCACCTTCTTCGTGAGTGCCCTGGTATTCCCAAGATACTATAAGTGTGGTATGTTGGCCCGATTCGCCCTTCATCATCAACCTCTGGGCATCATGCTGATGATGAGCCTTCAGCTAAAGATAATGAGAATTGTAAGAAACAGGGTAAGATCAAATTTCCCTGTAGGTTGTGTGAAGGGAACCATCCCATTCACCTCTGTCCTTATATGGATGAAGCTTCTAAAGTATTGGATACCCTTTCAACTTCTAAGTCCTATCTTCCCGTCGGTTACCAGAATTTTTCTTCGAGTCCTCTGATAGTTGATCAACCCATTGATCGGGATTCATCTCCAGTTGATTCTACTCTCTTTGAAATTCAGTGTCCAGAGCCCATTCTTGACCAATTATTGGTTGATGAAAAGGTCGACCTGATTCCTCCTATGGATCATCAGGTATTTTCAGTCAAGAGTGGGCCTCATCCCAGTCAGGTTCTTTTATTTCCTCTGATTCTCCGGCATCAGAGGGCGATCCTCCTGTTTCCATGATCCAGGAGGGTGATCCTCTGACTCCTGTTGCCACAGTTCTAGAAATTAATCCTCCTTATCTCGTTTGAGGAGTTCAGAAGGATTGTTTTTCTGCTCCTATAACGCAAGGGGATAATCCTCATATTCTTATGGCACACCCTCCATGTAGTTTGGTCGCTTCCTTTGATTGGAGTCGATTTACGAAATATTGTCTTCCTTCTTATGTGCCATTTGAGATCACTGTACAGGCCTGCAATATGGTCATACCAAGCACAATTATAGATGAAGGTGCCTCGGTTAGTATTCTATCCTAAAATACATGGCAAGCTTTGGGTTCTCTGCAGCTTGTGCCTGTTACTCAGAATCTGTTGGCATTCAACAGAGGAACAAGTCAACCATTAAGGATCCTTCTGAATTTGACTATTAATTTGAGAGGGAAAATCGTCTATATAGACGTGATGTTTTTCCAAGGCCCCTTGGATTTTAATTTACTCTTGGGGTGCGACTATGCTTATGCCATGGGTGTGCTTGTCTCTTCCCTCTTTCATGTGATCTGTTTTCCACATGAAGATCGGATCGTTACCATTTATCAACTTTCATTCATCAGTCCCAACATGACATACAGTCTACCATCATCCCTTAATGGTCCTTATGTACCGATGCTATCCTCCCCACCATAGGTTAATTATGTGGCTACCCATCCCTTGACCACATCTAGTGATAGTATCGTCAGTGATGTTGTGAATTATGTACTGGGGGCATTGGATTTTGATTTCAAGAGTGTTCTTCTCCCATCGAATGAGAACCTCTTGGAATCCATGACCTCTTAAAATTCATTGGAGCTCGTCGAAGCATAGTTCATTTTCTTGTGTCAAGCTCCTTAAAAAATGAAACAAGCTTCCTTCAAAGCATAGTTCATTTTCTTGTGTCAAGCTACTTAAAAATTGAAACAAGCTCTTCGGAGCATAGTTCATTTTCTTGTGTCAAGCTCCTTAAAAAATGAAACAAGCTCATCTAAGCATACTTCATTTTCGTGTGTCAAGCTCCTTAAAAAATGAACAAGCCCTTCGGAGCATAGTTCATTTTCTTGTGTCAAGCTCCGTAAAAAATGAAACAAGCTCGTTGGAGCATAGTTCGTTTTCTTGTGTCAAGCTCCTTAAAAAATGAAACAAGGTCTTCGAAGCATAGTTCGTTTTCTTGTGTCAAGCTCCTTAAAAAATGAAACAAGCCCTTTATGAGGATAGTTCTTTTAGTATGTCAACCTCGTTAAAAAATGAATTAGGTCTTATGAGGATAGTTCTTTCACTGTGTCAAACTCATTAAAAAATGAAACAAGTTCCCGTCCAATTCGAGTCTTTGATTAGATCTTGTAAAATCCAAGTCGAGTCTTTCGCCTGATCTCGTAATTGAACATTCATTCCATCCACCTGTTAGTAACCAGTAGTCTACTCAAGTGAATTCCATGAAGCTTGGGGGACATGTACCTCGAATTGAGTCACCATGCTGGGGGCATGAAAACTTATTTCAAGCATAGTTTGTTTCCATTTCAAGCTTCTGTAAAAATGAAACCATTCTTATTTTACCTCTCATGATTGCCATTTTATCAGCCTGTTTTTCTGGATGAGCCTTGGTTTCCTCATTCCATCGTTACCATCTGATCGACTGATCTTATTCCCTCACTTGATTGTTTTACCCATTCTTGAGGAATAACTGCAATGAGTGGTCTTGTTAGCTAGCCTCTTGACCTTTACTTGTTCTAATAAGTTCCACCATCATCAGAACCAGTTGCTACCCTTAATACCACTCATTCCTCTAGGAGGAGTCAACTTTCAACTCTTTTCTGACTCTTAAAACATGAAAATATTTTCGATCTCTTGTCATTTTGAACTCGTTAAAGGCCGTGAAATTTTGTTTACCCAATATACGTTTACCCCTTTTTCGGGCTAGAATAAACTATTTACGAAAAAGGAATACCTTATCTAATCGTGACTAAGAGGTTCTCTCATATTTTGTTTTCTACCTTTTCGGATATGAGGGACTATCTACGAAAAGGGACCTGCTGTAGTTTTCTTTTCCGCTTATTTTCAAACTCTCTAAACATGAAAGGAGGTCGAGTTTCACCTTTTTCGAGCTCGTTAAACTTTTACGACATTGTATCTGTCATCATGACGATATTGAGTTCCTCCTTCCGAAGGCTCATAAATTTTACTAGGATGGATTTGTCTGAAGGACAAACTTATATGACAAACATATGTTATCCTCTTCAAACTTGTGTAAAAATAAAGAGGTACTTGCCAGAAATGGTGGGGGGAAATGGAATTTATTCGTCATTTGTGTCGGTAGTATGTCACTCTTGAACATAACACTTATTTGCAGTTCGTGTCGGGTTGGGATATCTTCACTCTATCACTTTTCCTCCATGGGTTTGGGAAATATATTTGCCTCTCATTCGATTACCAATATTGTCAACATGACCTCTAATCCTATTTGAGTCAAATGCTGCCAAATTCCAGATTCGTGTCACTGATATGTTCAAGAGAAAATCCTTCTGCAATTTGTACATTCCTTGATCCTTTGTTTCAGTCTTTATTAAAACTCATATCAAATTATATGTTTCGTGTCGATGATGTGGGATTGATTATGACCCTCCTTCAATGGATCACTTCCTGTCGACTTCAACTCATTATCCGGGAAGTTGATCTAGAGACTCCTTTCTAGTACCTTAGAGCTTACATGCCCTAATGGCAAGTTCTTCACATTTGACGATAGGTTCACATCATTGGCCTTCGATCGGGTGATTTCACGGGTGTTCGATTTTAGTTCCTTATTTATATTCCGTGGATTGTACTAGCAGTACCTTGAGGAAAATTTTCATCATTGGTGGTTTCTCTCGCACCTGTTAACAATTTACATCATTGACTAGTAATCGGCGGTTTTCTTGCATGTTAGACTTCATCTCATTTACTCGCATGCTTGAAATTGTACTTGATCGGGTCATGACAAAGCGCAAGACCCTAGATTTTATTCTCTAGAGTCCAAGTTGCAAGGCGATATGATTTTTCCATGATTGGATACATGTTTCTTTCAGATGGATGGTTGCGACCATACCATGAGTCTATATGTGATCCTTCTTAGATGGATGGCTATGACCATACCATGGTCTCTTTCATGGATGGTTGCGTCCATACCTTGATTCATATATTTTTATTAGAGATTTCAGTTATGTATATGTATCTATGCTTTATTTGCAGGTCTCCCGACGGCAGCATCTAGTTCCTTGCACATACTTGTAAATAATTTCACCCCTCACTCATGTTCGAACTTCATACTTTAGGGGGAATCTGTTACACTGCAATTTGTCACTATCCTTGTACTCCCCGTTCCTTGACCCTGGAGGACCCATAGAGTGACCCTTATGTACTTTCCAAGCATGGAATACATACCCCTGAACCACACTTTGTCTGCCAATTCATCTCCCTATACAACTTTTCTAGAAGATCCCTATAAAAAACTGGTTTTCAAGGTTGTCGCTTTGTCTCAGTGTCTGACCCGCACTGATAACAGAGATTTGCATTGGGACCTGCGCCGATTGGTGCTCTGTCTTAATTTCAAACCCGTGCTGATCCTGTTTTGGAAATTTTTTAAAATAGAAACGAAGTTTCCATGACTAGATGCTTCGCAAGGTGGCGAGCTGGAAGTTTGTTTTGAAGATATGGCCGAGGAATTCCCCTTTGGGCTTCTTGTTCCCAAGAAATAGGAACTACTCCAAAGGATAAGATTTTTTCCCATTATTTGAGGGCCCATATCCTCCTCCTCCATTGTTATTTAAGGGGACCTCTTTCACCTCTGCTACCTTAGTTACAGTTAGCTAGTTGGTTAGAAGCAGCAATCATAGAGAGGAGAAGCAATTATAGCTTCGGGAGAATAGAGCAAAGTGTGATTGTTTTTGTGTGTTAGGAACATAGTGAGATCTTGTACCTTTATGTATGAGGGTGTTGCAAACGTGCTTGGATATGAACCTGCCGAAGGAGAGCCTCAACATCAAGGCTTGGTTGTAAACTCCCCTTCTCTTTATCATAATAAAATGCAACTAATGTTTATCTTCCACTCTTGTTTGCATTTATAATGAGATTTCTAGCATTCCTTTATCAATAAGATAGGTTGTAATAATTTTATGTTTATTGTGATTTTATGCTTGTCATGGTGTCTTGAATGTCTGTACAGGTAATCAAATGTTGGTAGCAGTGTGTATCGAGCTTGAGAAGAGCGACGCATAACAAAGCTTCGAAGAAAGATAAAAACATAGCATCAGAACAAGGTAGGTCATCTTACTTTGTTTGAATTTCATTCACAATATAGGAAGGTATATGTTAGTATGTTCCCGTAGTTGCTATACCCACCCTAGGTCTAGAGGGATCACCTCTGTCCGCAAAGGGGATTTTCCTAGACAACAATAGTCAAAATAGAAATCTGACAAAAAAGGGAAAAATGGAAAAATTGTGGGAAAAATAACTTAATGAAAATCATTAAAGGTGTTTAGCCAAAAAATAATAGAAAGGGTCCCCATTATTTAAGGTAAATGAATCAAAAATTGGGGTGTTGGGATTTTCCTACAACACACTCACAACTATAAAGATGGAAGTGTTACTACTCTTGGCCTTCCACAACCTACAAGGTTGAGACCGCAACAATTGGAAGGAAAAAGAGAAAAAGGGCTTTGTTACAGTTGTGATAGAAAATACACTAAAGGTCACAAGTGTGTTGAGAAGAAATTATTTTACGTAGATTTTGAAGAGGAGGCAGAAAAGGAACAAGAAACGTCAAAAGAAGAGAATATACACTAGGAATCAACCCTAGAGAAAGAAGAAATGAATCCGACCATATCTTTTAATGCATTGGCAGGTATTACCACTCCTCAAATTCTCAAGATAGAAGGACATATAAAGAAGTATAAGGTAATAATGTTGATTGATTCGGGTAATACCCATAATTTTATTCATTATAAGATAGCCAAGGAATTGAATTACTTCCCATATCCAGCACCAGAGTGTCAAGTGATGGTTGCAAATGGAGGAACTATAAATTACTTTGGAAAGTTCCATAATATTAAGCTAACCATGGGAGAATATGTATTGAATAGTCCAATGCTTTCCATTCCAATGGGTGGTGCTAATGTTGTATTAGGAGTCCAATTGTTACAATCTTTCGGTATGGTGGCTTTTAATTTTAAAAAACTTTTCTTAAAAATTTTTGGGAAGGAAAGGAAGTTGAATTAAGGGGTATTCGCGGGAAAATCAGGAAAGATTATCAACTCTAATGGCATGAAAAATATTCTAAAGAAATAAAAACATGGTGTTATTACACAATTATGCTCACAAGAGGTTCAAACATCAAAATCATCTATTTATCCATATCTCCAAAAATTATTGGACAATCATTCCAAGGTATTTAAGACTCCCAAAGTCCTCCCACCCATTTGTGATCATGATCATGCTATTTGTTGGAACAGGGTTCCCTAAGCTGCTTTTTTAATATAATTTTGTAATACTTGGTCTTACATAGGGGTTTTGGGGCGGGTCAAAGCTCCCAATGTTTTGTAATGGGCTAAAGGGTAAACCTAGGGTCTGCAAACCATAGTTTGTGGACCATCGAATAGCAAAGGCTACGATGATATAAATAGATAGATAGTTGGGTCTAGTAGTTAAGAAGAAGTAAGATTGATGTTGTATACGAATTGTTGAGATCTATCTTGGGTTTTTTTGGGTTAGGAATCTTTTTGGTTGTGTGCGCAGAAATCCTCAGTCCTGCTGTGTGTGGACCCCGCTGGCTGTGTGCACGGGCTATGTCTTGGGTTGTAATTGGGTTTTTGGCTACTAATGAATGTTGAATCTAGTTGAATTATCTTGTAATATTTGGACTGATCATGTTTATTACTGAAGTGCATCTGTGTTATTGATTTATGCTGTGAATGTATCTGTGATTTATGAATTAGCTGTGATTATAATGTTCTGTGATGGTAATTGTTGATGTGCACGTGGATGCGAATTTATTGATCTAATCTATTAATGGTAGTAGCTTTTTTATGGTTATATTTTGATTATACTATTACAAGCCTGATAATAGACCCTTCTATGCGAACCTGATAGTCTGACGAAGATCTGCCTTAATTTCCTACTCTCTCCCAGGGTGCATAAAACTTGGTTCCAGCACCCTCCCATACTACTTCGGGTGGGACCTTGGCTTGAGAAAGTAGGTCATTGCCAAAAGGGCCAGTAGTATAGGGGTTTGTTGGAAAACCTTAACCTCTAAACCTGGGTCAGCACCCCTCAAGCCAACAAATGGTTCTGTTGCCGAGACCGGGAGCATTTTGAGAGAGATCGGGTAATGCCATGAGGCTGTTGGAGACCTGAGAAGTTCGAGCTCAAAGACTAGTTTGGAAGATAGATTCAGAAGTTTTCTGTTAAGGAAAATCGCAGCACGAAGCTAACAACTAAAAAGTGGAAGAATAAATACATTTTCACTGAAGTATATGAATTTTTTTTTGTAAATTTTGCGCACGAGCTCCAGCAATGGTTAGCAAGGCTCGTAGACTTTCAGACATGTTGGAAGGATGAATAGATTATGCAGTGGACTCGGGAATTGATTCAACAATTAGATAAGACTAACAATACGATCACCCGTACAGTAGATCATTGGGTGGATAGCGTGCTAGGAGGGTGGGTTTGTAACAGAATTCACAGTTGATCAGTTCGTATCCTATTCTAGGCGAAGTGGAGGTTCTTCAAAGGATTCTAGGGTAAGTTCTTGCAAACATTTCCATTACTAAATAAAATATTATTGTGCGAAAAGGGAATTCTGTGTAGCCACACCGAATGAATGACATCTAATGAGAGCGAGATTACAACACGAAGTGGTAAGTATTACCGAACCAACCGAGAAGGGGATAGGTCCATCTACAGCCCATTAAGAGAAAGAGAGTCGGTTGCGCACGTAGGAAGTAGTCCTCCAACTACACCACCTTCAAGTCAGAATAAGGGCAAGAAATCCCCCACACCTCCACCACCACTGGAAGAAGATATGGCCGCACACATGAAGCTGCCCACTTTCAAGGGCGTAGGAGACGAAGATATGGACTGATTCTAGTTCGTAGCGGAATCAGTATGGACTGCACAGAATGTGGCTAGTGATGTTGTAAAGAGGGCGTAGCTATCCCTTGCCTTTGAAGGAAGGGCCCTGGATTAGTACATGGGGTACGTAGGCTAGCATGTGGATCCATCTATTCAAGAGATTAAGAATGCTTTGAAACAACAGTTTCGAAATCCTAAATCCTACTCTCAGCTGGTGGTTGACCTAAAATACTTTAAACAAGGACCCACTAAGTCGGTATGGGAAGCTGATCAATGGCTAAAGAAGGTTATCATGGGTGGGGAATTTCAATATGATGACAAAAAGCACAAGGAATGGCTCATTTCCATGCTACTACCTCACCTGCGTGGACCTATGGATCAGCAAGCGATTGAGACACAAGAGAAAGCCTTGGAGATTGCTATGAAGCTAGAAGCTACGCCAAGAGATGATGCCCAGTTTAGGGTACAGAATATCCAGGGATAGCTGGAGGAAATGCACCTTGAAATCCAGATTCTACGAAAGGAGCGAGGAAAAGAGGCTAGCCTAGACGTATAGTGCATAAGATGCAGGGTGTCTGGCCACACCAAGGAATAGTGCCCTATGTTGACGGACTACATGCAGGCTAGGAGGGCTAGCCCATTGCACCCTAAAGAGGCTGCGGGACCAATCAATTCGATGTTATGGTGCGCTGACTGTCACGTAGCTGAACTACATGATACCAACCACTGCCCCCGTCTTGGTGCTTATGTTCCAGAATTGAAGCAATAATGGTGTTGATTCTTCTCATCTGTGGGGCATGATGAACATAAGTATCAGACCTATAACTTAATGATATACCTAGGAAACCTATACAGATTACAGGTTGACCCTTCTTCACCATTATCTCCCTCAAGCAGAGGAGGCTCCCCAACCAGAGGCAGGGGAGGGGGAAGGGGTGGAGGCACAGGTCAAGGAAGAGGGAAATTGATCTGTTAAAACTGTGGAAAGTAGAACACTTCGCAAGGGACTGTTCGAACCCTGCGCAAAAATATTGTGGATATTGTAGAAAACTGGATCATGTGATTGAAGATTGTCTAGTACTAATAGTGAAAATGGAGGAAAAACAGTAGACACCAATGCAGAATGTGCAAAAGATTAAGGCAGAACCATGTGATGAAGGACCCAGTATTAATGTCATAACACGCAGCGTCATGGATACAGGAAGAGATGAGGAAAGGGCTGCTGCTTAACCCTTCATCTGGAAAGCTATTATAAAACAATAAATCTTGGATCTACAGAAGGAGAAATAAACCTTCATTGAAGCTCGCAAAGACTTTACCAAGGATGAGGGAGCTACCTCCAAGGCCCCAACAAGCTTAAGAGTAAACAATGAAGTTAAACATTTCCTATAGGCATGTATAAAGCTGCACCGCAACCAGAAGGTAGTAGAAAATATTCAAGCATTGATATAAAGCTACGTAGAGAGAACTCACCCTCCCACAGAAGTTAAGGATGTTCACAAACTATACAAGCATAAGAAATGCACTAGTCAGGAAATGTGGCTAATGGCGTAGTTTGGCGATTATGAGATGGATCAGGTCATCTTGGATCTGGGATCTGATGCAAACGTCCTACCCAAGAAAACATGGCAGGGGATGGGAGAACCTAAGCTGGAATGGTCCACTATACAGCTATGCATGGCTAACCAACAGAATATCATACTGTTAAGGAGACTGTCAAAGATTATGGTAGATATCGCAGGAGTTAAGGTACGTGTGGATTTTGAAGTAATTCAGATCATGGAGGATGAAAAACCTTATCCTGCACTCCTGGGACTAGATTGGGCAATAGACATGGGAGGCACTATCAACTTTAAGGAGAGAAGCATGGTTTTTGAGAATGAGGGTACGAGAGTGATAGTTGCTCTAGACCCTGCAGAAGGAGAGAGGTATAAAAATCATGTGCACGAAGAAGATGACGTAGATCATATTTATAAAATCACTGCCTGGGACAAGGATTGGATTAATCCTACATCTTATGGTGTTCTTTACTGGGAGAAAGACAGTGAATGCCTCTCTGACTCCGACGGGGAGATTGGAAATTGGCAAAATCGGTTACATGATGTATCTGTTCTATGGTGTCTGAGGATCACAAAGAGCTTCTGATGTATCTCCTTAGAGGTAAGAGAGTTGCCTTATTTTGATGGGTTTGGTAGTATTAAGGACTTTCTGAGAACATTTGAAGCAGAATTCCCAAGGGAGCGAAGAATGTGGGTGCTTAACCTATCCATGCGCGCAACCCCTACACGATGGTGGGAAACTCATAAGGGGACATACCAGGATTGGGAGGAATGTTGTGAAATGATAATCTTATGGTTTGAACCCCCAGTTTACCTACGCATGGAGACTTTCCTTGGCCAAGGAGACCCGCGCAAGCACGTAACCGCATGGATGGAGGCATGGCATGAAAGGACTGTGAACAAATGGGTCCACTTTTTTATTCATGCCTTGGGGCCGATCCCCACTGCATGGTATCTGGATGCAGAACTAAATTAGCATACCTGCCACTGGGATACCATGAAGGACGATTTTGTGGGGACGTTCGGGTTAATAGGTGGAACTGAGGCGCTAGATGAGGCCCTGCAGGATATAGATGCCCTAGTATTTGATGAATCATGACCACGTGTGGAGTACGGGTCACCAGCTTGGGACACAATGATGCAGGATATTGCTAACTGCCACAATCTATCAATGGAGGAATGTGATGAAGAAACATGAAATATCACTATCCTAGAATTAGAGGGAGAACACGCAGTCGCTGGACCCCCGCTGCAAACTATCGATGTGACCAAGCCTCTTAATCTAAAAGAATTCAATATTGGAACAGAAGAACAACCTAAGCTAGCTAAAATTGGGGACTACTGGGATGATGATACTATCAGGAAATTTGTCGAGCTTCTCACAAAGTACCAGGACCTATTTCCTACAAAATTCTCAGAACTCAAGGGGATTACAGGGGACCCAGGTGTCATGCACATCACTTTAAAACCAGATACGTGCCCTGTTAAGCAGCGACCTTACCGATTGAATCCCAAGTATAAGCAGAAATTTGAGGAAGAAATTAACAAAATGATAGCCGTAGGTGTCATCAAACCGATAGAACAGTCATATTGGGTAAGCCCTATGGTGGTCCAGGAGAAAAATACCAAAGGAGAAATAAGAATCTGTGTTGACCTATGCAAACTAAACGATGCCTGCATTCATGATCCCTTCCCTAAACCATTCTCTGACGAAATTTTTGATAGTGTGGGAGGGCAGGAAGTGTACTCCTTCATTGATGGGTTCTCGGGCTACCATCAGATCAGGATCGCACCTGAATATCGTAGCAAAACTATGTTCACCACTGAATGGGGATCCTTCCAGTACACCGTCATGTCGTTCGGGCTCAAGAATGCCCCTGCCATCTTTTCACGGGTGGTGGTCGCAGTATTCAAGGAGTTCATCCACAAGTTCTTGGAAGTATATTTTGATGATTGGACAATATTTGGTTTGGTAAAGAATCACATCTCGAACCTACGCATGATGTTGGACGCCTGTAGGAAGCACCAGATTTCCCCGAATATTAAGAAGTGTATATTTTGCATACCTTTTAGGATCTTGTTAGGCCACATAGTCTGTCAACAAGGAATGATGGTTGACCCCGCCAAGGTAGTAGTTATCATCAACCTAACAGTCCCTAAAATAGAGAATCAATTGCACTCTATCCTCGGACACACGGGCTACTACAGGAAGTTCATTTAAGGGTACACACTGATCACAGCACCCATGGAGAAGTTACTAAAGAAGGACGTTTCATTTTTTTGGGATGCGAAGTGGCAACAGAGCTTTGAATTACTCAAGGAGAAGATGGTCTTTGCACCTATCCTCATATTTCCTGACTGGGAAAAGGTTTTCCATCTCCATGTATATGCTTTAGGGATCACCCTAGAAGTTTTCCTTACGCATCCCGGGGAAGGGGACATCGACCATCCAGTTGCATTTGCTAATAGAAAACTCTCTAATGCGGAGCGTAACTACTCCACTACTAAGCGTGAGGGGTTGCCATGGTATATTCCCTGTTGAAATACCAACATTATTTGTTGGGAAGGCACTTCAAGATGTTCACTGATCACTCAGCTTTGAATTACCTAGTGAATAAGCCTGTGTTGGGGGGAATATTTTTCGATGGCTACTGCTATTTCAAGATTATGACTTTGAGATCATCATGAAGCTGAAGAAACTAAATTATGGGTCGGACCACTTATCCTGAATCGAGAGTGGCGAGGAACTGACAAACCTAGAGGAAGGACTACCCGATGCACAACTGTTTTCTATTAAGGTGGTTGATGTGCACTTCGCCGACATCATCCACTTCTTAACTACAGGGATGGTGCCTGCAGAATATTTGGTACAACAAAAAAAAGAGCTGGTAACCCGCGCAACAGACTTTACCATCATACCGGGCCACTTGTATAAGCTGGGAGCTGATGAGGTTCTGCGAATATAAGTTTTGGAGCATGAAAGGCAGGCCATCTTGGCAGAAGCCCATGACGGCATAGCAGGAGGTCACTACGCAGGGAAAGAGATGGCGCATAAGGTTTTGAGAGCTGGGCTATGGTGGCCCACATTGTGTTATCACCCTAGTAATTTCTTAAGATTGGGGGCTTTTGGTTTTTAGTTTAAGAAAACTAGGGGTAACCACAAACCTACTTTGGAAATTTAGGATCTACCCTTCCTAAATATCAGAGAGGGCTCTCTCTTTATGATTTAACTTTGTTTTTGTTTAATTTTTTAGGCTAGTTATGATAGAACAATTGATTTTGGTTTTGAATTGGTTTGGTGGGAAAAAATCACTTAAAGGTAAACTAGGGAGGAATCTACTTGACCATTGGGCTAATGGAGTTTAAGTCTAGATAGCAGTGCTAGAAGGCAAGGCCAAAAGGATACAAATGTATTAAGGGCAATATAGATAACCCTCAGAGCTTTGGGTAAAAGGTTTTTGATGAAATGGTGAAGTCGGGACAAAAGGCAATAAAGGATCCTTTGATCTGTACAATAGAGGAAGGAGGCAAAAGTCAAATGGGAGTAGGACCACTTAAGAATTCCTAACACCGGAAATCAGTTGAAAACATTTAAATGGTAACTTAGTTAAGACAAGGAGCCATAAGCTAGTCTTGAAGTAATATTCCTAGTTACTCATTAAGAAAGAAAAACCAAATAATGAAATGAATGGAACTTCAGAAAATAAACAATGACAAGATAGATGCATTTTACTCTTTAACTTATCACGAGAATCCTGAATTATGATGTCCAATTAGCTTTGTATAGTCTGATACTTTTGAAATCAACACATGTAGGCCTCCAATGTATCAGCAAAAATATATAGTAATCTTAGAAATTTTATTCCACACCAAACACTTCAAAGATTGAAGTATTTATACAAAATATTGTTTACAAAATATCCTAGAAAGATCTAGGAATAACTCTAGGAAAAATAAAATATCTTTACATATAAAGAGGGACAGTTGCTTAACAGTTTAGCAAGTTGTCCTATTATCCAAAAAATATAGAAAAACTTAAACTAATCAAGGAGCCTTTACTGGCTAGATGTCCTGCTTGCTGGCATATTGGAAAATATCTTTATTGGAGTTGTTTTGACTAACACTCTTCCTCCTGATACACTTTCACGTTGTACTTTCATCCTGATACACTTTGACTATGCTTATTTTCTCTTTTACCGTTGTAAAAATAAAATTTCTAGCAGTAAAAATCAAGTAATTGTTTTATTTTTCTGTTTGATTGTTTCACCTGTATTTTCCTCACTATTTTCCATTTTTCACTACTACATTAAATCTGTAAAAGCTTGCCATTGTTCTACATTTGGTATTTTTACACTTTTGAGTTTCCTGAACATCAGCATCTATATACTTGGCAAAAAAAATTTTGATGAAAAACAGATGCTTGATTTCACTTTGAAGAAAAAATAAGTCTTCAATATATTGGAGAATAACCTTTCCTGTGGGAGAGCCCTCTGGCAGTGGCTTGTTGATATGTTCTTTAGCATGATCCCTTATCTTTTTTTCATATTATTTTTGGTTCAACAACTTCTCATTGAAGACATGAATATCTGGAATACCAGCTTGTCTTAGCATAGTGTATTTTGCTAAAAAATTGGTTATAGAAATATTCATGGCATCACATTTTTCCTTTAAAATGTTCAGCAGATTTTTCTTTGTCAGAACCTTCTTGATCTGCAATATTGTCTCTGTCCTATCCTGTATCTTTAATTCTTCTAGCTCTGTTCTATTTTTATTGTTCAAGAAAGTGATTATCTTTAATGCTTGTGCCGGTTTATCTGTTAATTCTTCTGTTGTCTTTTGGATTTCCACTTGTGCTGCTAGAAGCAGGTCTCTCTGTTCATATATGATCTGGATTGATGGCCACTGAAGATGTATAGCCTCAATTATATTGGTCCATAGGTAATTTCTTATGTAAGAAATTTTTGCAGTGAAACTCAAATCTTTTTGAAGGCTTTTGATTTGCTCTTCAAGTCTTTTGGCCCTTTGCTCATAATTGTTAGCATTGATTAATGCTACTTTGTTATATACTTCCATATTTTGAATCATTTTCTTCAAACTATTAATTTCATTATTTTTCAAAGACAATTCCTCCATAGCTTTTACTATCTGCCCTGCATCATCTGTGTGTTGTACCTGGGTGGTTGAAGAATCTGCTTCTGATGTTGTGGCTAATTGTACTGGCACTGCAGTTGCCAATAACTCTTTTGGTGCCAATTTTTCTCCCAAAGTGGAGGCCACAGTTGTAGTGATTACAGGTATAACTGTAGGGATAATTGGAGCTTTAGTTTCTTTGATAATTTCTTTCTCTTTCATAAGTTGATCCAATTGTGTTTCCATTTCTTTGATTTGGGCAGTTAGTTTGATAATCAACTACATCATGTCTTCTTTCTTTTCCTGTTCTTAAAGAATTTCTTTAGTTTGAGGGTGCTCACTTTGAGGAAGCTTTAGTTGTTTCCTCAAAGCTGCAATGTCCTCATTTTTCTTTTTAATCAATATTTCAGTTGCTGGAACATCTGAAGGGTCAACTCCCACCTACAAAACTAAGTCTTCTAAGGCTTTTATCCTTAAATATTTGGCATACAAAGAGCCTTTGTCAAGTTTCATTTGGTCTTGCATGTTGATAATGTTATTCTGCAACTTAGTGGCACTCATAGCCTTTGTTACCACAGTAGAATATAGCATCTCAGAGCTACATCTATGGAATTCTATTTGATCCAGTTGATGCACATTTTTAGTATCTACTTCAAATTCAACCTTTTTGTAGTTTTCCACTGTCTTAGGTGTTGAAGTAGTTGGTTGAAGATATGACATGATAATTTTATTTGTGGAATAATCAAATGTTGTAAGTAACATGTTCTGATTCACTGGCTTTTGTTCGAGAAATTGAGAATAAATCTCACTTTTGATTTCTTCATTCTTTTGTTTGATATGCTTATATCTTTCTTTGATGTCTAGGTCTTTTTCCTCCATTGTCTGTGAGGAAGAAGCCTCCATACTTTTTTGTCTTTCAATCATTTGAGTATCATGTTCTTTGGCTATTGTTTGTTCATTTTCTATTTCTGTTAAAGTCTCTTTAATTATTTCAGTAGCCTCATCATTATTTACCTCAGGCTCATTGGTATCTTCAACATCAATAACTTTTTCTTTCCCTATGGAACCGAATTTGAGCCTTTTGTTGTAGATGAGCTTGAATTTAGTCTTTGTAGTAGTCTCTTCTGTGTAGAATCCCTCATCTCCATTTCTTTTGTTTGAAGATTCTGGTTGTTTTGAAGCTATCATGGCAAGTGTGGTATCCATATTTTGTGTTGGCTCTGCATTAATGATTGTATCTGTCAATGTGTTTTTTACCCATTCTGTCTGATTTGCAAATTTCTCAATATTTGGCTTGGGTTCATGTATGAAAGGAGGTAGTTTATTTTTAACCCTTATACTACTTAAAAGACCTTGAGGGTCACAATTCCAAGGGAAACTTTTTTGAAATTTTAGCTCTGAAAATCTTTTTCTATCTCCTTATCACCATCACTGTTATTTACAATGAAAGGACCAATCTGATTTTTCAACTTGAACTGGGTCTTCTTTTTGGAAGCCATGAAGTTAATGGCATCATAATTCAAAACTTGCCTTAAATATTCCAATGCAAAGACTCTAATAGTCAAATACTTGGGCAATTTGTAATGCAGTAAATTGGACCCAAAAATTCTCAATTATGTATGTTGTTTATACAAATATAATCTCCCATCTTGCACTGTTCTGATAACTGCAAGATTCTCTTGATGTCCTCACTTATCCTAGGCTGATCTGCTTTGTACAGTAAAATCATAGCTAGCTGGATGAACAAATCTGAAAATTCTGAATAAATAAACTCATTTTCTTCTTTTCTCAACAAAGATGTCCAAAAGATAATGGATAGAGGTTTACCATCTACATCCATTTTTTGCAATGTTATTGGAAAATGATCAGCTCGTGAAAACAAAAACAAATGGAATAAGTAGGAAGAGTATCTGAATACCCCTTCAGTGGGCAACTTGGTCAACTGATGATGGATAGAATCAGCTATAAAACTGGCATAATCAATAATCATGGCAGGAGGCTGACCCGAAGATAGAGTAGATAAAAAACAAAGGATGGATTCATCGGTGAATTCATAAGTGAAGTAAACTAGTATGAAAGATAACATTGAAAGCACATGCATAGAACCCTCAGGAAACTTGGAGGTGGAGTAAGGAGGATTTAGCTTTGGAATGTCTACATAACTAGGCATAAAATTCTGGAAAATCATAAATCTCTTAGGGAAATCCAATCCCAAATATAACTAAGTTAATGCTTCAATGGATAGGGGAGCTACCCTAGGGTCAAACTGTAGTTGCAACATTTCATTAATAGACTCTGCTATGATAGAAAATAGAATCTCCCTATCAGCATTTACAATTGCTCTTTGGTCTGGAACATAGTACTTTTGACACAATCTTATCAGGTCTTGACCAAGATGTGTGAATGGGACTACATATTTGGGTAAATTTGTTTCCCAAATAGGTATGTCATCTTTATCTAGGAATTTTTCATAACACCAATTGTGAACCTCTAACAGATTGAATTCTATCACAGGGTCCACAATTTTATAATCCACGTCAGTCAATGGGATGATTTTTTCAGTAGGTAGTGGTGGCTGAAGGGGATTGACGGACTCAGTAGTTTTTGCAGTGAGTGCAGGAGCGGATTTTGGGGCTTTTGCTGCTTTTGACTTAGGTGGTTTGGATCCTCCGGTTTTAACAGGCCTAGAGACTCTTGCTTTAGGTGTCATTTGTTTTTTGGTCATTTTTAAATAACTAAATCAAGATTAAATAGTTTGCAGTAGTTGGATTTGTTGAAACAGAGGGTAATTGAGCAATCGTATAGGCAAAGATGATGACAATGGGTGCTTCAGTGCTCAATTAGGAATCTGGGACACATGCAACAGGTTTAAGACAGAAAACACAGGCTTTCTGAATGACTATGACTGCAAAAAAGATTTTTTAGGTATTCTGTAGGTTTTAAAACCTTTTTGAGCCGTGGAATTGATCTTTCAGGGGTTTTAGACTGAGGGTTTGGCTTTTAATGAAGCTTTTATGAATAAGAGAATTCTGGAGAAATTTTGCGAGGGTTTACCCTATTTTTTGAGTGTTTTGAACACACTTGGATTGATAAATTCTCTAATTATAGCTCAATTGGTTCAATTGGAGGTTTAAATTGTGAAATTTGCAGGCTAGATTTGGGAAAATACCATTTTTGCAGGTATTTTGATAGACGGAAGGGTTTTTACAACTCGTTTTAGTTGAATTCGAGATCTTGTTTGAATGACTGAATTCGAAAAACTTTTCACTGGTCTTCAAAATAGAATTCTGTGGTGAAAATGGGCTTTCAGGCGTGAAATTTATAAAACAAAGTTTGAAACAGAGTTTCGAGAGCTGAAAAATGGCTAAGTGGAATTCTTTTCACAGTTCAGAATGCGAGAATGGCATTGAAAAATAGTATAATAAAGGTTTTAAACCTTTGTTATAAATATTTATTGTAATAAATGCCAGTCATATCAAAGGTGGGATGGTTTGTGTTTTCGAATGCGAAAACAAGAAATGGTTTTCGCGTTGGAAATGGGTAGTAAGTGGTTTTAACCAAATCGAACGCGACGCAATAAGAATGCGACACGTCACCGGAGGTGGAAATGGGAAAACCACCCATTTCATGTCCATTTGGGCATCGAGCTGTCATTTGGTTTATGAGCGCGAAACTCATCGTCAAGCATTGGATCTGGTGGATCGAAGTGAACGGTTGAGATCAACTATAAAGTTGTGGTGAAAAGGTTGGGTAGGGCCCAGTTGACTTATGTGATGGCGCATGTAAAAAACTTTATATATATACGTTTATAACCAAAGTTTTTATCAAAATAAAATGTTTTATGTATAGACAGAGTCTATAAATATTTTTAGAAAGGGGTTTAATGTGGATGTTATATATATAAATAGAGTCTATATATATGGTTAAAAAATGCGCGTGAGGCGAGGTAAATTGGCAAGTATATTGCAAAGGCCTGGGGGCAATGTTTTTTTCCAAAAACATAAGATATGCCCAAAAATATTTACATTTTTATTTTATTATATAATTTTAGACCATTTGAAGGGTCTATAACCATAGGGGGGTGGGATATTTAGTTAAAGGTAGTTTTATACCAAAGGGGTATAATTTGGGATTTTATTTCAGCATGTGGATAATAATTTTGACCTAAAATCTTATAATAGTGGGTTTAAAAGGGTATTAATATAAAAGGGAATTATATTAATAGGAAAAGGTAATTTTAGGGATTTAATATATAAATTAGAAGTTAATATGACAAGGGACAAGGTAATACATCAAAAATACAATTATATGACTAAGTAAAGTGAAAATATTAAAGCAAAGCTTTTATCATTTATAATTTCACCACTTTTAACTTAGGATATAATGTTTTTGAGGGTTTTTATGATATGTATGATTTGAAGGGAGTTAGTCAAATGGGGAATTTCATATTTCATTAAGTAGAAAAGGTGCTTAGTTATGAAATTAAATAGTAATGAGTGTATGAAGGGTAAATGATGATAATTATGGATTTAATATAGGAATTCAACACTTTTAACTTATCAGTCATTGAGCCTTGGGTCTCGTCCCAACAAAAGTCAGAGAAATGCTCTAAGCCTCTTTGACTGTAAGTCTAGAATGCAGAATAACTATAGGGGAGGGGAAATTAGTGATTATTTTCCCGGTGATGAATATTTACATGCTTTTCCCATTTCTTTCTACCTACCCAACTTTAATCTAACATTTTTCCTTCCATTTTGCAGGTGCATTTGAGCTAGCAACCTTGAATATTTCTTCTCTTAAAAGCATAAAAACTATCTAAATCTACCTTATATCATCCAAGGGCCCAGATTAAAATGATGAGCTCCTCTTTATTCTCTACCTATCTACTAATTAGTCAGGATTAAACTGTTTGACTAATCTTTATTCACTATTCTACAACAATAAAATTGAAATCATGGCAAGTCAAGTTTACACAGTTTAACTCATCATGGATTATGTCATTTATTGACACTCTGCCATAATCATCAGTAACAAAGTAAAAAGTAGTGGCATTTGAATTTGCACACTTTCAAATTTTATTTCTTTTTTATTTTGGGGTTTATATTTTTTGTAAGTCCTTTGATCTTCCTTTTAGGACTTTTACCCTCTTTTTCATTTTCTATTTTTTTTTTATTTACAAAATATGGGAAAACAACTTGCAAAAAGCAAGGTATGTACATATTTTACAAGACTATCATAAGTCAATTCCAAATTATGAATCCTATACTTATAGGACCCTAACAACAGCTTCACATGGGGATGGCATTTCCTGGTGAAATGTCAAGAACTCTAAGACTAGTAGCCTTCAATTTTGACCTTGAAGATCAAGTCATTGTCTTTTGTTTTCTGCAATAACTCATATTTATGACATTTTACTTTTCAAAGCTTAGGGCCTTCACTCCGGGCTTCAACTTTGAAAAGAAAATATCCAATCCAATCTACACACTTGTAATGAATATTTACAATTATGTAAAAGTAACTGGGACTAACTATTGGTTAACTCAGAGGAATAGTAGTGTTTGATCATTCTACCATTAACTGGTCCATCTTGAATATCATTTCCATCCAAATCTCTGATGAAGAAAGCATTGTAACTCCTATATCCATAAATTTCATAGGGCCCTTTCCATAGAAAGTCAAACTTTCTATGCTTCCCTTTTTCTTCTCTTCTGGAATCCCATTTTAACACTTTATCTCCAATGGAAAAGTCATCTTCTTTACTTCTTTTATCAAAAAATTTCTTGATTTTATCTTGAATGACTTGAGATTTTTCATATACTTCTTCCCTTGTCTGTTGCAGATGAATAGTCTGATTTATCCTTCGTTGTATATCATTGAGTTCTACTTGTGACTGTTGGATAATTTTCATTACTGGAACACCTAAATATGATGGGAAAACTGCATCCATCCCATATACAATCTGGTAAGGAGATGTTCCAATTGACTTCTTGGTAGTAAATCTATCTGCCCATAAGGCATAGACTAACTTTTTATTCCAGGTTTTCTTGTTATCTTCAAGTAGTTTTTTAATGATATTCACAAGGATTTTATTTGAAGATTCAGCTAGGCCATTACCTTAAGGGTAATAAGAAGTAGAGTGGCCTAGGGTTATATGGTACTTGTGACAAAAGGAAATCATTTTCTTAGATTTAAATGCAGCTGCATTATCAGTAATAATTTTTTGTGGGCGTCCAAATCTAGATAAAATGTTGTTTTCTAGGAAAGAGATAATGACTGAGTCAGTGGCTTGTATGGTAGGAATGGCTTCAATCCACTTAGTGAAATAATCTGTGGTAGTCAATATCCACTTGTGTTGGCCAGAGGATGGAGGTTGAATTTCTCCAATGAAGTCTAAACCCCATTGTTGAAATGGCATCTCAGTAGAAATAGGTTTCAGGGGTAAAGGTGACAATTTCTTTTTTCCATCAAAAATCTAACATTTGTGACATGAAGTAACAATTTTTTTTACATTAGAAAATAAGGTAGGCCAGTAAAAACCAACTCTAAGAATCTTATCTATTGTACTTTTCAAGTATAAGTGTCCTCCACAATCACCTGCATGAAATTCTCCAAGAAATTTGTCAGCTTCTAATTTTAGTAAACAGTTCAGTAATATCCCACTTTGTTCTTTCCAAAAAATCACATTATTTAGAATACAATATCTCATTGCTTTAAGTTTGATGAATCTAGCTTTAGTTCTAGTTAATCCAGAAGGAGCTTGTAAATTTGTAAGTACAAAGATAGTATCTGAGTACCATGGTGATTCTAGAAAGGCTTCACTGATCAATGGAGTCGCCATCTCTTCCTGGTCATCAACCTGAGCAATAAAATTTATATCTAAAGCATTACAATTGGATTCAACCATCAGTCTGGCTAAAATTTGTCCTTTTATGAGCTTGGTTGGTTTAATCTCTATGTCATAATCAAGGATAGTGGCAATCCACTTTCCTCTTCTTCCATCTGGTTCATCTTGTGTAAGAATATCTTTGACTACAGAATTAGGGACATAGGCAATAATGTGGGAGTAAAGAATGTACACTCTGAAATCTTTTATGGCTTTAACCAAGGCTAAAGCTTGTTTTTCCATTATGTTATATCTCAAAGGTGCATCTCTAAGGGTTTTACTGAAAAATTCTATAGGCTGTTCAAAACCTTGGTCATTTTTCTGTAGTATAACTGCAACTATGGTATACTCTAAGGCAAATGAAAAGATTATAAAATCTTTCTTGAAGTCTGGACTGATTAGGACTGGTGTCTTTGTTAAAGCATGTTTAATAGATTCAAATGATTGTTTTGCTTCAACTATCCATTTTAAAACAAATTCCTTTTTAAGCATGTTATTCATTTCTTTGATGATTTCTGCCAAGTTAGAAATAAATATTCTCAAAAAGTTAATTTTACCTAAAAATGCTTGTAACTCTTTGATATTTCTAGGTGGATGAATGTTTAGAATGGCCTCTATTCTTGCAGGATCTATCCTAATACCTTCCTTTGAAATTATGTGTCCTATTAATTTTCCTTCCTCTAGTCCAAAAAGGGTTTTCTTCGGATTTAATGATATGCAAAATTTTCTACATTTAATAAAACCTTTTCTCAAATGATCCAAGTGTTCATTATTTGACTTAGAAAAGACAGTAATATCATCTAAATAAATAACCAAGAATTCATGTATTTCCTTAGCAAAGGTTATGTCTATAGCCCTCTGAAAAGTAGCTCCAGCATTCATCAAACCACAAGGCATTTTCACATACATGAAAGTGCCCCAAGGAGTGGTAAAAGCTATTTTTGGTTGGTCTTCCTTTTGGACAAGTATCTGGTTATATCCTAGAAGAACCAACTACCCTTTGTAAAATATAATCCATCTTGGGTAAAGGGTAATTATCCTTCAATGATACTTTATTGAGATTTCTAAAATCTACACATAATCTAATTTCACCTGTTTTCTTCCTGGTAGGTACTAAGTTTGATACCCAATCAGAATATCTAATTGGTGCAATGATTTAGGCATCATACATGCGTTTAACCTCCTTTTCTATCAATGGTATTAAGACAGGATTAATCCTTCTCAATTTTTGTTTAAATGGTTCCTGATCATATTTTATAGGAATCTTGTGTTGAATTATGTTTGTATCATAGGCTTTTAGATCTTCATAACTCCATGCAAACACATCTTGATACTCTTTTAAAATTTCAATGTATTTTTCTTTTTCTTGAGAGGGTAAAGATTTTGCTAATTTGATCATTTTTGGTTTCACTTCTGTCCCAATGTTAAGTTCTTCAATGTCAGACCTGACTAGTTCCATTTTTGGCTTTTTAGGCATATCATTGGAATAAAAAAGGTCCTCCAAAGGAGTTAAACCTTTAGGTAAAAAATTATCTTTTAAATCTAACATGTCAATTTCTTCTTCAATGGTTTCCTCTATATCTACTTTCTCTAAGTTATCTATGTCAGATTGAGTAAATAAAGTGGGTTTTTTAAATTTATGTACATCTATGTTATCTATTTCATAATTAAAATTTGAATCTATATTACAATATAAATCTATATTACAATCCTGCAATTCTTCCTCATTATTCAGAAAATGGTAAATGTGTTCATCTTCAGAAAAAATTTGCCAGTATTTGACATTGTCAAGAACAATGGGTCTATATTTAACTTCAGCAGTATACCTATGTGTACGATGAAAAGGTAAGTTACATGTGCTAGAAAAGGTTGCTAGGGAATGAGCTTGAATGTTCTGTTTTCTAGGTATATTAGCAAACTTACATTCCAATAAATTTTCACATAAATCAATTGTTGCATCTCTATATCTGGCTAATCTAGGCTTATGAACAGAATAATCTCCATTTACTCACTTAATGATCAATTTTGAATCTCCAATAATTAAAATTCTTTTACCTCCTAATTTTCTGATAATTTCAAGGCCTAAGATTAGTGCCTCATACCCTGCCATGTTATTAGTACATTAAAGTTGAGTCTAAAGGCATGTCCTTCTGAATGACTTGTCTCAATATTTGTGATCCATATTCCAGCTCCTGCTCCTATTTTGTTCACTGAACCATAAAAATCTAAGTGCCAAAGAGCTTCATGAAAAATATTGTCATTATTTGGTTTTGGCTTTATGTCAATCAGTTCTGTCTAGATTTTATTGTTATCAGAGTTACATAAAATGAAGGAATCAAGATCATTTGGTGTTGAGTAAATTGGGTAATTTATTGATCTCTCAGCACTGCTAACCATGTGTTTCATTAAAGTTTCTCTATAAATTTTCTTAGGTTGTCCAAACATTGTTATAGTAGCATAGCTCATGTCTAATTGTAGAGATCCCTGCAACTTTGCTCCTCATGAGCGAGAAAGAAGCATACCATACTTTGGTGGGATGTCAACTAATATAATATCCATAACCATACTTTTACCAGGATATTGAACCAAATTTACACATAAGTCTTTGATTAATCCTATACACTTGACTTTGTTGGAATCAAAAGAGAATAAGTCTTTATAAGGCCTGGTTATTTCTAGATTTAGAGTTTCCATAATGGCTTTTTGCATTAAATTGTGGGAAGCTCCTAAATATAACATTGCATTGTGTAAAATATGATAGTGAATATTAATATTAATATAGAAAGGAGGAATTGTTCCATCTGAATACTTACTATTTACATCAGGGCCAAATATTACTTCTGGTTGATCATCATTTAAATTAATAGAATCTTCACCATCATTCATATTCAAAGTTTCAGTAATTATTGATTTATATAAGTCATTCTTTACCAATTCTATTAAAGGAATTGGTATTTTTAACTTAGCTATTTCATTTTGAATATTAAATGATGGTTGAGACTTACTAATCTGAATTAGTTCATCTTTTGTGATAGTTATTTGAGTAGTTTTTTCATGAATTTCAGTAGATGTACTTTTATCTTGAGTTGTTCTTTTGTTTTCTGTCTGAGTTTCTTGACTTTTGTTGTATTTAGTACTCTTTTCAGGGACATATTTAGGGGCAGCAAAAGTTTTTTTAGATTTTGAACTTTCAATAGAAGCTTTGGTATTAATAGTCTTGGGATTTGCTGATTTAGAATCAGCAGGATTCTTTTTAGGATCAGAAATTGTTGATTTTACTGAATTAGGGGCTTTGGTAGTGTTGGCCTTTTGGGCATTATTGGAGGATTGGGCCACTTCTTCAATGATGTCAACAATTTTTGGACTTGGAAATTTTTTGGGACTGGGAAGATTGGAATTTTTCTTGTTTTCCCTTGGGAGAATTTGCAAAATCTTTGTTTTTGGTGCTTCTACATTCTTTTTAGTTTGATTTTGAGAAGTTTTTTTTATAGAAGTTTCATTTTTTTTTTCTGTTTCTAAGGTTATACTGACTGTGAATTTCATTAATGGAAAAGTCATAACCTTGCTTGAAATCAAAGGATTCACTAGATTCTACTTTGAGTTTTTGAAGCTCAAAAAGTTCTTGATCCTCCTGAGTGAGTAAAATAGTGTTGTCTTCATCTATCCCCATTATTAGATTGATGTTATCCTCATCTTCATCATTATTATGAGAACTCTCAGCATACTTCTCTTGAAATGGGGGCCTAATGTTTTGATCTGGAGTAGCTTCCTTAGCTTTTCCAGTGTTATTGTTTTTTCTGAAGTTGGGATTTCTGATTTGTGGTTGGTTATCCCATTGTGGTTTTCTCTCAATATTTTCTAATCTATCAACCACCTTTTCTAAAGTTTTAGCAAATAAATCTAGTTTAACATCTGAATTTGATGTTTCTTCTTTGATTGTGACTCTCCTTTCATTCCTAAGTCTGGCTTTTTTATCTAGAATATTAATTTCTACACTAATAGCATCTAATTGTATCTGTTCTAATGTTTCAGCATCCCTTTCTCTTAGTTGATAAGCCATGTCTGGATCAAATCCATCAAGGAATTTAAGAAGCACAAAGTAGGGTGTAGGTTTAAGATCAGCAGTAATGGCATTATAAACACTATTATACCTAGTGCAGTAATCCTGAACAAACTCATTAGGAGATCTTTTTAAAGCATCAAACTCAGACAAAATTTGCAAAGGATTCTTTTTCTTTTCCCATTTATTTAAAAATTCTCTATGAAATGCAGCTAAATTAGCTATACTACTAGCAGCTAAATTTTTAAACCATTTCTTAACTTCTCCTGTTAAACTTTGAGCAAATAACCTCATTTGAACATCTGAATCATCAATTTCATAGATTTCATAGTATTCTATCATTTTTGTGACATGTTGTTGAGCAGTATATTGTGACAGACCATCAAATAGTGGTATATTTTTCTGGTAATCTTGGGGCATATCATGGAGGTTTTGGGGTAAGACAAGGGGAGCATACCTAGCAGCCATGGCTTGAAGTTTTGTTGAACTGGGAGGTATAACAGTAATGATAAGAGCAGTGTTGGATATAGTAGCTAATGTGTTGAAAGTTGTACTTGAAGAGCTTGGAAAAGAGGTTGTATATATATGGAACTACTTGGAAATAAGGATGTAGTGCTTATAAAACTAGTGGATGCAGTGGATGAGGGGAATAATATCCTAGGCTGCAAAGGAAACTTAGGACTAAATTTTTCTTTGGATGAACTTGCAGTGGAATCTAAAAATGAGGTGACAACATATAGAGTTGAATCTGCTGCTAGAATTATTGTTGTGTGCAATTGAGAAACTAGAGGCTTAATGTGGGATAATAAATGAGATAATTTAATAGCTTCATCAATGCCTTTAATCAGTGTAACATTAATCCTTTCTACTTGACTATAAGACTCAGATTTATCTGATTTTATTTTTGCTGAAATAATATTATGTTTTGCATTTAAAAAATAAGTAAAAACAGGATCTATTACAGTGTCTTTTAAATCAGTTTCAGATTTATTTTTAAACAATGATTGTTCAAACTTGAAATCAAAATCAATATCAGATAAGCTCACTAATTCTTTGGGTAAATAATTAGCTTTTCTTAATGGTACTTCAGCTTCTAAATTGACAATTTGTTTTTTTCTTTTTTCCAATATGTTCTGGGTTATCTACTATAACTGCAGGCTTAGGATCCGGATTAGACCTGATATAGTAGGTTTTCCTAGAAGCCAGAATGACTGTTTATGAATACCCACAACCCTTAAAAATAATCTTAAAGTAAAAATATAAATGAAAGATATTACTTTAAGACTAAATTTAAAACTGGATATTGGTTAGATTCCCCAGTATGGTTGCCAATATGTTATCACCCTAGTAATTTCTCAAGATTGTGGGCTTTTGGTTTTTAGTTTAAGAAAACTAGGGGTAACCACAAACCTAATTTGGAAATTTAGGATCTAGCCTTCCTAAATTTTAGAGAGGGCTCTCTCTTTACGATTTAACTTTGTTTTTGTTTAATTTTTTAAGCTAGTTATGATAGAATATTTAGTTTTGGTTTTGAATTGGTTTGGTGGGAAAAAATCACTTAAAGGTAAACTAGGGAGGAATCTACTTGACCATTGGGCTAATGGAGTCTAAGTCTAGATAGCAATACTAGAAGGCAAGGTCAAAAGGATACAAATGTATCTAGGGCAAGATAGATAACCCTCAGATCTTTGGGTAAAAGGTTTTTGATGAAATGGTGAAGTCGGGACAAAGGGAAATAAAGGATCCTTTGATACGGACAATAGAGGAAGGAGGCAGAAGTCAAACGGGAGTAGGAGCAGTTAAGAATTCCTAACACCGGAAATCAGTGGAAAACATTTAAATGGTAACTTACTTAAGACAGGGAGCCATAAGTTAATCCAGAAGTAATATTCCTAGTTACTCATTAAGAATGAACAAACACATAATGAAATGAATGGAACTTCAGAAAATAAACAATGACAAGATAGATGCACTTTACTCTTTAACTTATCACGAGAATCCTGAATTATGATGTCCAATTAGCTTTGTACAGTTTTCTACTTTCGAAATCAACACACGTAGGCCTCCAATGTATTAGCAAAAATCTTTAGTAATCTTAGAAATTTTATTCCACACTAAACACTTCAAAGACTGAAGTATCTATACAAAATATTATTTACAAAATATCCTAGAGAGATCTAGGAATAACTCTAGGAAAAATAAAATATCTTTACATATAAAGAGGGACAACTGCTTAATAGTTTAGCAAGTTGTCCTCTTATCCAAAAAATATAGAACAACTTAAACTAATCAAGGAGCCTTTACTGGCTAGATGTCCTGCTTACTGGCATATTGGAAAATATCTTTATTGGAGTTGTTTTGACTAACGCTTTTCCTCCTGATACACTTTCACGTTGTACTTTCATCTTGATACACTTTGAATTTGCTTATTTACTCTTTTACTGCTGTAAAAATAAAATTTCCAGCAGTAAAAATCAAGTGACTGTTTTATTTTTCTGTTTGATTGTTTCACCTGTATTTTCCTCACTGTTTTCCATTTTTCACTACTACATTAAATATGTAAAAGCCTGTCATTGTTCTACATTTGGTATTTTGACACTTTTGATTTTCCTGAAGTTCTCATCAGCATCTGTATACTTGGAAAATTTTGGTTTGATGACAAACAGATGCTTGATTTCATTTTGAAGAAAAAATAAGTCTTCAATATATTGGAGAATAACCTTTCCTGTGGGAGAGCCCTGTGGCAATGGCTTGTTGATCTGTTCTTTAGCATAATCATTTATCTTTTTGTCATATTCTTTTTGGTTCATCAACTTCTCATTGAAGACATGAATATCTGGAATACTAGCTTGTCTTAGCATAGTGTATTTTTCTAAAAACTTGGTTATAGAAATATTCATGGCATCACATTTTTCCTTTAAACTGTTCTTCAAATTTTTCTTTGTCAGAACCTTCGTGATCTGCAATATTGTCTTTGTCCTATCCTATATCTTTAATTCTTCTAGATCTATTCTATTTTTACTGTTCAAGAAAGTGATTAGCTTTAATGCTTGTGCTAGTTTATCTGCTAATTCTTTTGTTGTCTTTTGGGTCTCCACTTGTGCTACTAGAAGTAGGTCTCTCTGTTCATATATGATCTGGATTGATGGTCACTAAAGATTTATAGCCTTAATTATATTGGTCCATAGGTAATTTCTTATGTAAGAAATTTTTGCAGTGAAACTCAAATCATTTTGAAGGCTTTTGATTTGCTCTTCAAGTCTTTTGGCCCTTTTCTCATAACTGTTAGCATTTATTAATGTTGCTTTGTTAGATACTTACATATTTTGAATCATTTTCTTCAAACTATTAATTTCATTGTTTTTCAGTGACAATTCCTCCATAGCTTTTACTATCTGCGTTGCATCATCTGTGTGTTGTACCTGGGTGGTTGAAGAATCTTCTGCTAATGTTGTGGCTGATTGTACTGGCACTGCAGTTTCCAATAACTATTTTCGTGCCAATTTTTCTCCCAAAGTGGAGGCCAAAACTCTAGTGATTAGAGGTATAACTGTAGGGATAATTGGAGCTTTAGTTTCTTTGACAATTTATTTCTCTTTCAGAAGTTGATCCAATTGTGTTTCCATTTCTTTGATTTGGGAAGTTAGTTTGATAATTAACTGCATCATGTCTTCTTTCTCTACCTGTTCTTGAAGAATTTATTTAGTTTGAGGGTGCTCACTTTGAGGAAGCTTCAGCTGTTTCCTCAAAGCTACAATGTCCTCATTTTTCTTTTTAATCAATATTTGTGCTGCTGGAACATCTGAAGGGTCAACTCCCACCTACAAAACTAAGTCTTCTAAGGCTTCTTTGGCATACAAAGAGCCTTTGTCAAGTTTCATTTGGTCTTGCATGTTGATAATGGTATTCTGCAACTTAGTGGCACTCATAGCCTTTGTTACCACAATAGAATATAGCATCTCAGAGCTATGTCTGTGGTATTCTATTTGATCCAGTTCATGCACATTTTCAGTATCTACTTCAAATTCAACCTTTTTGTAGTCTGCCACTGTCTTAGGTGTTGAAGTAGTTGGATGCAGATATGACATGATAATTTTATTTGTGGAGTAATAAAATGCTGTAAGTAACCTGTTCTGATTCCCTGGCTTCTGTTTGATAAATTGAGAATAAATCTCACTTTTGATTTCTTCATTCTTTTGCTTGATCTGCTTATATATTTCTTTGATGTCTAGGTCTTTTTCCTCCACTGTCTGTGAGGAAGAAGCCTCCATACTTTTCTATCTTTCAATCATTTGAGTATCCTATTCTTTGGCTGTTATTTGTTCCTTTTCTATTTTTGTTAAAGTCTCTTTAATTATTTCAGTAGCCTCATCATTATTTACCTGAGGCTGATTGGTATCTTCAACATCAATAACTTTTTCTTTCCCTATGGAACCAAATTTGAGCCTTTTGTTGTAAATGAGCTTGAATTTAGTCTCTATAGTAGTCTCTTCTGTGTAGGGTCCCTCATCTCTGTTTCTTTTGTTTGAAGATTCTGGTTGTTTTAAAGCGATCATGGCAAGTGTGGTATCCATATTTTGTGTTGGCTCTGCATTGATGACTATATCTATCCATGTGTTTTCTACCCATTCTGTCTGATTTGCAAATTTCTCAATATCAGGCTTGGGTTCATGTATGAAAGGAGGTAATTTATTTTTAACCCTTATACTGCTTAGAAGACCTTGAGGGTCATAATTCCAAGGGAAACTTTTCTGAAATTTTAGCTCTGATAATCTTTTTTCTATCTCCTTATTAGAATCACTGTTATTTACAATGAAAGGACCAATCTGATTTTTCAACTTGAACTGGGTCTTCTTTTTGGAAGCCATGAAGTTAATGGCATCACAATTCAAAACTTGCCTTAAATATTCTAATGCAAAGACTCTGATAGTCAAATACTTGGGAAATTTGTAAGGCAATAAATTGGACCAAAAATTCTCAATTCTGTATGTTGTTTATACAAATACCAATCTCCCATCTTGCATTGTTCTTATAACTGCAAGATTCTCTTGATGTCCTCACTTATCCTAAGTTGATCTACTTTGTACAGTAAACTCATAGCTGGTTGGATGAACAAATATGAAAAGTCTGAATAACTGAACTCATTTTCTTCTTTTCTCAACAAAGATGTCCAAAAGATAATGGATAGAGGTTTACCCTCTACATCCATTTTTTGCAATTTTATTGGAAAATGATCAGCTTGTGAAAACAAAAACAAATGGAATAAGTAGGAAGAGTATCTGAATACCCCTTCAGTGGGAAACTTGGTCAACTGATGATGGATAAAATCAGCTATAAATTTGGCATAGTCAAAAATCATGGCAGGAGGCTGACCCGGAGATAGAGTAGATAAAAAACCAAGGATGGATTCATCAGTGAATTCATCAGTGAAGTAACCTACTATGAAAGATAACATTGAAATTACATGCCTAGAACCCTCAGGAAACTTGGAGGTGGAGTAAGGAGGATTTAGCTTTGGAAAGGGGTTTAATGTGGATGTTATATATATAAGTAGAGTTTATATATATGGTTAAAAAATGTGTGTGAGGCGGGGTAAAATGGCAAGTATATTGCAAAGGCCTGGGGGTGACTTTTGTTTCCAAAGACATAAGATATGCCCGAAAATATTTACATTTTTATTTTATTATATATTTTTAGACCATTTGAAGGGTCTATAACCATAGGGGGGCGGGATATTTAGTTAAAGGTAGTTTTATACCAAAGGGGTATAATTTGGGATTTTATTTCAGCATGTGGATAATAATTTTGGCCTAAAATCTTATAATAGTGGGTTAAAAGGGTATTAATGTAAAAGGGAATTATATTAATAGGAAAAGGTCATTTTAGGGATTTAATATATAAATTAGAAGTTAATATGATAAGGGACAATGTAATACATCAAAAATACAATTATATGACTAAGTAAAGTGAAAATATTAAAGCAAAGCTTTTATCATTTATAATTTCACCACTTTTAACTGAGGATATAATAATTTTGAGGGTTTTTATGATATGTATGATTTGAAGGGAGTTAGTCAAATGGGGAATTTCATATTTCATTAAGTAGAAAAGGTTCTTACTTATGAAATTGAATAGTAATGAGTGTATGAAGGGTAAATGATGATAATTAGGAATTTAATATAGGAATTCAACACTTTTAACTTATCAGTCATCGAGCCTTGGGTCCGGTCCCAACAAAAGTCATAGAAATGCTCTGAGCCTCTTTGACTGTAAGTCTAGAATGCAGAATAACTATAGGGGAGGGGGAATTAATGATCATTGGCCCGGTGATGAATATTTACATGCTTTTCCCATTTCTTTCTACCTACCCAACTTTAATCTAACATTTTTTCTTCCATTTTGCAGGTGCATTTGAGCTAGCAACCTTGAACATTTTTTCTTTTAAAAGCATAAAAACTATCTAAATCTATCTTATATCATCCAAGGGCTCAGATTAAACTGATGAGCTCCTCTTTATTCTCTACCTATCTACTAATTAGTTAGGATTAAACTGTCTAACTAATCTTTATTCACTATTCTACAACAATAAAATTGAAATCATGACAATTCAAGTTTACACAGTTTAACTCATCATGGATTATGGCATTTATTGACTCTCTGCCATAATCATCAGTAACAAAGTAAAAAGTAGTGGCATTTTAATTTGCACACTTTCAAATTTTATTTCTTTTTTCTTTTGGGGTTTATATTTTTTGTAAGTCCTTTGATCTTTCTTTTAGGACTTTTACCCTCTTTTTTATTTTCTATTTTTTTTATTTTTTTACAAAATATGGGAAAACAACTTGTAGAAAGCAAGATATGTACATATTTTACAAGACTATCATAAGTCAATTCCAAATTATGAATCCTATACTTATAGGACACTAACACATTGCATAGTGACTCTCATGGCTATTGCAAATCCTGCGACACATGCCAAAGGATAGGAATACCATCGCGCAGAGACGAAATTCCCTTGTAGCTGCAGATGGCCCTGCAAGTGTTTGAAAAATGGCGTTAGACTTCGTTGGGCCCATCAACCCGCCAGGAAATAAGATAGGTGCCCGCTACATCATCACTGCAACTGATTATGTAACCATATGGGCCGAGGCGCAAGCTGTAAAGGATTGTACCACAGACACCGCTGTACACTTTATTTTTGAACATATCCTAACCAAGTTTGGTTGTCCAAGGGTCTTGATGAGAGATAGAGGTATGTATTTTGTTAATGAGATAATACAGGCTTTGACTGAGGAATTTCGGATCCACCACACCAAAAGTACCCCATATCACTCGCAGGTGAATGGAACTACGGAAGCTTTTGATAAAATTCTGGAACAGGCGCTAACAAAGATCTGTAATGTCGAGCGAAGCGATTGGGACGTGCGTATCTCATCGGTCCTTTGTGCCTATCGAACCACGTACAATAAATTGACCAGGAAAACACTGTTTCAGATGGTTTATGGAAAGGAGGCTATTATTCCCATGGAATATATTGTTCCTAGCCTGCGCATAGAAACCTTTACCAACATGGTAGAGCCTGATATCATGGAGGAGCACTTGGCATAGCTCATTGCCTTGGAGGAATATCGATTCATTGCTAACTTTCATCAATAAGTTCAGAAGGCCCAGGAAAAGAATGGCATGATCAAAATATTCGGCAAAAGGCCTTTTCGGAGGGTGAATTGGTCCTGCTATACGATAGCCAGTTTGCAAAGCACCCAGGGAAGTTCCCTCAACAGTGGATAGGTCCCTATATGGTATAGGAAATCACTAACGGAGGAGTTGTCTGGCTAGCTACACTGCACGGTGACATTGTACCAGGGTATATTAATGGCAGCTGGCTCAAACCATACCAGATCAAATGACTATATGGCCAGCGTAGCTATATTGGGTGGCATATGCGCAGGCGAGAGTGTTAGGTCCCTATATTACTAGTATAGTCCCTTATTGTTGTTAGTGTAACCCCCTTATTGTTATTATTGTACCCTTGTAACCCCCATTTTGTTATTATTGTGCCCTTAAATTATTATTGTTAGGTCGGCTAGGATTACATTGTGGCTCACTAGGATTACATTATGGCCCCATGGACTCCTATATATAGAAAGGAGGTTTTGTGAATTGTATCATCCAAGAATTGTTCATTCATGTAATGTATTGGAGGTTGCCCCCTCGAAGTGGCTTATTTCTAAGGCGTTGATATCTCTTTTCTTCTCTTTTTTGGAGTTGGTTACACAACATTTGGTATCAGAGCTTTGGGATTCTAGGGTTTCGCTGCTCCAAACAGGTCATCGTGGCATTTTCGCTATAACTTTTTTTCTACGAAGCTTCAGAAGCTGAAATTTCTAGGGTGCGAAGCTGAAATCTTGAGGAAGGTTGTCTAAAAATTTCAGATCTTGGTTCGCAATATTTTAGGAGATATCATCTGTGGAAGTTAGGTATTTTTTCAGGCTCATAAACAGGTCATCGTGGCAATTGCGCTATAAATTTTTTTGTACGAAGTTTCAGAGTCTGAAATTCATATGGTGCGAAGCTGAAATCCTAAGGAAATTCGTCAAAAAATTTCAGAGCTTGGTTCGCAATATTTTTGGAGATATGATCTGTGGAAGGTAGTGCTTTTTCAGGCTCCTGAATTTCATCTCAAAGAGGTGATCGTGGGAAAAGTTCAATAACTCTCTCTTTGTGCAGTGGATTTGAGTGCCGTTAAAAGTGGTCGCAAGTACACGGACTTTAGTTTCTTTGATATCAATTTCAGAGGCAAAGGACGAAAAAGTGACACGTGGAAATTCCTACAATTTCGCTCTACTGAACCAGTCCAGAATTAGGTCATTGTGGGAGATTGGACACAACTTTGTCTTGGAGAATCCAAATCAGGTCATACCTGTGGCATTCAAAAGAGAATTTAGAGGGATACTACAGGGCTGAATTTCAGATATTGAAGATCCCCAACTACAGAGATAATTCAATTTCAATATCGAGCTCCTCAAAAGCAAGTAAAAGGTGTGTATTGTTTTTCCAAATTGCATAAGTCTTGTTTGAATAATCAAGTTGAATTGATTCCAAGGGCATATTGTAGAATAGATATCAGTATTGGATTCTAAAATGGCCCGTAAAAATAATTCAACACCCATTAGGAATTTAGAAGACTCTACTATGACTCATGAAGATGAAGAATGGCAACATGACATATCAAAAGTACAAGAGCAAGTGCAACAAATTTCGCTCTCGCAAAGAACAACAAAAAATGAAATGGAAGTTTTGAAGAAAGGCATGGGAACGAAGATGGATGGTTTGAAGAAAGGCGTGGAATCTAAGACAGTTCATTTGAAGCTAAGATGGAGAAGGGAAGTGGGCATGGAAGTCAAGATGGATGACATGTAGCACAACATGGAAAACATGAAGAATGATCTAAAATCAAACATGGAAAGTTTGACGAAGTTGATATAAGAAATGATTCCTAATGCTGGAAATATAGTAGAAGAAACTCATAATGAGAACAAAATAAATGTTAATCATGATTTCATAAACTCTAATGTTGGTGGGAAGAACCACCATATTCCAAAAATGGATATGAGGAAGTTTGATGGAAAGGATCCTGTAACATGGATACTACAGATGGAGCAATATTTTGATCTCCATAACGTGCAAAAAACACAAAAGGTACGCATTGCAACTTTACATTTAGAACAAAATACATTTGTATGGTATTGATGGTTTTGCTCCCGTAAAAAAATTGTCACTTGGTCAATTTTTACAAAGGAAATGATAGCACATTATGAGGATACAAAGAGCAACACCTTCTTTAGCCAATTGATAAATCTCAAACAAAAGGGTTTAGTGGGGCGGCACATTGAGGACTTCCAAAAATTGAATATAAGGGTAACTGATATTCCAGAGGAACACAGGATTGATCTCTTCATAGGCACTTTAAAGGATAACATCCAACATGAAGTTCGCGTTTTGGAACCCGATTCATTGGAGAAGGCATTCAGGTTGGCAAGAAAAATTGAATGTAAAATTATGGCGACAAGGAAGCCTACCACTCACTTCTATAAAGAGGGAAGTGTTGCTACTCCTAGATTTCCACAACCTACAAGGTTGACACCACAACAATTGGAAGAAAAAAGAGCAAAAGGGCTTTGCTACAGTTGTGATAGCATATACACTAAAGGTCATAAGTGTGCTGAGAAGAAATTATTTTACATAGATTGTGAAGAAGAAGAAGAAAATGAACAAGAAGAGGATATACACCAGGAACCACCCCTAGAAGAGGAAGAAATGAATCTGACCATGTCGTGTAATGCACTGGCAGGAATTACCACTCCTCCAACTCTCAAGATAGAAGGACATATAAAGAAGAAAAGGGTAATAGTGTTGATTGATTCAGGTAGCACCCATAATTTTATTCATTATAAGGTAGCCAAGGAATTAAATTGCTTCCTATACCCAGCACCAGAATGTCAAGTGATGGTTGCAAATGGAGGAACTATAAATTGCTCTGGAAAATGCCATAATATCAAGCTAACCATGGGGGAATATGTATTGACTAGTCCAATGTTTTCCATTCCTATGGGAGGTATTGATGTTGTACTAGGAGTACAATGGTTACAATCTTTGGGGACGGTAGCTTTTAATTTTCAAGAACTTTTCTTGAAATTTTTTTCAGAAGGAAAGGAAGTCGAATTACGGGGTATTGAAGGGAAGCCGGGAAGGATATTAAGCTCTAATGTCATGAAAAAGCTTCTAAAGAAAGAACAACGAGGCGTAATTGCACAATTATGCTCACTAGAAGTTCCGACATCAAAATCATCTATTTCTGCATATCTCCAACAAGTCTTGGACAATCATTCCAAGGTGTTTGAAACTCCCAAAGGACTCCCACCTATTCGTGATCATGATCATGCTATTCATTTGATTCCAGGAAGTGCTCCTCCAAACATCAGGCCTTATAGATATTTTTACTTCCAAAAGAGTGAAATTGAACGTATGATTGCAGAAATGTTAGAGGCGGGTATAATTCAACCTAGTCAAAGTTCTTTCTCTGCTCCTGTAGTATTGGTACACAAGAAGGATGGATCACGGCGAATGTGTCCAGATTATAGGGAGCTCAATAAGCTCACCATTAAAGATAAATTTCCCATTCCTGTGATTGATGAATTATTGGATGAATTACATGGAGCAATTTATTTTACCAAGCTGGATCTTCGTTCAGGATATCATCAAATTAGAATGAAGACTGAAGATATTCCAAAAACAGCATTTCGAACTCATGAGGGTCATTATGAATTCTTGGTCATGCCTTTTGGCCTTACCAATGCATGTTCTACATTTCAAGGGTTGATGAATTCCATTTTCAAACCCTTCCTTAGAAAAGTTGTGCTAGTATTTTTCGATGATGTACTAATCTACAACAGGTTTTGGAAGGATCATGTTGAACATGTTAACAGGGTGCTCAAACTATTGCAGGAGAAACAATTATATGTAAAAACATCCAAATGTTTCTTTGGAGTACAAGAGGTGGAATATCTGGGTCATATTATATCTCACGAGGGTGTTAAAGTAGACCCTAACAAAATTAAAGCCATTAAGGAATGGAAAGTCCCCACTACCATAAAGCAGTTGCGAGGATTTCTCGGGTTAACAGGGTATTATCGCAAGTTTGTTAAGAATTATGGGAGAATAGCAGCACCTCTAACAACATTATTGAAGAAAGATGCATTTTCATGGACTCCTCAAGCAACTAAGGCCTTTGAACGTCTTAAAGAGGCAATGTGCCTAGCACCGGTCTTAGCTACACCAGACTTCACAAAAACCTTTATTGTGGAATGTGATGCCTCAGAAAATGGAATTGGTGCAGTTTTAATGCAGGAAGGAAGACCCATTGCTTTTGAAAGTCGTCCAATCAAAGGAAAGTATTTACAAAAACCTATTTATGAGAAGGAAATGTTAGCAATACCGCATGCACTAAAGAAATGGCGAACTTACCTAATGGGAAGACACTTCAAGGTAAAAACTGATCATGATAGTCTTAAACACTTTTTGGAACAAAGACTATCTTCGGAAGAGTAGCAAAAATGGGTCACAAAGATGTTGGGTTATGACTTTGAAATAATCTACAAAAAAGGAAAGCTTAATGTTGTTGCAGATGCACTCTCAAGAAAGAATGAAGAGGTGGAAGCATTGCTTTGTGCTATTTCTATTATCCAACCAGATTGGATAACTGAAGCAAGAGATGAATGGAAGAAGGACAAAGATGTATGGATACTCATTCAAAAGTTGCAGCAAGATCCTAGTACATCTGATACATTTAGTTGGAAAATGATTCCTTATGGTACAAAGATCGCTTATATCTTTGTAAGAATTCCCAACTAAAACAAAAGATTCTTTTGGAATTGCACACTTCTCCTTTAGGAGGACACTCAGGATTTTTAAAAACTTACCACAGGGTGAAGAAAGAATTTTTTTGGGATGGCCTTAAATCTGATATTCGAAAGTTTGTGGCGGAATTTTTGGTTTGCCAGCAGAATAAAGTGGAAACAATTAAGACCCCAGGACTTCTACAACCTTTATCCATTCCAAGTCAACGTTGGGAGGAGATTTCAATGGATTTTACCACAGGTTTACCTAAGTCCGAAGGAAAGAGTGTCATCATGGTGGTAGTTGATAGACTTACCAAGTATGCACACTTTTGTGCATTATCTCATCCATTTCAAGCAAGTACAGTTGCTACTACATTTATGGACAGAATTCAAAAGCTACATGGAAGCCCAAGGGTTATTGTGAGCGACAGAGATCCCATTTTTACTGGAAATTTTTGGACGGAGTTATTTTCTTGTTTGGGTACTCAATTAGCTCATAGCTCATCTTATCATCCTCAATCTGATGGTCAAACCGAGATAGTAAATAAATTTTTGGAAGGATATCTTCGTTGTTTTGTATCTGATAAACAAACACAATGGGTCAAGTGGTTACCTCTCGCCGAATGGTGGTATAACACTTCCTTCCATACTGCAGCAAAAATGACCCCATTTATGGCACTTTATGGATATCATCCACCATCCATCACATCATCTTTAAGGGAAAAATCGAAGGTTCAAGCAGTGGAAGATCACATCGAGCATCAGCAAGAAGTTCTCCAACTCTTAAAGGATAACCTGAATTTGGCACAAAATCGAATGAAACAACAGGCACATCAACATCGCAGCGAGAGAAGTTTTGATGTAGGAGATTGGGTATTTTTACTACTACAACCATACAAACAAATTTCCCTCAAGCAAGCTAAGAAGGATAATAAATTATCGCCAAAGTACTATGGTCCTTACAAGGTGTTGCAAAAGATTGGTACTATGGCATACAAATTGGAGCTTCCTGCTTCCTCGCGAGTACATCCAGTTTTCCATGTTTCATGCTTAAAGAAGGTTATAGGTGAAAATCTTCCAGTTCAAACAATATTGCCAGAACTTGATGAGGAAGGAAAATCATATTGGAACCTGAAGCGGTCATGGAAACAAGAACTCGACAGCTACGGAATCGATCAATTTCAGAGTATCTCATCAAGTGGAAGAACTTACCCACTGAAGATTCTACATGGGAGGATGAGAATTTTATACAGAATCACCCAGAGCTACTCAAGCGTTGAGGACAACACTTTTTTCAAGGAGAGGGGCATGTTAGGTCCCTATATCCCTAGTATAGTCCCTTATTATTGTTAGTGTAACCCCCTTATTGTTATTATTGTACCCTTGTAACCCCCATTTTGTTATTATTGTGCCCTTAAATTATTATTGTTAGGTCGGCTAGGATTACATTGTGGCCACTAGGATTACATTATGGCCCCATGGACTCCTATATATAGAAAGGAGGTTTTGTAAATTGTATCATCCAAGAATTGTTCATTTATGTAATGTATTGGAGGTTGCCCCCTCGAAGTGGCTCATTTCTAAGGCGTTTATATCTCTTTTCTTCTCTTTTTGGAGTTGGTTACACAACAGGGAGGAACAATGAAGGAAAGCCTTTTATATTCGCAAGGGTCAATTGTAGGTTTGGAAGCCCGGGGAGGTGTGCTGGGAGCGCAGGGGTCGATCTTAGGTCTGGAGGCCCTGGGAGATGCACTAGGCATGCAAGGTTAATACACAATTGCGAAAACTAGCCATTGGAACAGTAAAACGAGGTAAAAAGCAAATTTTATAGTTGGAAGGAGTGGGCAGTCGACAATTAATGAGGTGATTTCTGAAATTTTTTTACCGTTTTCTTGATGATAAGTTTCTGATAAGCCTCATCCAATCGTTGATCGATATTTAAGGTTATAAAAGTAGAGGGGTAGATCAAAAGTGGGTTTCATGCATCTTGAACATTTTGTGCTTTGTAAAATTATGTCACTATTATGTTATGTTAATGTCTGGGTGGGCTACCCCTTCTAGCAATCCTGAATTTTTCTTCTGAGCGAGAATGACCGCAACTAATCCAGCTGAATTGTCACAAACCGTGGCCTCCACTGATGAAGTATTGGAGGTCACCCCTTAAGTTGAAGAGGTTGTGTCCACACCAACCAAGGGGAAGCAGGTTGAGAAAAATAAGGGTAAAGGGAAATGCTAGGAGCAAGGATAGGGGAGGGTTGTGAAATGGGCTGGAGGGAAGCCACGCACCTCACCTTGGAATGTGAAGTCCTCCCAAACGGTGCCCCACGCACATTCACCTAACCCAACGAAGAGACCTTTGTCTGCTCAGGAAGAGGCCCGAATCGCTGAACCAATCACTTGGTTGCTGCCCTATGTTCGACCTTGTCAGCCCTCAGTGTGCACGCCTAAGAACCTTGAAGGAATTCACGCTTACCTGCAAATTCCATTGATTCCAAGAGAGGTCCCTATAATTGGAGAAGCACATGGAAATCTCGCCTCAATTAAGTTCGACGACCATGACCTGGCTAATCTGGAGGCCTTCCCCGAATTAGCACTTGATTTGTACCTTGAAAGAATAGTGGAGGACGATGTTCTATGGGTCATCCCAATGTCGTGGGCGCACGGGCTAGCCAAATCAAGTTTACTAAACTTGTTTCCAATGCCTCGTTTTGGCCGGTACAGTATAACTGACCGAGTTGTGCGACAGCTGCTAACCTTGTTCCACGATGGAAACTTATGGATCCAAGATCGAATTCCCATTGATGCCGCCCTCATTCACCGTATTATTGGTCTCCCCATGGAAGGGCCGAATCCCATGGAGCGTGTCGGCAAGAAGTATGAGCAACAGATTGCCGATAAGGTGCGCGATGACTACCATGTTTAGAGGAATACTAGGGGCTTCCTAATCAACACCATCAGTGACACTGGAGCGCACATGGGTACCTTGTTGCTAGCATGTAAAATGATGTGCAAGTGCTAGGTTGAAACCGTCCCCACTTATGTCATTTAGTTGGCTGGCCGCTGCGAAAAAGGGGTCTTCTTCAACTGGTCCCAGTTCCTTTGCAACAAATTTTTGGAGAACATGCGCGAGGCCCAGGATCATCACAGGTAATTCTGCTACTCCTGGCTACTGCTCCTAATCACGTTGGTCGCATGGCAAGCCCCTGAAGACTCAGTCCTCCCTTAGCTCAATCCAGACATGTGCGAAGGGGCACAATACACAAATTTGTGGGATTACAAGGATGAGCAACGCATTGAGGATAATAAAGTCCTCAGTGTCCTATTTCAGAGTGGGCTCGCAGCAAAAATCCACTCCTGGTCGTCCTTGTCACCGGCCATCTATGACAAGTACAAGAGCATCGTAGTGTTCCAGGTTATGATGCATAATGTGCAGATCTGGGGTTGTAAGGATCCGACATGGGTATCACTACCTTACATGGTCTCTGATGAGGAAATTGACCGACTCATTGCCACTTGGCCACCACACTAGATATTGGGCTTCAAATCAGGTACATCTGACACTACAGGTACAAGCACCAAGAAGACCACCCTGCCTAATACCACCAAAGAGGCAGAGGGACTCATAGCAGGATCTCGACATAGAGGGTCTAGATGCGCAGGGTGCTGACTCCCCGCGTGGTATGAAACAGACCGCCAACCCTCTCAAAGGCCAACGAAATAAATGATGGGCTACAAGGCCAAATAGGGAGACTGAAGTTACTTTGACGGAGGAAGACCTAGAGAAGATCGCAGATGCAGCCACCCTCACCTCCAAAGATAAATGGCTGGCTTTGGAAGAGCAACAAAAAGCCACGGTCACTACACTCCAATCTGAGCTCTGAGCTCTGTAGCTCAAAAAAAACACCCTGCAGACAAGCATGATTCAGATGAGGATGCCCCTAGAAACCAGTAGTGAACTGATCGTCACAACTAAAATCTGCCTATTCTCCCTACCCGACGTAGCATTCACCTTGAGCCCTCCTGCCTTATGCACGTAAGTCAAGGCTTGTGCAGAGGTGAAATTGGATTTTGCACAGCTTCCACACAAACTGCTGCAGGTCCTCCATGCATCCCTCTTCGAGGAGATCTAGCACAGAGATCGTCGGGTGCATCAGCAACTCAATACAGCTGAGCAGAAGATCATTGAAAAAATCGTCGAGGTGTCCCAGGCGCAGGCTGCATGCACACTTGCCGCTACGCAGCAGACCGAGTTGGAACATCTGATCAGTAGGGTATCTATAGATGTGACTGAAGATATCTTGGCTTCTGCTACCCCCCAGGCCAATATTGAGGGGCTTTTTGTAGCCCTAAATGCATCTAGGACCAAGATTCATACTATCAAGACAGAGATGGAGTAGCAGATTTCTGCCTTGCAGGCGAAATTGCAGCCAGAAACTCCACCTGAGGTACGAGCCCAGCGCGTTGCATTGGTCACTGAAGCTACAAATGCCATTACAACTTATATTTTTCATGGCACAGAATTGTTGGAGACAGTTATGCAGTTGTGGTCTAAGGTGCAGCGCGATCCTCTCCTTCACAAATTTACTCAAGAACTATGCCAGAAGGAGGAATATTTTGAGCAGCCAGAAGCTACTATGTCCACTTTGATCCCAGCTCAATGTCTGGCATGACTGCATACTAGCCATGCACTTAGAGATGACCTCAAAGAGCTCCAACACAAAAAGAAGGTTCTCAATTACCACCTCAATCCATGGGTTGATGAGGCCCTCAAACTATCTCAAGAAGTGGATGTTGCAGTTAAACAACTGAAGCAAACCCTGGAAAGTGTCATTGTTGTTACTGAAGGTCCAACTTCATAGAATTTGGTGGATATTGCACAAAGTTTTGTTGTGTAGAGCGAAGGATTTCTACCCCCTCTGGTCGATGCAATCAAGTAGCTTCAGATCAAGATGCAAACCTCTCGGTCGCTGTGACTCGGGACGAGTCATAAGATTGTGTTGGGGGCCTGTTGGAACGAGGTTCCCTAAGCTGCATTTTTTATATAATTTTGTAATACTTGGTCTTGCGTAGGGGTTTTGGGGCAGTTCAAAGCCCCCAATTTTTTGTAATGGGCTAAAGGGTAAACCTAGGGTCCGCAAACCACGGTTTGCGAACTATCGGATAGCAAAGGCTACGATGATATAAATAGATAGATAGTTGGGTCTAGTAGGTAAGAAGAAGTAAGATTGATGCTGGATACGAACTGTTGAGCTCTGTCTTGGGTTGTTTTGGGTCAGAACTCCTGTTGGCTGTGTGCACGAAGATCCTTAGTCCTGCTATGTGTGGACCCTACTGGCTGTGTGCACGGGCTGTGTCTTGGGTTGTAATTGGGTTTTTGGCTACCTCTGTCATAATTATGTTTGAGTTTTTGTGTTGGGAAACTAGCTCCCAAAATAGAAGAAAAGAGATATCAACGCCTTAGAAATAAGACACTTCAAGGGGGAAACCTCCAATACATTACATGAATGAACAATTCTTGGATGATACAAATTAAAAAACCTCCTTTCTATATATAGGAGTCCATGGGGCCACAATGTAACCCTAGCCGACCTAACAATAATAATGTAAGGGCACAATAATAACAATATGGGGGTTATAAGGGTACAAAAATAACAATAAGGGGGGTTACACTAACATAATAAGGGACTACACTATTAATATAGGGACTTAACATGCCCCTTTCCTTCAAAAAAGTGTTTTCCTCAATGCTTGATTATTTTTTGATGCTTCTGTATAAAATTCTCATCCTCCCATGTGGAATATTTTACAGGAAAGTTCTTCCACTTGCTAAGATACTCTGAAATTGATCATACTTGTCGAGTTCTTGTTTCTGTGACTTCTTTAGGACTTCTTTTGATGTGATGTTGATCTTCTTGTTGTTTCATTAGATTCTGCACCAAATTTAGGTTATCCTTTGAGAGTTGGAGAACTTGTTGTTGATGCTCAATGTGATCTTCCACTAATTTATCATCCATATTAGCTATTATTTGATCCTTCAAACCATCCAACTTAGCCTCCATTTCTTCTTTTAAACTATCTATGTCATCTTTGGTTGCTCTTCGTAAGATCGAAATTTGTTGCACTTGGTACCGTAATTTTGATATCTCATACTGCAATTCTTCCTCTTCATGCGTCATAGTATAGCTTTTTGAGGGCTTAATGGGTATGGAATTATTTTTTGGAGGCATTATGGAACCCAATACTAATAAAAATTCTAAAACATGCCCTTGGAATCACTTCAACTGCTTTTTCAAACAAACATTATGCAATTTTAAAAACCAAATACACACCTTTTTATTTCTTTTGAGGAGCTCGATATTGAAACTGAAATATCTCTGTGATTTTGGATCTTCAATATCTGCAATTTGGCCTTGAGGTATCCCTCTAAATCCTCTTTCGAATGCCACAAATTTGACCTGATTTGGATTCTTCAAGGCAAATTTATGTCCAATCTCCCATAATGACCTAATTATGGACTGGTTCAGTAGAGCAAACTTGTACGACTTGCCACGTGTCACTGTTTTCTCCTTTGGCTCTAAAATTTATAGAAAGAAAACTACAGTATTTTTAATTCTAGTCACTTTTTACAAAATTCCAATCCTATGCTCAGAGAGAGAGCTATGAATATTTTCCCACGATCACCTCTTTGAGATGAAATTCGGGAGCCTGAAAAAGATCTAACTTCCACAAACCATATCTCTAAAAATATTGTGAACCAAGCTCTGAAATTATGTGATGATGTTCCTTAGGATTTCATATTCACTCTCTAAAAATTTCAGCTTCTGAACCCTCTTAGAAAAAATGTTATAGCGAAAATTCCGCGATGACCTGTTTAGGTTAAATTCAAGAGCCTGTAAAAATACCTAAATTCCACAGATCATATCTCCAAAAATATTGTGAACCAAGGTCTAAAATTGTGCAACGATGTTCCCCCGGATTTCAAATTCGCACTCTGAAAATTTCAGCTTCTGAACCTTCGTAGAAAAAAAGTTATGGAAAAAATGCCACGATGAACTGTTTGGAGCAGCGAAACCCTAGAATCCAAAGGTCTGATACCAAATGTTGTGAAACCAGCTCCAAAAATAGAAGAAAAGAGATATCAACAACTTAGAAATAAACCACTTCTAGGGGGAACCTCCAATACATTACATGAATGAACAATTCTTGGATGATACAAATGACAAAACCTCCTTTCTATATATAGGAGTCCATGGGGCCACAATGTAATCCTAGTGGGGCCACAATGTAACCCTAGCCGACCTAACAAAAATAATGTAAAGGCACAATAATAACAATATGGGGGTTACAGGGGTACAACAATAAAAATAATGGTGGCTACACTAACATAATAAGGGACTACACTATTAATATAGGGACTTAACACTGTGTGCGTGGGCTGTGTCTTGGGTTGTAATTGGGTTTTTGGCTACTAATGAATGCAGAATCTAGTTGAAGTACCTTGTGATATTTGGACTGATCGTGTTTATTACTGAAGTGCATATGTGTTATTTATTTATGATGTGAATGTATCTGTGATCTATGAATTAGCTACAATTATAATGTTCTATGATGGTAATTGTTGATGCGCACGTGGATGTGACTATATTGATTTGATCTGTTAATGGTAGTAGCTTTGTGATGTTTATATGCTAATTATACTGTTACAAGCCTAATAATAGACCCATTCTATGCGAACATGATAGTCCGACGAAGATCTGCCTTAATTACCTACTCTCTCCCAGGGTGCGGAAACCTGGTTCCAGCACCCTCCCATACTACTTCGAGTGAGACCTTGGCCTGCGAAAGTAGGTCATTGCTGAAAGGGCCAGTAGTATAGGAGTTTTTTGGCAAACCTTAACCTCTGAACCTGGGGCAGGACCCCTCAAACCAACACTATTCATTTGATTCCAGGAAGTGTTCCTCCAAACATCATGCCTTACAGATATCCCTGTTCCCAAAAGAGTGAAATTGAATGTATGGCTACAAAAATGCTAGAGGTCGGTATAATTCAACCTAGTCAAATTTTTTTCTTTGCTCTAGTATTATTGGTGCATAAGAAAGATGGATCATGGTGCATGTTTCCGGATTATAGGGAGCTCAACAAGTTCACTATTAAAGATAAATTTCCCATTCTTGTCATTAATGAATTGTTGGATGAATTACATGGAGAAATTTACTTCGCCAAGTTGGATCGTCGTTCAGGATATCATAAAATTATAATGGCTACTGAAGACATTCTAAAAACAACATTTAGAACTCATGAGGGTCATTATGAATATTTGGTCATGTCTTTTGGCCTTACCAATGCACCTTCTATATTTCAAGGTTTAATGAATGCCATTTTCAAACCCTTCCTTAGAAAAATTGTATTAGTATTTTTTAATGATATACTAATGTACAACAAGTCTTGTAAGGATCATGTTCAACATGTTGACAAGGTGCTCAAACTATTGGAGGAGAAAAAATTATATGCAAAAACCTCCAAATGTTTCTTTGGAGTATAGGAGGTGGAATATCTGCATCATATTGTATCTCATGAGGGTGTTAAGGTAGACCCTAAAAAAATTAAATCCATTAAGGAATGAAAAATCCCCATAACCATAAAGAATCTTTGAGGATTTCTCAGGTTGACAGGGTATTATCACAAGTTTTTTAAGCATTATGGGGGAATAACAACACCTCTAACAACATTACTGAAGAAAGATGCATTTTCTTGGACTCCAGAAGAAACTAAGGCCTTTGAACATCTTAAAGAGGCAATGTATCAAGCACTGGTCTTAGCTATGCCATACTTCACAAAAACCTTTATTGTGGAATGTGATGCCTCGGGAAATGGAATAGGTGTTGTTTTAATGCAAGAACGAAGACCCGTTGATTTTGAGAGTCGTTGAATCAGAGGAAAGTATTTAAAAAGACCTATTTATGAGAAGGAAGTGTTGGAAATACTACATGCACTAAATCAATGGTGAGCTTACCTAATGAGAAGACACTTCAAGGTAAAAACAAAACATAATAGTCTTAAATATTTTTTGGAAAAAATATTATCTTCAGAAGAGTAGAAAAAATGGGTCACAAAGATTTTGAGTTATGACTTTGAAATCATCTACAAAAAAGGGAAGAAAAATGTTGTTGCAGATGTACTCTCTAGAAAGGATGAGGATGTGGAAGAATTTATTTGTGTCATTTCTATTATCCAACTAGATTGGATAACTGAAGTGTTGAAAATGGCACCAAGAAAGATTCTAATTTAATTTTCCCTTGAATTAAATTAGAATAAATTTTAATTCCACATCACAAGACAACTTGTACGAGTTAACTAAGTTAGTATGTCTTAGTTGGTTCAATTAATTCGAATTGAGGGTCTAATTTGAGTCATGTAGAGTGTCTCCTACAAAATATGAGCCTTGATTGAGTTTATTTTGAGTTGTAATTAATTAACTTAGTTTATCTAAGTTAAAATCAGTTTAACTAGTTCTAACTAATTGGGGAACTAGTGAGAGGTCAAAGAGTGGAACTTGGACCTGAAACACATCTAGTAATCAATTAGATAAATGATTATTCACTCATAAATAACTCATGCATGTCAGTTCTAAGAAAAACCCAGTTGAGATTGGAGTTCAAGGGAAGTGTAATATTAGTTTCATAATCATCCAAATTGTACAGATGGTGCATGCAGTTAGAGGAGGGCCCTATATTTATTGCGCAATACACATGGAAATTTCCCTAATTAATAGGGGATAATTACCCAAGGAAACAATGCAAGGAAATAGGGATCCTGAAGGGCATAAAATTGGTTAAGTATTGGCCAAGGCTTGTATAGGAAGAAATGAGATATATATATATATATATATATAAAGGGCATAAAATTGGTTAAGTATTGGCCAAGGCTTGTATAGGAAGAAATGATATATATATATATATATATATATATATATATATATATATATATATATATATATATATATATATATATATATATATATATATATCACAGAGGTTTCTTTGTTTGGAGAAAATAATTGCAATATTCTCATATTTTATGACTTATGAAATATACAGACAACAGGGTTTTTAGCTAAGATTTTCCCGAGGAAATCATTGTGTAATGCATGATTGAAATTATTTCTCTTGTATGCTTTGTGATTTCACGATCGTAATTGGTTTCTGCAATTGGTAGAGTAGATTCAAGTATATTGTTTTAGCATATTAAAATTATCAGTTTGAATCTACATGGATTTTCTACATGGTATCAGAGTAGGAATCACTATAGAAGAGAGGAATATGAGTTTGTACTTGTAGGAGGAACAAGTTCTGCAGATATCTTCTTCAAGCTAGCATCAGGATCAAGATGGCGTTCTTTGGTGTGAGGCTCGAGTATGCCCTCAAGGGTAGCTCGAATTACATTTCCTGGAGAGATCAGATGGAAGAAGTCTTAGAGGACAACGGATTGAAGGAGTTCATTGACAAGGAAATCCTGAAACCAGCTCCAACAGATGCACAGGATCTAGCAGAATGGAAGAAGTGCATAGCAAAGGCTAGAATAATTCTACTAAAATGAGTTCGAGATCATATTTTTTTGAACCTCCATGGAAAGGAAACTCCATATGAAATGTGGAAGGCCTTAACAGATTTGTTTCATAACAAAAATTACCATAGAAAGCTGGCACTGAAGGAAACACTCAGGAAAATCAAGATGGAGAAGGGTGTCACAATACCAAATTACTTGGCCAAGTTCAGCCAATTTCAGGATGAGCTTGGAATTTTTGGTGTTATAGTTGTCGAAGATGATCTGGCGATTCTAGGACTTCTATGCCTTCCTTAGAGCTGGCACAACTTCTAGGATTCAGTAAATGGGAGGGAGAAGCTAGCAAAGTGGGAGATATTTTGGTCTGACTTGGTGCAAGAAGAGATTCGACGGAACACTAGAGATGGATCCTCATCAAATCATGATGATGAAGAAACTTGTGCCTTGGATGAAAATGAAAATAAAGGGAAAGGGAAGTCATACCATTCCAAATCATATTATGGTTAAGAAGGAAAGAAGAAGGACTTATGAAAGATTAAATGTTTTCACTGTCACGATCTGGGACACTATGCCACAAAGTTTCCACACAAGAAGGTTAGTAAGAATCCCTCAGGAGGAGCGAAAAGTGAAGCAATTACTTCACAATTCGAGTTGGATTTCACCCTCATCACATGCATGGTGTCATTGATGATGGGTAGTGTGTGGTACCTATATAGAGCAGCCCCATTCCATATGAATGGAAACAAATATTTCTTCAGCAACTTGTAGGAGAAGGACCTCTAGATGCACATCAATATGGGAGATCATGGGAGGTATAACGTGACCAACATTGGTACTATTACCTTTTAGATGGATTCTGGTTCTCCTCTCACATTGAAATATGTTTTGTATGTTCCTAGTTTTAAGAAGAACTTAGTTTCAGTTTCTATGTTGGAAGATCATGGCTATGATGTGACATTTAGTAAAGGAAAGGTGTTCCTTCATCACATAGCCATGGGACGGGTGAAGAATATCGGGGTTTGGATAAATAACCTCTACAAATTGGATGTAGAAGATTCTGCTACCTTGAGCATGAAAGTAGAGAAGTTTTAGAGACAAAACATCAGTTAGTTATGGCATAGAATATTGGGTCATCTACACCATGGAGATTTGAAGATCATGCAACATATTTCTACATTACTTCCCAAGGGTGCACTTGAGCAACGTGATACATGCAAAAGGTGTACAATGGGGAAGTACACCAAAGACACCTTTCATGATAAGGATACTCAAGCACAAGCGAGCCTTGAAAGAGTTCACTTAGATGTGTGTGGACATTTCTCGACAGCCTTCGCGACCAAGCACATGTATTATGTGATTTTTATATATGATTTTTCACGAAAGTGTTGGATATTCTTCATGAAAGAGAAAGACCAAACGTTCTCAAAATTTTGTGAGTTAAAAGCACTTATTGAAAAATTCACAGGAAGGAAAGTGAAGGCTCTCAGGAGTGACAACGGTGGAGAATATGTGTAGAATGAATTAGATAACTATTGTGCATCAGAAGGAATTTGACGAGATTTGATAGCACCTCATGACCCACAACATAATGGGGTTGTAGAAAGGAAAAACAAAAAAATTGTGGGAGTTACACAGGCGATGTTACATGATCAGGGCCTACAGTTTCTCTTGTGGGTGGAAGCATGCAACATAATTGTGTATGTGCAGAACATGAGTCCTCATCAAATCCCCCAGACGAGTACACCAGAGGAAACCTTTTCTGGTAAGAAGCCAGATGTGGTGTACTTTAGAATTTTTGGTTCATCAGTTCACTGTCATGTTACCAAGGATGCATAGAAAATATAGAACCAACAACTAAGTTGGGCATATTTGTGGGATACACCTCAAAACTATTGGGTGTACCTTCCATATCACATGATGATAGTGGTTCTTAGAGATGTGAAATTCAATGAAGGGAAGGCCATGTGAATTTCCCTTGAGAGGGAGCTTCATATGCATGCAGATGAGGAGATTTTAGCTCCAAAAGAAGAACCTCAAGATGTGGATCAACCACAAGCAGAGGAGCAGAGAGTGGACACACCCACTCATGCGGATACATCCATAGATGGAAGGAAGTGCACTAGAGAGGCTAATAGGTTAATGCATGATTCTAGAGAGAATTTGGGAGCACTCACATCACAATGAAAATAGAGAAGGACCTTAGACCGGTACACTGGCTACAAGGCTCTTATGAGCAAGAGTGTAGAGAATGGTCCATCCTCATTCGAGGAATCATTGCAAAAAATAGTATGGGTTGATGTCATGGTAGAGGACTATGACTCCATTATAATAAAAAATGCACGGGAAGTTGTCCCAATATTGGAGGACAAGTCAGTTGTAGGATCCAGGTGGATCTACAAGGTGAAGAAAGGAGAAGATGGGAGTGTCGAGAAACACAAGGCCATATTTGTGGCCAAAGGGCTTTCTTAGGTGGAGGGAATAGATTACGAGGAGACCTTTCCTCTAGTAGAAAGGAACTCTTCAATCAGTCTATTCTTTCACTTTCAGCGCATATGGGATGGAAAATACATCAAATGGATGTAAATACAACTTTCCCCAACGAAGTGATTAAGGAAGAGGTGTACATAGAGTAGCCGGAAGGATTTGAGACTTTTGACAGAGAGTTTCATGTGTGCAGACTCAAGCAAGCATTGTATGGACTGAAACAAGAACCTCGTGCTTGGTACACCAAGATCGACAACTACTTCACCAGATTCAGCTTCACCAAAAGTGAAGTTAATGCGAACCTTTACCATATTGTGATTGAAGGTAAATTATTGATTATAGTATTATATGTCGATGATTTAATTCTAATAGGTGATGAAAAGGTGATAAAATATTGCAATAATATTTGGAAAGAGAATTTGAGATGAAATACATGGGGCTCTTGCATTATTTCCTTGGTTTGGAAATTTGGCAAAGAGATGGGGAACTTTTTATCTCTTAGGGAAATTATGCCAACGAGATATTGAAGAAGCTTTACATGGAGAGAAGCAAACCCATGGAGACTCCTCTAGCAGGGAATTGGAGGAATGAAGATGCTACTTCAGTTGAAGTGGTAGAAGCTACCATTTAAACTAAGCTTGTGGGTTCACTTATGTACTTGGTGAACACATGATCGTACATGTGTTATGTAGTTAACCAACCTATTCAAGCAATGGTTAATTCAACCAAGCTCTATTGGAAGGCAACCAAGCTCCATTGGAATGCAACCAAACATGTGTTGAGATACCACAAAGGCACCACTAATTTTGGTCTTTGGTACATGTGGATAGAGTGAGTGACGCTGCAAGGCTTCATAGATGTAAATTGGGTAGGGATTCCATTCGTTAGGAAGAGCGCGTAAGACAGAATCTTCAGTATTGGGTCAACAATAGTTTCCTGGTACAACACGAAGCATATATCAATTGCACTCATTTCAACAGAAGCAGAGTACATGGATGTTATTTAAGCAGCTTGTGAGGTTATCTGGATGAGGAAGATCCTTGTTGGGTTTTTTGGTCAACATATGGATCCGATAGTGATTTACTGTGATAACCATAATTGCATCAAACTCTCAGTTAATCCAATTTTTCATGATAGATCCAAGAATATCGACATACGGTACCACCATATCAGATATTGTGAGAAGAAGCAGATCATTATGCTAGATTACATTCATACAGAGGAACAATATGTAGACCTCTTGATGAAGTCTCTATCAAGAGGCAAGTTTGCGCTCCATAGAGGCGGGATCAGTGTATCAGATAATCCCTTTCTTGCTGAGAGGGAGCGCTGAAAATGGAACCAAGAAAGATTCTAATTTAATTTTCCCTTGAATTAAATTAGAATAAAACTATATTTCCACATCACAAGACAACGTGTACTTAGTAGGTTCATTTAATATGTGTTGAGGTTCTAACTTGAGTCATGTAGAGTGTCTCCTAAAAAATAGGAGCCCTAGTTGACTTTATTTTGAGTTGTAATTAATTAACTCAGTTTATTAGAGTTAAAATTAGTTTAACTAGTTCTAACTAATGGAGGAACTAGTGAGAGGTCAAAGAGTGGAACTTGGACTTGAACCACATCTAGTGATCAATCATATAACTGATGATTCACTCATAAATAAGTAATGCATGTCAGTTCTGAGAAAGATTCAGTTGATATTGGAGTTCAAGGGAAGCATACTATCAGTTGTATAATCATCCAAATTGTATAGGTGGTGCATGCAGTCAGACGAATGCCCTAGATGTTTTACGTAATTCATATTGGGAATTTCCCTAATTAATAGGGGCTAATTACCCAAGGAAACATTGCAATGAAACAGGGATCATGGAGGGCAGAAAATTGGTTAAGTATTGGCCAAGGCTTGTCTAGGAAGCGGTGAGATAGTTATAGATAGCGTAGAGGTTTCTCTAGTTGGATAAAAGCATTGTAATCTTCTCATATTTTCGGACTTATGCAATATACAGGTAACAAGGTTTTTGTTGACATTTTGTGTATTGGGGTAGCATTGGATGCACTGTAGCCCTAAAACTTGGTGGAGGGACTAGAGTACACTTGATCTCCAAGACCCATAAAAGGATTTGGGAAATTCCATCTGGTTTGGGAGATATTTAATTAATTAATATTTTTAATTAAGGACCTGTTGAAGCCTAGAAAATCTCTGCTTCAAACATCGGGGAAAACCACCCGGTCGGGACTTTAAGACAGCTCCTTTTCCGTTTGGTATGGTGGCTCCGACTGGATTTAAAGGACCAGTTTCCTTATAACTAAATGGATTGGTTTGGATGAGTGGAAATGGGACTAAATTAACTGAAATAAAACTATCTAATTTAAACTAAATACTGGTAAAGAAATTCTAACACTAACCCCGGTAATTATATGTGAATACAACTTAAGATTGTTCCAATTTAACAATAACCATGAAAATGTATTATTATTTAAATTGAAATATGCAGAAACAAATAAAGATAACTCTGTTTAAGAAATTAAACAGAGTTGTATTAGCATATTGAATTCATCATTGTATACCATCTATATATATTTATGAAAGATAACGTTTCAATTATACTCAGAAATGATATATAAAAGGAAGCGTTGTGAAAACAAATATACATAAATGATAGCAATTTTAAAGCGAATATCGTAAGACAAAAGAATTCAACAGTGAAAGGATAGAAATACCTCATTCATCTCGAAGACTTTCAAATGCAATGTGATATTCTAATCCAGTAACTCTGATGCAAAATCAAATTCCAAGGTACAGAAATGCAACACTTCAAAGATAATTCCACATGAAAATCACCAGATGTGATCCTTTTTAAAAATATATAAGACAATGGAGTACAGAAATGCAATCTTCAAGTCAAAAAATATTAAGATCCAGGACCCTTCTCTAAATGCATGAGAAGGGTTTAAATACTACTTAGCTAAATCTAAAAATAGTCTTATTACAACAATTAAGGATTCGGTTCAATGACCGTCCTTTTCCTAGGCTAAAATACAGTAAAATTAAAACTAAATCTAACTATCTATGAACTTGATCTTTAAACTTGCAGGCATCTAGCATAGTTTTGAGAGAATGCGGTTGGCCGACTTCATAATTCAACTGTCCTGAAAAGACAGAGTCGGCAAGCGTAGGCGCAATCTTCTCTGTAGCATTGATGATACAATTAAGCGTGATGTGCTGACTGTGTGGCTTCACTAAGTACGCCCAGTATGAGTCCCAATTTAATCTTGTCAGCCCTTGAATTGATTTTGCTCTTTCTTCTGCCTTTTGCCTCCATTCTGTTTGCAATCGATGTGCCTGTGGGAGATATCCTGGAACAGTTTCTGGAATCAAGTTAGCTTTGTGTAAATTATCATTTACACAATCAGTAAGAGTGTTTGCCACTGTAGCTGCCTCCTCTGTTGCCTTCTCTTTTGTGTATTTTCCTTTATTGGAGCTTTTTTGCTCTGTTATTAATTTTGCAATTTCATCTTGATTTTGCTTCACCATTTTCTCATATCATACTTTAGCCAAAGTAGTTTCTTTTTATCGATTTGACCTTTCGCAGTAATTTTTCTCTGTGCCGAACACGCTCCACATCTTTTTCTCTACTCAGCATTAAGTGCCTTGAATTTGGTCAATGTTTCCTCATTTTGTCTTACAGTTATTTCAAGTCTCTTCAACTCGCGACTTTTCTCAAGAAGAGCTTTATGTTTCTCTGAGAACTCTTGACCTCCAACAACTTCTTCAGTATCTTCTAAAAGCTCTATAGAGGATAATTTTGGCAAACTTACATACCTTATCTTGTGGTAGAAACTGTGTCAATTTGCCCATTTGGATATTTGAACTTGTGAACAGCGTCTAAAACATCCTTTTTTGGTACTGTCCACCCGTGTTTGTTTTTCTTCAATGGTTCATCTCTTTTGGTCCATTCCTGTGTTCATTCTGACAAATTCGCATGTTCTCTGGCAAATTATTTCATAAATTTCTTATTATAAGGCGCATGAGGTTCCAGCAACTTATACATCAGCCTCACGTCTTCCGTGGAGAATGACCCGATTAGCTCTTCAGATGAAGTTTTAAATTGCCTGTCTGAAACATCAGTGCTGTCCAGCACCCATTTCACCATGTCCGTATATGGGATAATCCTTGGCCTTGCTGCTATCCTATGGAGAAATGAACAAGCCAGTTCTTTGAGGGTCGCTTCAGATGTGTTACTAGAGCCTGCTGTAGCCACAACTTTCATCACCAAAGGATTTTCTTCCTCTAACAGATTATACATTCCTTCCCAAGTGGATATACCGGCATCCTTATTACAAGCAGTGTCTGCATACAGCGAAGCCATTTCTCTATTTTCAGAATTCGAGCTCTTCTCCTTCTTACCCATAGTGTTTAGTGAAAGCTTTGTATAGACGTTTGCTCCTTCGTGCCTGCGTTTCACGAGTAAATGAGAGTAATGGCATAAGAAAGGTGATGAGACTGTTTTAAATGTGAAGGCGGATGAAAATATAATATTTTAATCGTGAAATGACTTTCAATCCAAACACAATCTCATTTACCATTAATTGTCAATCCAATCATTTAATTTAATCATTAAAGCGCATAACAGATTTGATATATGGGAAGATTTCCTTTGGACAACGCGCCTACATGAATCTGCGACATTGTGATCTGCGATTTGCTGCGCAATATCGCAATATCGCAATGTCGCAATATCGCAATATCGCAAAATGAAGCCATCGCAGTTATGTAAAATAGCGCAAAAGCGCACATCGCAAATCTCGCAAAAGCGCAAAATTGAAAATAGTGCAAAAGGTATTCATTAATCACTTATGTTTTCTGCGCTATGCGATCTGCGACCAATACGTTTATTGTATAGGCTTTTGGGGTCGCATTATCGCAAAAGCGCAAAATCGCATTTTCAGTTTTATAAAAGATATATATCATTTTGCTATGGATGCGCTATTTTGTTTAAAGAGCAATTTTATTGTAATCTATCATAAACTTAAGTGTTTCTTAATGTTGTTTCTACGGGATTTCTATAAGTTTATGATAGAAAGTTTTATTTGAAAAGGAAAACAAATCCTAATTGATTTTTTGGATTTTTTAACTAAGGGTCCCCATTTATTTAGCATTATTACTAATATTAAATAAAAGGGGGGTTGTTGCTGGTCACAACAATTGGCGATTCACTGAAAGAAACAGTTATCTCTGAAAAAATAAAATGAACATTATATCTTTAGTAAGTAAAGATTTTTAAAGATAATGAAAACTATCTTAGGATAATTCAAATAAAATGTAACTATGAAAAAGAAATAAAAATAATTTCATAATTTCTTTCTAATTCCTTAAGAATAAAAACATTTTGGGTTATTTCAAGCTTTGATTGGTGTTAATAATGAAGTAAGTGGTTCTCTCCAAGTTTTGGTTTTATAATATACTCTATTGCCATAGGTATTGCCTCTGTTGCCAGCAAACATTCATAGTCTCGACAGGGTTACCTTTAAACCATTAACCATTCATTGTCCCATCCAACTAAAATTATGACTTTTTAAAAGATAAATTCATAAGACCTATTATCTCATGTTTTTGTCTTTTATTTATTTTTTATTTTAAGAGCATTGTTCTGGTTTGGTAGCCAGTTAATAACAATGCCATTCACTAGTTATAATTAAACTGAACAAGCTGGCTCGTGATGAGACCCCTTGTCTTATATTTATAAGCCATTACCTTGTTTTGGTATGCAGTATTGGTAATGTCAGTTTTATTACTCCTTATGAACATGGTAAGTCGGCTCATAATGAGACCTCTTATCTCTTTAAATTTTCAATTCTTAGAATTACATTCTAAAAAATCACAACTTAAATGGATGGGGTGAAATAGTTTTATCCTTAAGAATCAATGGATGACAATTTTCAGAGTTTTTTGAGTTCCAAAACTTCGAAAAAATCTTTACTTTGATAGATAACCTTTCTCTGCTTAATAAACTTATGATGATTTACATTCTTCTCAAGTTTTCAAAAGATCATGCAAACGATTGGAATAATCTTTCAAGGTTTAACATCTTATTTTAAACTATTCAAAAACTGTGATCATTACTTTAAAAATTCTTATTTACACAAAATAAATATTTATAATATCCTTCCGAAGAAATTTTCTTAAATAGTAAACAGTGAATCAGAGATTCATTAACAACCTTTATTTGCAAAAACAAAAACAATCAAAATTCTGCAGAAAGGAATATGTACAGTTAAGAAGGGGTTACCTCCTTATGAAAAGAATTTCTTCAAGATAAGCCCATTTACAGGAAGAGATTCTCTCTTACCCGTTAGATCTTGGAGTATGAATGTATTTGAGCTTATCTTCTCAACGATCTGAAATGGTCCTAACCACATTTTCTAAAATTTGGTGTGTTTACCTTTTTCTTCGTGTGCTTTATCCCATTTCAGAACAAGATCACCAATTGACAAAATTTTTGAGCCGGTAGAACTTGCATCAAAAGAAGATTTTACAAGCTATTGATGTTTTTCATGAGTAATTTTTGCTTTGTCCCTATCTTCTTCTAGTTTAAGGATTTGATCATATCTCAATTGAATGGATGAAGAAGGATTTTCTTCAATAAATTGCACTAGGGCTAATGATGGAAGAGTTAAATTTGATGGTATCACAGCTTCTTTTCCATAAACCATATTGAAAGGTGAAGTCCCTATTGAAGCTTTTTCAGTGATACGATCAGCCCATAACGCAAAGATTAAAGATTTGTGCCAATTCTTTTGATTTTGATCAACGGTCCTTTTAATGATTTTGATAAGGTTTTTGTTAGTGGATTCAGCCAAACCATTACCTTGTGGATAATAATTTGCTGAATATTTTAATTTAAAACCTCTTTTGACTGCAAATTCTATTAAACTATTTCCAGAGAAGTAAGATGCATTATCAAAGACTAGAGCGAAAGGTACACCAAACCTGGTTATGATGAATTGATCTATGAAATCAATAATTGCATCAGAATTCGCTACCTTCAACGGGATTGCCTCTACCCATTTTGTAAAGTAATCAGTTGCAGTAAGGATGTACTTGTGATGTTTGGAAGAATGAGGTACTATCTCACCAATAATGTCAAGCCCTCATTGTTCGAATGGTTGCTCAATAGTCACTGGTTGCAAAGGAAAAGTTGGTTTCCTTTGTCTTCCACTTGCAGTTTGACAAATTTGGCACTTTCTTACGTAATCATGCATATCTTTAAAAAGGGTAGGCCAGTAATAACCAGCACAAATTATTTTGTGAGCTGTGGTATCACCTCCAAAATGACCTCCTGCTGGTCCATCATGCAACTCCTGCAAAACCTTTTCAGCTTCAGTCTTTTCAAGACATCTTAATAAAATTGAATCATATTTTTTCCTAAATAACACATTATCAATGATCTCATATTTAATAGCCTTTAACCTTAAAGCGCGTTTACTCTTATAGCTGAGATTAGAAGGAGCATACCCATTTTTCAAGTAATAGATAAGATCAGCATACTGAGATTCAGAATCTGTAACACTTATTTGACTTACTTGAATATCTTGATTTGAATCTTGATTTTCTGGTATGTTATGAGCTCCTGCCAATAATCTGCAAAAACCTTGTCCTCTAACAATCTTAGCCGGTTTAATATCAATATCATATTCTTGCAAGGTTGTTACCCAGTTAGCTCTCTTTTCTCCTACTTCTTTTTGAATTAATAATTGCCTCACTGCAGAGAATGGGACAATGATTTTTGTATGTGTTTTCAAGAGAAAAGGTCTAAAATGTTTGATTGATTTAAATACAGAGAATGCTTGTTTTTCAACATCAGAATAATTAAGCTCAGCTCCTTGCAGATTTGAACTAAAGAAAGAAATTGGTGCTTCGATTTCTTGATCATTGAGTTGTGTTAAAACGGCCGCATAGGATGTTTCAGTGGCCAGAGTATACAAAGTAAAATCTTTAGAAAAATCCGGGGTATTCAATGCTGGTGCATTAATGATCGCTTGTTTGATTGCCTCAAAAGCTTCTTTTTCTTTATGCGTCCATTTGAATATTGAATTCTTCTTGATCATATTTTTCATAGGTAAAACAATAAAAGAAAAATCAGGAATAAATATTTTAACAAAATTGATCTGTCCAAGAAATGATTGCATGGATTTTTTGTTATGAGGTAAAGGAATATCAGAAATTTCTTTCACTCTATCTGGATCAATATATATACCATATTTTGACACAACAAATCCTAAGAGTTTTCCTTCATCTAAAGCAAAGAAAGATTTCTTTGGATTTAAGGAAATACCAAACCTTCTACATCTTTCAAAAATTTGCTTTAAGTCATGTAGATGATTGGCTCTTTTTTTTGAAAATACCGTTATGTCATCAAGATAAACAACAACAGATTTATTGATCAGACCTTTAAATGCAATGTCCATGGCTCTTTGAAAAGTTGCTCCTGCATTTATTAGACCAAAAGGCATTTTCTGATAAGCATAAGTTCCCCATTTTGTTCTGAAAGTTGTTTTCAATCTGTCATCCGGATGAACTAAAACTTGATTATAGCCCGAAAATCCATCGAGAAAAGACATAAGTTCAGAACTAGCTACCTTTTGAAGTATCTGTTCCATGGTTGGCAATGGGAAATTGTCTTTTAAACATGCCTTGTTTAAATTTCTGAAATCAATACAGATTCTTATATCACCATTCTTCTTCCTTACAGGTACCATATTGGAAACCCAATTGGAGTGCTTGACTGGAAAAATGATTTTGGCTTTTAAAAGTTTATTAAGTTCTGATTTGATTTGACTTTCGAGATTTGGATGGATCTTTCTCAACTTCTGTTGAACAGGTTTAATATCAGGAAGTATTGGAATTGTATGTTGAATAACCGAAGTATCATACGTTTTTAGATCATCATAATTCCAAGCAAAAACGTTTTTACACTTGTTCAACAGTTTAATGAACGCATTCCTTTCCTCTGGTGTTAAATTGAGTCCTAAGTTAACGTTTTGAGGTTTAGAATCAGAACCGAGATTTACTAATTCAAACTTCAAAGTAGAGCTTTGAAGTTTAGCATTAGTGACTTTCTTGAATCTGTCTTTAATGTCATATAAATCCTCGAATTTAACAACAGATTTTGGAATGGGGTTTTCATTACCTTTTGAAGCAATTTGTAAATCATGATCATCTTCGTCAATAATTTGTTCATCATATGATTTCTCTGAAGTCATGAAATTTAGAATATCTTGATCATGATAGAATACTCTCCAATTTGTAACATTATCTGGGACAGATGGACGAAAAATCAATTCTACAGAAAACCTATCAGGACTGCAATCTTCAGCAAGTAGGAGTTTAGATGCAACATTAGCTAACAAGTCAGCTGATGTATTCAGATTCCTAGGAATAGGAGAAATATTGAATGCTAAAAAATGAGTGGTGAGATCTTGTACTAGGGTTTGATAGTGTTTAAGATGTCATGAAAGGCAATGAATAGTATTCCTAACTTGTTTTATGACAATTTCGGAATCACCAAAGACTTTCAAGTATTTAACATCTAACCCTATAGCTTTATAAAGTCCTTGAACCAAGGCTTCATATTCTGCGGTATTGTTAGTACACTCAAATTCTAACCTACATGACAGCATGGTTTTCTCACCATCTGGATCAATTAATATGCATCCAGCTCCAACTCTATCACTAGACTTTGATCCATCAAAATATAACGACCAAAATAAAGAATTATCTATTGGCTTATCTACAATTACATCAGAAATATTTACAATTCTGGAAGAATCAGATTGTGAAAAATTTTCTATTTGAGAAACAAAAGTATTTACAGAAATAGGTGATTGAGGAGCTTCGAAGTTTCCAAGAAATGATTCAGCAGAATAACCTCCAAGAATATTGTTGTTGAATGCCACAGGCTCATTAGGTTGTTCGAATTCAGTAACAGTGTGCGTCATATGTTTTTCTCGTTCAATTTTAATTTGATTTGGTTTCCCTTTGTAGGGAAGCCACATATGCGAATAATCAGTTGAGATATAACCATTAAGTTTCGCAGACCAGTCCCTGCTCAAGATTAATCCATAGAATTCAGGAATATCAGCAATCAAAATATCAATTCTTTGGACAATCCTAGGATCAGAAGCTAATCTGATAGTAACTGAATTGATTTCTCCTACAACTTGAACTTTAGAACGATCCAATTGAACGATATGAACTGCTGATTTCTGTGGTTCGATATTCAATTTAGCATAGACAGAAGTAGGCATTATATTGGAGGAAGCTCCAGAATCAATCAAACAATTGTGAAGATTTTTATTGTACATCTCATAAGTCAAAAGAAAAGGAGAAGTTTGAGAATTTGACTTTTCTCCAATGAGCACAGTATCAGTAGCATCTACCTTATCTGGTGGCTTACCAGCTCCTCTCGCTGCTTTTGCAACTACACCGCTTGGTAAAGGAGCAATTGGTGTAGCGTTTAATTCTTTCAATAACAACTTTTGCTGGTGTTTTAGTTTGTTGAGTTCATGTAAGGAAATGTTAGCTTTGATCTTTTTCATGTCCTCGACAATGTTGTATTCCATAGGATCTGACACTACTAAAGTCTTTGTTGTTGATGTAGGAGGATTAGAAGAGGATGGCTGATTTTGAGTAGGTAATGGAGAAGTTTTCTTTACAGGGGATTTGTCTTTGGTACTTGGAGTTGTAATTTTCTTTTTAGGAACTGTTTGCACTAGTTCCGATATAGATTTACTCCTAGTACTTACAGGCATAGCTTCTTCACTATCAGAATTAGGGAGAATAAAATCCCACATTCCATTTAATTCAGCTATTTCTTCATTTTCATTTTCCTCATCTGATACTAGAGATGTATCTTCTTCTTCTTCTTCTTCCTCTGATTCTGCATTAGAAATTGCATTAGGAGGTTTAGATTCAACTTGGTTTCTTCTGTAATTTCGGAATGGTTTCTTGGTAGAAGTTTCAGCTACTTGTTTTTTAATTTCAACCATTTCATTTGACATGGTTTTAAGAACTTTCTGTAAACCTTCCATGTCGTATGGATCTTTGGCCTTTTTCTTTGAATCATCTTTGAAGCTGACTTTCTTTGATTTCCTTTCCTCGATAGCATTTTTCTTTTCCAGAGAAGTAATTCGTTTTTCCACTGCAATAGCTTCTTTCATATTCTCATCTAACGTAGGCTTTGCAGCTCTATCTACGAAAATTGCTATGTTTGAGGGTAAGGCAGTTATGTACCATTCAATTCTGACTTGTTCACTGGGGTGTGAATCTGTGTGGATTTTGTTCAAGAGTTTGTTGAATCTAGCATTGAATACTTTAATGGGTTCCTTGGGTTCTATCTTCAAATTTGAGAGGTCATTGAGTAAAGTTGCTATTGATCGGTCATCTCCAAATTTGGTTAAAAAGTGATCTGCAAAAATGTCCCAACTTGTTATGGATCCTGATGGTAATGAAAAGTACCATGATCCTGCTACTCCCTGAAGAGTATAAGGGAATAGTCTAAAAACAACATCTTCATGTGTGACTCCATTCAAATTAATAGCCAGCATAAAGTTATTGATATGTTCTTCAGCTTGAATGTTAAGATCTGGGCTAAACTTTGGAAGCCATTTTCCAGGATTTTTTGGCAAATCATGTAAAGGTGAAGCCATATTGACTGCCCCTGGAGTAGCCCATGGTCTAGCCATTATTGGAAAAACTATTGGAGGAGTAGTAGAAACTGGTGGTGTTTGAATAGAAGTTGTTGGAATAGATGATGTTGAGATTGATGATGATTGAGCAGATGATGTTTGTGGAGATGATGATTGAGGAGATGATGTGGAAACAATTGTACTTTGTTGAGAAGGGATTTCGGAAACAGGTATTTGAATATTAGATGTTGAACTTATATCACTTATTGATTCTGATTGAGTTTTTCTTGTCTTGACTCTACTAGGTAAAGGGAATTCTTTCGGAGAAATACCAAGTTTTTCACTTTGAAGCCTAGTAAGAGGTTTGGAAGAAAAAAATCTTGAAGTTACACTACCTTTAGATATTTCAGACTCTTCTAGAGATAATGAGAATCCTTTCAATTTATGAATTAAATCTTGAACTTCGGGAGACTCAGGATGTTGATTGTCTGAATGTTTTGAGATTTTGGTAGTGGGTGTCTGAATATTTTCTGCAATTTCTTCTCTAGGATTTTGAATTTCAGAAGAAATTGAAGAAGTTAATGAGGGTGTTTTGCTCTCAGAATGGCTTGTAGATAAATATTTACTTGCCATTCATAGCTCAGGCCCTCCTTCTAGCGCCAAAAATGTTGAAGCCTAGAAAATCTCTGCTTCAAACATTGGGGAAAACCACCCGGTCAGGACCTTAGGACAGCTCCTTTTCCATTTGGTATGGTGGCTCCGACTGGATTTAAAGGACTAGTTTCCTTATAACTAAATGAGTTGGTGAGGGGTTGATTTGCATGAGTGGAAATGGGAATAAATTGACTGAAATAAAATTATCTAATTAAACTAAATGTTGATAAAGAAATTCTAACACTAACCCGGGTAATTATATGTGAATACAACTTAAGATTGTTCCAATTTAACAATAACCATGAAAATGTATTATTATTTAAATTGAAATGTGCAGAAACAAATAACGATAACTATGTTTAAGAAATTAAACAGAGTTGTATTAACATATTGCATTCATCATTGTATACCATCTATATACACTTATGAAAGATAACGTTTCAATTATACTCAGAAATGATATATAAAAGGAAACGTTGTGAAAACAAATATATATAAATGATAGCAATTTTAAAGCGAATATCATAAGACAAAATAAATCAACAGTGAAAGGATAGAAATACCTCATTCATCTCGAAGACTTTCAAATGCAATGTGATATTCTAATCCAGTAACTCTGATGCAAAATCAAATTCCAAGGTACAGAAATGCAACACTTCAAAGATAATTCCACATGAAAATCACCAGATGTGATCCTTTTTAAAAATATATAAGACAATGGAGTACAGAAATGCAATCTCCAAGTCAAAAATATTAAGATCCAAGACCCCTCTCTAAATTCATGAGAAGGGTTTAAATACTACTTAGCTAAATCTAAAAATAGTCTTATTACAAAAATTAAGGATTCGGTTCAATGACCGTCCTTTTCCTAGGCTAAAATACAGTAAAATTAAAACTAAATCTAACTATCTATGAACTTGATCTTTAAACTTGCAGGCATCTAGCATAGTTTTGAGAGGATGCGGTTGGCCGACTTCAGAATTCAACTATCCTGAAAAGACAGAGTCGGCAAGCGTAGGCGCAATATTCTCTGTAGCATTGATGATACAATTAAGCGCGCTGTGCTGACTGTGTGGATTCACTAAGTACGCCCAGTATGAGTCCCAATTTAATCTTGTCAGCCCTTGAATTTATTTTTCTCTTTCTTCTGCCTTTTGCCTCCATTCTGTTTGCAATTGATGTGCCTGTTTGGTCTCAATCTAGTCTCCTAAACTGAGCTCATTTAATTGTCAACCAGGATTTGTAAACTGCTGAAGTGAAGTGTACTGTATGTACCTAGGTGTTTGTTTCCTAATGCGTTGTGTGTATTGTTTTGTGATGTTTTTGGTCTTTTGTGATGATTTATGATGTTTTTGGTCTTTTGGTGGTTTTATGTTCACAAGGAGAAATGCCTAAAAAGCTAATGGAAAGGAGTTGGTGCTTAAAAACAGAGTTAAGCCTAATTGATGGATAACAACTGACAAATGCAATTGGAAACACTGAAGACAAAATCAAATCTAAACTATGACCAATCAGAAACAAAGCTTGATAATGACTTTTAAGCAAATGATTCAAAACACAAACTAAACTTGAGAAATGATCACTAAGTATGCAAATCTTCTAACTAATCAATTAAACCACTAACTTACAATGATGCAACATTTTGTCCTTGATTAGAGATTTGAAACATATTTAGAGGAAAAACATTGTTATCATCATAAGATCTTCTATTCTAGAACTAGTTCCTATCTCTATTCTACAATTCAATTGAATGTCACAAAACCTTTACTCAAAAGTTATTGATTTATTTTCAAAGTAGGCTTTTGAGGGAGGACTCTGTTTATGAAATGATAAGGAAATTGCAGAGATACTTCAGGCCTTAAAATGATGTTGTCTTCTGTTCATATGGTTATGGATCAATTGTAGAATTTAGAACAAGAAGATGTTTGTGAATAATGAAGGTTGTCTTGTTAATCTTAACAACTGAAGTAATCTATTGTGCAGTGGATGACAATCTGAATGTGAAGTGCAAGTGCAATGAGTTAATCTAAGAATGAACTTAAGATGCCACTAATCTAAAACAATGCTGAACTACAAGTCATCATCAAACTCAAAACAAAGTAACTGAACATGATTTAAGTGCAATTAAACTCCGGAGTATCCTAACTATGCTATCATGCATTATTCTATGAAGTTACACAATCTGTTTGTCCATCATTAGTGATATTTTGGAAGAGTTCCTTCTTTTGGAAGAGATATTAGAACAATTCTGATTGTGTAATTGAATGCAAATGCAAGCAAAAAGGACTGAAAGCAATGAAAAACTAAGATATCATATCCATATCCTACTCGTCATTATGATGTCTTGGGCAAGCGTTTAAGAGCAAGAACAGAGATGATACTTAGTGCAAACACACAACTAAATCATTCATTATCACGGTCATGTCTTGAACTTATTAAGAATTTCTTGGAAGAGTTTCTTCCTGTGGAAGAGTGATTAGAACAAGTGTAACTGTGATAGTGAACAACAAAAATTACACTAAATCCTACAGTACTATAGCCATTTTCCATTCATCATTATAATCTTTTGGAAGAATTCCTTCTTGTGGAAGAGTTAGAATGAATATAACTACAGTAGCTAATTAAAAACAACTATGAATTCAACTCCTAATCATACAATACTATAGTCATTTCCCATTCATCATTATAGTCTTTTGAAAGAGCTTCTTCTTGTGGAAGAGTTAGAATGAGTACAACTACAGTAGCTAATTAAAACAACTATTAATTCAAATTCAAAACGTAAAGGCAGCTAGAAGACTTATCTAATTTACGCAAAATAAATCCGTGCAAGAGGCAGGGGCCCTCTACCACCTGACGGAATTCAACTCCAAATTAAATCAACGCTTCAAAACAACACTGTATGCTCCATTAAAGATGAAATAGTTTGAACATAACACTCTGCGTCTTCAGAAATGTAGCACAGAGTCTAAACAAAATCTAGCATAAAATCTAACATCAAATCTAACATAGCTCTCGGTTTCCCAAGTGTTTATAAAGCAAATGCACATAACAAAACTTGCAACAATTCAGGAACACTGTCTTTCCTTATCGGAATCACATTAGGACTCTTGAAGTGGCTGCGTGAAGAGGAAAAAGACATCTGGACTGAGACAGTCCTAATAGAAGTCCGCTTTCCTAAATGTGTTCCCACGTTCCAAAACCGTACCCAGAATTCGTTTCTTCCTCCATGATGAGCAACGAACCATGTAGACATGACGTGGATTATGCCCATATGCGGTTTTCCTTGAGAGGCCACCTGGAACATACTCAAACGTGAAGGCAACTGCAGAATCGCCGGTTAGCTACGGAATGTCTGCATTCTGCAGCTAGTTCCGGTCAAAATGCTTTACAATGGAAAAAATCACAAAACTTAGCAAGTCAGTCATGTAAATCATTCTAGAAGTAATTTTAACTATATTCATTGATCAATTGGGTCTAGGATGGCAATGGACAAAGGAAAATGAGGAAAAATGAGGTGAAAGAAAGCACAATTTTGAGGCTCAACAGTGCCTGTGGGAGATATCCTGGAACAGTTTCTGGAATCAAGTTAGCTTTGTGTAAATTATCATTTACACAATCAGTAAGAGTGTTTGCCACTGTAGCTGCCTCCTCTGCTGCCTTCCCTTTTGTGTATTTTCCTTTATTGGAGCTTTTTTGCTCTGTTATTAATTTTGCAATTTCATCTTGATTTTGCTTCACCATTTTCTCATATCATACTTTAGCCAAAGTAGTTTCTTTTTATCGATTTGACCTTTCGCAGTAATTTTTCTCTGTGCCGAACACGCTTCTCATCTTTTTCCCTACTCAGCATTAAGTGTCTTGAATTTGGTCAATGTTTCCTCATTTTGTCTTACAGTTATTTCAAGTCTCTTCAACTCCCGACTTTTCTCAAGAAGAGCTTTATGTTTCTCTGAGAACTCTTGACCTCCAACAGCTTCTTCAGTAACTTCTAAAAGCTCTATAGAGGATAATTTTGGCAAACTTACATACCTTATCTTGTGGTAGAAACTGTGTCAATTTTCCCATTTGGATATTTGAACTTGTGAACAGCGTCTAAAACATCCTTTTTTGGTACTGTCCACCCGTGTTTGTTTTTCTTCAATGGTTCATCTCTTTTGGTCCATTCCTGTGTGCATTCTGACAAATTTGCATGTTCTCTAGCAAATTCTTTCATAAATTGCTTATTATAAGGCGCATGAGGTTCCGGCAACTTATACATCAGCCTCACGTCTTCCGTGGAGAATGACCCGATTAGCTCTTCAGATGAAGTTTTAAATTGCTTGTCTGAAACATCAGTGTTGTCCAGCACCCATTTCACCATGTCCATATATGGGAGAATCCTTGGCCTTGCTGCTATCCTATGGAGAAATGAACAAGCCAGTTCTTTGAGGGTCGCTTCAGATGTGTTACTAGAGCCTGCTGTAGCCACAACTTTCATCACCACAGGATTTTCTTCCTCTAACAGATTATACATTCCTTCCCAAGTGGATATACCGGCATCCTTATTACAAGCGGTGTCTGCATACAGCGAAGCCATTTCTCTATTTTCAGAATTCGAGCTCTTCTCCTTCTTACCCATAGTGTTTAGTGAAAGCTTTGTATAGACGTTTAATCCTTCGTGCCTGCGTTTTATGAGTAAATGAGAGTAATGGCATAAGAAAGGTGATGAGACTGTTTTAAATGTGAAGGCGGATGAAATATAATATTTTAATCGTGAAACGACTTTCAATCAAAACAAAATCTCATTTACCATTAATTGTCAATCCAATCATTTAATTTAATCATTAAAGCGCATAACAGATTTGATATATGGGAAGATTGCCTTTGGACAACGCGCCTACATGAATCTGCGACATTGCGATCTGCGATTTGCTGCGCAATATCGCAATATCGCAATGTCGCAATATCGCAATATCGCAAAATGAAGCCATCGCAGTTATGTAAAATAGCGCAAAAGTGGAAATTGCGCAATAGCGCAAAAGCGCACATCACAAATCTCGCAAAAGCGCAAAATTGAAAATAGCGCAAAAGGTATTCATTAATCACTTCTGTTTTCTGCGCTATGCGATCTGCGACCAATACGTTTATTGTATAGGCTTTTGGGGTCGCATTATCGCAAAAGCGCAAAATCGCATTTTCAGTTTTATAAAAGATATATATCATTTTGCTATGGATGCGCTATTTTGTTTAAAGAGAAATTTTATTGTAATCTATCATAAACTTAAGTGTTTCTTAATGTTCTTTCTAAGGGATTTCTATAAGTTTATGATAGAAAGTTTTATTTGAAAAAGAAAACAAATCCTAATTGATTTTTTTGGATTTTTTAACTAAGGGTCCCCATTTATTTAGTATTATTACTAATATTAAATAAAAAGGGGGGTTGTTGCTAGTCACAACAGGACCCTAAGTCTAACTTAGGAAAATTAAAATATTAAAGTTAATTATTTTAAACATGTGATGAAATTGACTTAAGTCACACGGTTCAAGATTTATTTTAATATTAACCATCGATTCAAGATCTAATCATGGTTGTTGGTTTTCCAACGAGAAAGTATAAAGGAAAGGCTTGGGGTCAATTGGAGTACAAACACACAGAGGCAAAGCACTGAGACTAAGCTGAAATTATAGGGCATGGTTTGCTAAGAATTTTCAAAAGTGTTTCAGCTGCAGAGAGGGGTAGTTTAGGCAAAGAGGATGGTCTGATCCCAGTGCCTAGAATAAGAAAAAGGTAGAGAGAAGCTTCCAAAGGCAGCGTAGAGAAGCATAGGCAGCAGCAGCAGTTGCGCAGTGTAGAGGCAACTTCAGCTACGCAGTCCCTTCTGAGGCAACGCTGGGCAACAGGGGACCCATATGGATTACGCGGGGACCCTCAGGGGTAGCGTATGGTTTGCATCACCCATGCTGGGGTTATGAAGCCCTCTCTAGGCTAGCGCATAAGCACGCAGAGGCTATCTATGCTAACGCAGGGGCTTCAGGGGCAGTGCTGGGGTTTCTAGGGCCAAGATCTGGCTGAGTCTTGTAAATCTCATTTCAAGTTGTGGATCAATCAAATTTTTGGTATGAGAATAGTAGTTTAGCTATAGATCTATACTTTTCTCTGTCATTTTAACCAGTGTGGTGCCCAGATTTGCTATATTCAGAAAACTACTTAATAATATAAACTCTCCAGCAGCCAGAAGATCTGTTTTCTCGCATTGGGTATTTTTGGGGAAAACTGTCAAAAAAATCTTGTGTGTCACTTTGTCTATGTGTGCATGTAATTTTCTTTTCTAGATATGAATCAGTGAAATTCTATCATGTGTTTTCTTGAATGTTAATCTGAATATTCAACATTAATAACTTATTTAAGTAGGATAAGGATAACTAGATCTAATAGTAAATTTCTGCATAAAGTAACTTTCAGAAATTTTGACATGGTATTAGAGGGATTACAGATCTAGCAGGGTCACCAATAGAAGACTGAATAATCCTTGCTGGAGAAAGAAACAAAGAGAGCAGCAACAGAAAGCCAGATCTGAAGGGACAATGCAGTTTTAGACGGAGCAGAGCCATGTAGAGGTCAGGGTGATGCAATCTCCACACAGGCCAACGTACTTACTATGCAGAGGCAGCGCAGAGACAACATTGGTACAGTCTTCTCACGTAGAGGCCAAATATGGTGACGCAAATCTGAAGCTTCTTGATTCATAAGTTCCGGAAGCAGAGCTGCAAAGCTTCATGAGTTGCTGGTGGGGTTAAATTTCTGAAAATTTTTCGAATTTAGCCTAAGCATTGTGAGACAAAGAGCGGGAGGAGATCAACTTATCAGAGGGTTTCTAGCCAAAGAAACCTGTAGATCGATCAGTAGATCGAAGAGAGATGAATTGTTTGATTTGGCAGATTTCCAAGAGAGGAAATTAGTTGTTAGAGGGAGCAGAGGGTGTCTTTCTCACAAAGGACACTAGATCCTAGTTTCAAAAGAGAAGCGGGGAGAGGAATCTCTGACCAAGTCGATCTAAGCAAATGGCACCTCACAGGCTATGCGATCAGGATAGATTGGATGACATGTCCAACTTTGCAGTCCAGAAGGCCATAATCCTAGTATTAATGGAGGCTTACGGTCTAAGAGACCATGCAAAAAAATTAATGTCCATGCTGACCGCTACAGATCTCCTGAAAAATCATGAGGAAGTTGCGGCACATGCCAAACATTTCATTATGGATGGGGTTAAGGACCACATTGTTCCACATATTGCAGAGAATAAAACAACCAATGAGATGTGGAAGGCCTTAACTGCCTTATATGAGGGTAAGTTCATCCAGAGGAGAATACTTCTGGAGAATTAGTTGTGGTAATTCATGATGACCAAGGGAGAAGAGATGGAGCCTTTCCTCTTCAGATTATGGGCAATCAGATACCAGCTATCTGCCATGGGAGAAAAGGTGGAGGATTATGTATTAGTAAGGACTGCACTCAATGCAGTCATAGAAGAGTAGGAAACCTTTGTCAAAATTGTCTTGGGCAGAGCAAACCTTCCCCACTGGGACAATATATGGGAAATCCTTCATCAAGAAGAACTTTGTAGACTCACCAAGAGGCAGTACATCACGGGTTCTAGCAAGGTAAAGAAGGAAGTGGAAGAAGATGCTACCTTGGCATTAAAGATGCAGCAAGGGAAGAAGATGCGTGATCTGTACAAGATCAAGTGTTTCCAGTGCGAAAAACTAGGACATTTCGCCAGCAATTGTCCTCAGAAGAAAAAGGAAAAGGAAGCTTATACTTCCAAGGCAGATGTGGTAGATGATGGGTCAGAAGATGACGTAGCCATGAGCACTCATGAACCACGAAAGTGGGGCAACATGGATCTATAGAGGAGCTACAAAGTAAGGGCGAGATCCTTGAGAAGCTCATCTCTTGGATCACATCCGAGCTATAGGAGCCTTAAGACAGTAGCGAGACAAGTGGAGCAGTTGGTGCAGAGAATCACGGATGAAGTAAAGGCGGAGCTAAAGGCTGAAGGGAGCAGCGCAATGCTGATGCAGCAGTAGTGTAGGGGCTGATGTTATTTCAGTAGCGCAGAGCAGGGTTGCAACAGCGTGGAAGCTTTAAGATGACAGCGCAGTGTAGCAACAGAGTGAGAGATCTCAGTGCAGGGGTTGATGTGACTTCAGCAGCACAGTGGGATTCTGCTTACACAGTTCAGAGCTATAGCTTTGCATCATCCTCCAGATGTCAACACATATCAGCAGACGATGGAGCTTCAGTGATGAGGTTGCAGCCCAACTGGCTTGTCTAACAAATATTGGGCAGAATATTCAGTTTTTTCTCTTAGCAACTAAAGTTGTAGTGCAATATTGGGTAGCACAGGGCAACAAATTGAGAGGGAGATGCAGTACAGATATGGAAATGGCGGTGGCAGCATCATGGGCAACAGTACAGAATAGAAACAACAGTGTAGTTATGAAGGGCAGCAGGCCAAGCATCAACAGCATAGAAACCAGTGCCAAGAGATTGTGATACATGGTGTGGTGTATTACTAGAGCACACTCCATGCTAAGAGGGAGTGTTGAGATTTTGTGTATTGGAGTAGGATCAGATGTGTTCTTGCCCTGAAACTTGGTGGAGGGACTAGAGTACACCTGATCTCCAAGACTCAGAAAAAGATTTGGTAAATTCCATCTGGTTTGGGAGATATTTAATTAATTAATATTTTTAATTAAGGACCCTAAGTCTAACTTAGGAAAATTAAAAGATTAAAGTTAATTAAATTAAGCATGTGATGAAATTCATTTAAGTCATAGGGAGCAAGCTTTCTTTTAATCTTAGCCATCAATTCAAAATCTGATCATGGTCGTTGGTTTTCCAACGAGAAAGTATAAAGGAAAGGCTTGGGGTGAGGGGTAGTTTAGGCAAAGGGGATGGTCTGATCCTAGTGCCTAGAATGAGCAAGAGGCAGAGAGCAGATTCCAGAGGCTACGCAGAGAAGCAGAGGCAGCAGCATCAGAGAGGGCAACAGCTGCGCAACGCAAAGGAAGCTTCAACTATGCAGGGGCTACGCAGTCCCTTCAGGGGTTGCGTTGGGCAGCAGGGGACCCATCTGGGTTATGAAAAGACCCTCAGGGGCAGTGTAGGGTCTACATCACCCATTCTGGGGTTATGCAGCCCTCTCCAGGCCAGTGTAAAGGTTGTCTAGGTTGATGCAGGGGCTTCAGGAGCAGGCCAAGATCTGGTTGAGTCTTGTTAATCCCATTTGAGGGTGTGGATCAGTCAAATTTTTGGTCTCAGAACAACATGTTAGTTGCATATCTATACTTTTCTCTGTCGGGTTAACCAGTGTGGTACCAAGATTTGTTGTATTCATAAAACTACTTAATATTAGAAACCCTGCAGTAGCCAAAAGACCGAATTTCCCGCAATGGGTTTTTCCGGGGACAATTGTCCAAAAAATCTTGTGTGTCACTTTATCTATGTGTGCATGTACTTTTATTTTCTAGATCTGAATTAGTGAAAGTATATTATGTTTTTTCTTCAATGTTAATCTGAATATTAAACATTAATAATTGATTTAAGTAGGAGTAGCATAACCATATCTAACAATAGATTTCTGCATAAAGTAACTTTCAGAAATTTTGACATGGTATTAGAGTGATTGCAGATCTAGCAGAGTCACCAGTAGAAGACTGAAGAATCCTTGCTACAGAAAGCAACAAAGAGAGAAGCAACAACATTAAAAAGGCATATCTTAAGGGACAACACAATTTCAGAGGGAGCAGAGCCACACAGAGGTTAGTGTGATGCAGACCTACGTAGTCTCCACACAGGCCCACATACTTCCTGCGTAGAGGTGGCACAGAGACAACATTGGGACTATATGCTCACACAGAGGCAAACTAGGGTGATGTAGATCTGAAGCTGCATGATTTAGAAGTGCTAGAAGCAGAGCTGCAAAGCTTCAGAAGTTGCTTGTGGGTTAAATTTCTGAAGATTCATAATTTAGCCTAAGCACTATGAGGCAAAAAGCAGGAGGAGATCACCTTCTCAGAGGGTTTCTAGCCAAATAAACCTGCAGATCGATCAATAGATCGAAGAGAGCTAAATCATTTGATTTGGCAGATTTCCAAGAGAAGAAATCAGTTTTCAGGGGGAGTAGAGGGTTTATTTCTTGCCAAGGACACTAAATCGGAGTTTCAGTAGAGAAGCGGGGAGAGGAAGCTCCGACAAAGTATATCTAAGCAAATGGCACCTCACAAACTACGTGATTAGGATAGATTGGATGACCTATCCAACTTTGCAGTATGGAAGGCCAGAATATTGGTAGTCATGGAGGCTTAAGGTCTAAGAGACCATACAGAAAAAGTCCTAGCCACGCCGACCACTGCATATCTCCTGAAGAAGCATGAGGAAGCTACGACACATGTGAAACATATCATTATGGATTGGGTTAAGGACCATATTGTTCCACATATTGCAGAGAATAAAACAACCAATGAGATGTGGAAATCATTAACTACCTTACATGAGGGTAAGTCCGTCCAGAGGAGAATTCTTTTGGAGAATCATTTGTGGTCATTCATGATGACCAAGGGAGAAGAGATAGAGCCCTTCCTCTTCAGATTATAGGCGATCAGAGACCAGCTATCTGCCATGGGAGTAAAGGTGGAGGATGATGTATTAGTAAGGACTACAATCAATGCAGTCACAGAAGAGTGGGAAACCTTTGTCCAAAGTGTCTTGGGCAGAGCGAACCTTCCCCACTGGGACAATATGTGGGCAATCCTTCGTCAAGAAGAAATCTGTAGTCTCACCAAGAGGTAGTATAGCATGGGGCCCAACAAGGTAAAGAAGGAAGAGGAAGAAGATGTTTCCTTGGCCTCAAAGAGGCAGCAAGGGAAGAAGAAGCGTGATCTATCTAAGATCAAGTTTTTCCAGTGTGGCGAACTAGGACATTTCACCAGCAATTGTCCTTAGAAGAAAAAGGACAAGGAAGCTTCTACTTCCAAGGCTAATGTGGCGGATGATGGGTCAGAATATTACGTAACCATGAGAGCTCATGAACCACGAAAGTGGGATGACATGTATCTGTAGAGAAGCTATACATAGTAAGGGTGGGATCCTTGAGTAGATCATCTCTTGAATCACATTTGAGCTACGAGAGCCTTAAGACAGTAGCGGGACAAGTGGAGTAGTTGGTGCAAAGAATCACGAATGAAGTAGAGGCGAAGCTGAAGGCTGAAGGGAGAAGTGTAGTGATGATGTAGTAGCAGCGTAGTGGATGATGTTATTTCAACAGCGCAAAGAAAATTTGCAGCATCGTGGAAGCTTCATGAGGACAACGTAGTGTAGCAGCGGAGTGAGAGATCTCAATGCAGGGGCTGATGTGACTTCAGCAGCATAGTGGGAGTCTTCTTATGCAGTGCAGAGCTGTAGATGTGCATCATCATCTAGATTTCAGCATAGATCAGTAGTTGATGGAGCTTCAGTGATGAGGTTGTAGCCTAACTGGCTTGTCTGATAAAGATTGGGCAGAAGATTTAGTTGTTTCTCTCAACAAATGAAGTTTTAGTGCAACAGTTGGCAGCACGGGGCAACAGATTGAGAGGGAGCTGCAGTACAGATATGGAAATGGCAGTGGAAACGTCATGGGCAGCAGGCCAAGCATCAGCAGCACAAAACCCAATGCCAATATCTCGTGATACATGGTGTGATGTATGCTAGAGCACACTCTATGCTAAGAGGGAGTGTTGGGATTTTGTATATTGGGGTAGCATTGGATGTGCTCTAGCCCTGAAACTTGGTGGAGGGACTAGAGTACACCTGATCTCCAAGAGCCAGAAAATGATTTGGTAAATTCCATCCGGTTTGGGAGATACTTAATTAATCTTTTTAATTAAGGACCCTAAGTCTAACTTAGGAAAATTAAAAGTAAAGTTAATTAAATTAAACATGTGATCAAATTGACTTAAGTCACATGCATCAAGATTTATTTTAATCTTATCCATCGATTCAATATCTAATCATGGTCGTTGGTCTTCCAACGAGAAATTATAAAGGAAAGGCTTAGGTTCAGTTGGAGTACACACACAAGGAGGCAGAGCATTGAGACTAAGCTGAAATTCTAGGGTACAGTTTGCTAAGAATTTTCAGAAGTGTTTCAGTTGCATAGAGGGGTAGTTTAGGAAAAGGGGATGGTCTGATAATAGTGCCTAGAATCAATAAGAGGTAGATAACATCTTCCAGAGGCAGCAACAACAGAGAGGGTAGCAACTGCGCACTGCAGAGGCAACTTCAGCTATGCAAGTGTTACGCAATCCCTTCTGAGGCAGCGCTAGGTAGCAAGGGACCCATCTGGGTTATGCCGAGACCCTCAGGGGCAGCGTAGGGTCTGCATCACCCATTATGGGGTTACACAGCCCTCTCCAAGCAAGCGCAAAGTCACGCAGAGGATTTCTAGGTTGATGTCGGGGCTTCAGGGGCAACGCTGGGGTTTCTAGGGCCAAGATCTGACTGAGTCTTGTAAATCACGTTTGAGGGTGTGGATCAGTCAAAGTTTTGGTTTGAGAACAACAAGTTAGTTTCAGATCTATACTTTTCTTTGTCGGGTTAACTAATGTGGTGCCCAGATTTTTTGTAATGAGAAAACTAATTAATAATATAAACCCTCCAGTAGCCAGAAGACCGGATTTCCCGCATTGGGTTTTTCCGAGGACAATTGTCCACAAAATACTATGTGTCACTTTGTATATGTGTGCCTGTACTTTTATTTTCTAGATCTGAATCTGTGAAAGTTTGTTATGTGTTTGCTTCGATGTTAATCTAAATATTCATCATTAATAGCTTATTTAAGTAGGAGAATCATAACTAGATCTAACAGGAGATTTCTGCATAAAGTAACTTTCAGAAATTTTGACATGGTATTATAATGATTGCAGATATAACAAGGTCACCAGTAGAAGATTGAATAATCCTTGTTGTAGAAAGTAGCAAAGAGAGCAACAGCAGCAGCAGCAGAGAGCCAAATCTGAAGGGACAACGCATTTTCAAAGGGAGCAGATCCACGGAGAGATCAAGGTGATGCATTCTTATGCAGTCCCCATGCAGGCCCATGTACTTACTATGCAGAAGTAGCACAGAGACAACGTTGGGACTATCTGCTCATGCAAAGGCCAGCTAGGGTGACGTAGATCTGAAGCTGCCTGATTCAGAAGTGACGGAAGCATAGCTACAAAGCTTCCGAAGTTGTGGTGAGCCATGGTATTGCACCAAGAGTGTTGCAACTCCCAAGGGCTGCCCTACTTTACTTTATCAACCCAGGGTTCGTACATACTTGGAGGTGACAGTGCTATATACACGCAGATGCAATCTGTTCATGTCATCCTCTTCTACTTTATGAAAGGGTGCTATTTTTTTAACTATGATAAGAGTTGGAAAGTAAATTGTTGGAAGGGAATGATAGAAAGGAAACTAAACTAGATTGTTAAAAATAAATGACAAGAATGAAACTAATTTAATTTGCAAAAAGGAAATGACAGAAAGAAACTAAATTAAATTGTTGAAAAGAAATTGTAGAAAGGAAACTAATTTCAATTGCACTTAACTTTGGGCAATCGGCTAAACACACCCTATTTATATTATGCCCTATCTACCATGCTTCTATCCATGCAGTTAAACTATCCCTGACTTAATTTTGATTGAGAAAATGTTGATTTGCAGCTTGGAGGAAATAAAAAGGCTAAAGAAGCTAATGGAGGGTTTAATGCATGAAATGAGGCTTAGAAGTGGAAAGCAGGGGTTTAAACCAGATTAAAACTTTGTTGTAGTGCAAAGAGGCCTTGGAGCGAAATAATTCGAAAAGTGTGACGGAGGACGGAAGTGCGATATGCGATATGCGAAATTGCAATCACAATATCGCAAAGTTAAAGCGGTGAAGGTTAATGGGAACAAAACAAAAACTGCGAAAGGCGATTTGCGATGTGGCGGAGTTCGGAATCGGCATTTGGAGCGGTAAGTATTTAAAGAAACAAGGAAAAGATGTGAAGTGTGGTTACGATGGGTGATGTGGCGGTGGGACCGGCGGCAGAGCGCGATCGCAGTATCGCAATCGGCGTTTGAAAGTGGTAAGTCTAAAAGAAACAAGGAAAAGGTTGCGATGAGAGATTTGCGATGTGGCGAATATCATAATTGGCATCGAGAAGCGGTAAGTCTTAAATAAAAGGGAAAAGGTTGTGGTGAGCGATTTGCAATGTGGCAAATATCGCAATTGGTGTCGAGAAGTGGTAAGTCTTAAAGAAAAGGGAAAAGTCGTGATTTTAAATATGCGAAGTATGGTAGTAGGGATTTCAAGGAGGAAAGGAAGAGGTCACATTTCAATGGGTTTTGAATGGTTTTTTTACATGTTTTGCATTAAAAAAAATGTAAGGTAACCTTGAATGAAAAAATAAAGGAATAAGGTGGGCTGAAGGGCTTAAGTGTGTCTAGGAAAAAAGGTAGGGTGCAGCATTAAAAAGAAGCATAAAACATGAGGGAATGGAGGTGCACTAGCAGTGCTTAGAAGTGTAACACACCTGTGGATTCATGCACGGAAAGCAGACAAAAATGCGTGATAACAACAGTGAAAGAGAGAGTCGGACTTGGTAATGCATTTTCTTCCCTAAACTCAAATAGAAAGCAATTTTTGGCCTATGGGAATGTCTACCCTGCTCGAACTCTATTGAGAGAGATGAGAGGGGGAGGCTTGACCACAACTTTTGGAGTTTTTCCTCTATTCTAATACTCACAAGCAAATGAACTACAATAACACACTCGAAGCAAAACTAAACAGCAATGAAACTAAATGGCAGAAGAAAAACTAGATAAATGACATAAAGGAAAAGATAGTAACAACAGAGAAGCTGAGGAACATGGATTGGGCCCTAGCCCATGAGCCTAGCTCTCTGAAACTTAAATCAGTTGAATGAAATAATTCTGCTCATTTCATAAAAGAATAACCTCATACATCTCTGAAATTTTGATCACTGAGTAAAATAATAAAAAGCTCAATAGCTTCCAACAGAGTTTCAACTAGAATCGACTAACTGACTAACTCTTCCTAGCTCTAGCTCTGCTCTATTTATTCTACAAGGTAGCTACCAACAACTCCCTAGAAAATAGTGATTGAGTCCACTTCACTCCAAGTAAACAAATATTGAGTGCTTGGTTGCCTCTGGAATTTGAATTGCTAGAGAGAATATTTGGGGATCCTTTCGCTTCTTTTGGAATTCGAATTGCAGGAGAGAATATTTGGGATCCTTTGGCTGCCTTTGAGAGTTAAGGAGGGTGGACAATCCTCCAATAATTTCTCCTTGTTGTCTCCTCCAAGTATTTATGATAAAATATTTATAAAAATTCTTAATAAATCATGATTTTCTGCACTCAACCTCATATTAGGCACTCAGAGTATGTTATCCTTAATCACAACCTATATTAGCATCATAAAACCAAATAATAATAAAAATGCAAGAAAAAGAGATCGAAGAAGGCAAAAAGGTGACCATTAGCCTCTCAAAATATGTCTAATGATGGAGCTCATCAAGTTGATAGTGGGGTTAAATTTCTGAAGATTCATAATTTAGCCTAAGAACTGTGAGACAAAGAGCGGGAGGAGATCAACTTCTTAAAGGGTTTCTAGCAAAAGAAACCTGCAAATTGATCAGTAGATTGAAGAGAGATGAATCGTTTGATTTGGCAGATTTACAAGAGAGGAAATCAGTTGTCAGAGGGAGTAGAGGGTGTCTTTCTCGCCAAGGACACTAGATTTGAGTTTCAGTAGAGAAGCGGGGAGAGGAAGCTCCGATGAAGTAAATCTGAGAAAATGGCACCTCACAGACTATGCGATCAGGATATATTGGACGACTTGTCCAACTTTCAGTCAGGAAGGCCAAAATCCTAGTAGTCATGGAGACTTATGGTCTTAGAGGCCATGAAGAAAAAGTCTCGGCCACGCCAACCACTGTAGATCTCCTGAAGAAGCATGAGGAAGTTGTGGCACATGCCAATCGTTTCATTATGGATGCGGTTAAGTACCATATTTTTCCACATAGTGTAGAGAAGAAAAAATCCAATGAGATGTGGAAGGGCTTAACTACCTTATATGAGGGCAAGTCCATCCAGAGGAGAATGCTTATGAAGAATCAATTGCAGTCATTCATGATGACCAAGGGAGAAGAGATAGAGCCCTTCCTCTTCATATTAGAGGCAATCAAAGACCAGTTATCTGCCATGGGAGGAAAGGTGGAGGATGATGTATTAGTAAGATACTACACTCAATGCGGTCACAGAAGAGTGGGAAACCTTTGTCCAAAGTGTCTTGGGTAGAGCGAACCTTCCCGACTAGGACAATATGTGGGAAATCCTTCATCAATAAGAACTCTGTAGACTCACTAAGAGGTAGTACAACATGGGTTCCAACAAGGTAAAGAAGGAAGAGGAAGAAGATTATGCCTTGGCATCAAAGAGGCAGCAAGAAAAGAAGAAGCGTGATCTATCCAAGATCAAGTGTTTCCAGTGTGGAGAACTAGGAAATTTTGCAGACAATTGTCCTCAGAAGAAAAAGGACAAGGAAGCTTCTACTTCCAAGGTTGATGTGGCAGATGATGGGTCAGAAGATGACATAGCCATGAGCGCTCATGAACCACGAAAGTGGGGCAACATGGATCTATAGAGTAGCTATAAAGTAAGGGCGGGATCCTTGAGCAGCTCATCTCTTAAATCACATCCGAGCTATGGGAGACTTAAGATAGTAGCGGGACAAGTGGAGTAGTTGGTGCAGAGAATCATGGATGAAGCAGAGGCAGAGCTGAAGGTTGAAGGGAGCAGTGCAGTCCTGATGCACTAGCACCATATGGGCTGATGTGATTTCAGTAATGCAGAGTAGAGCTGCTTACCCAGAGTAGAGTTGCAGCAACGTGGAAGCTTTAGGAGGACAGTGCAGTGCATGATCTAGGTGGATATTGGTGGCCACATGCCTATTCCACTTGGGGCCCCACCATTTTCTCTTTCAGTTTTCATTTTTGCACAACTTACTATTTTTAGCAGATTTTTGGGTCCTAAATTTCCAAAGCTGTTTTGAGGCCCTAAACGACCTTTTTTGGGCATATTCGTGATAGTAGTTGTAGTCCTCAGATAGATCTTTCTAACGATGTATCATGTGCGTCAAATAGAAATAGTATGCCAAAGTTACGTCCCCGGGAAGTTGAAACACCAATTTACCCAAACAGGGCCCATAGTTTGGTGCTTCATCTCCTAAGGTTAGGTTTTTTGACGTTTAGGGTTTTCCTTTGTTTCTAAATAATAAATAGACCCTCGGGCCTCATTGTAACTGAGTTTAGAGGCCTGTAGCCGCCACATCTCTTCTCAAAGATAAGCTACCAGCACCCTAGCTAGTTTATTTCCATTCTATCTGTAAGCAAATTTCAGTACTTTGATATTAATGAAATGAAGTGTTATTTGCTTACAGACATAATGGAAATAAACTAGCTAGGGCGCTGGTAGCTTATCTCTTAGATGTGGTGGCTACAAGCCTCTGAACTCAGTTCCAATGAGGCTTGAGGGCCTACTTATTATTTAGAAACAAAGGAAAACCCTAAACATCCAAAAACCTAACCCTAGGAGATGAAGCGCCAAAACTATGGACCCCGTTTGGATAAATTGGTGTTTCAACTTCTCGGGGACGTAAATTTGGCATACTATCTCCGTTTGATGCACATGATACATCGTTAGAAAGATCTATCTGAGAACTACAACTGTTACCACAAATATCAATTCTATAATGGAATCATATTATTTGAACAAAGGATGCCCAAAAAACGTCGTTTAGGGCCTCAAAACGGCTCCAGAAGTTCAGGACCCAAAAAATTGCTAAAAATAGTAAATTGTGCCAAAACTGAAAAACTAAAAGAGACAATGGTGGGGCCCCAAGTGGAATAGGCAGGTGGCCACCAATATCCACCTGGATCAGTGCAGCATCAGAGTGAGAGATCTCAGTGTAGGGGATGATGTGACTTCAGCAGCACAGTGGGAGTTTTCTTACGTAGTATAGATGTGGAAATCTCGGTGGTAGCATCATGGGCAGTAGTACAGAATGGCAGTAGCAGTGCAATGATGAAGGGCAGTAGGCCAAGCATCATCAACACAGAAATTAGTGCCAAGATCTTGTGATACATGGTGTGATGTATTTCTAGAGCACACTCCATGCTAAGAGGCAGTGTTGATATTTTGTGTATTGGGGTAGCATCATATGTGATCTAGCCCTGAAACTTGGTGGAGGGACCACAGTACACCTTATATCCAAGACCCAGAAAGGGATTTGGGAAATTGTTGAAAATGCAGCAAGATGATGGAGCTTAGTGAAATGAAGTTGCCTTCACCAAGTGGGCCCGCAGGCAAATTCTGGCGCAAAATCTATTTTTAGACATATGGAGCATGGTTCGGGGATTCCAGTTTGAGATTCTTGAAGTATGTGTCATGTTGGTAAAATAGATGAGACTCTATTTTTGAGGTCAAAGAGGTCGAAGTCTATTTTTAGACTGCCTCTCCTTAAAAAAGGGAAGTCAAATATTATTTACCCTTAATAATATTTAGACTATAAACAGCAGTTTACTCTCTTGGAGCACTTCAGTTCGAGCTACAGAAGTGGCTCATGCATCTGACAGAGGAATCACATGGTTCCCAAGGGTTTGATGGCATCATGCATGGTTGACTTCAGTTAGGACTTCAGTGGCAGAAGTTTGGTGGAGTTAATGAGACAGCTAGTGGAGTTGTGTTCTGTTTATTTTAGTTGAACCAGTTGAGATTAGTTTAACTAGATAATCAATTAGTTATGAGTGGAGTGAATTAAATATTATTTAATTCATTAATTAGTAACTCATTATTCAACTCAAGAACACATCAGTTCACTACAGTGCATGATCATTTCAGTGGAGACCAGTGAAAGAGGTAGATTAAAGGGTGGAGCTAGCTATCAGGTGTGACTATACTGTTGCTATTTGCAACACACAGATAGGTGGAGTAAGCCCATGAGGATTGCGCAGTTCAGGCTGGTGGTTTATCTATATAAATAGGCCATCCCATAGCATTGAAACACGCAATAGAGGCAAGGCAATTGGCGGTGAGTTTTGAACCAGTAACCTGTTCAAAACTGAGCTAGATTGTGAGTAATTGTATGAGAAAGTACTGAGTACTTGTGAGGAGTATTGTACTGAGTTTGTTACTTGATTTCTCCATTATAATATACACAATAGCTACGGGGTTTTCAGCTATAAGCTTTCCCCATACATACTGTGTTAATGTGTATGATGAATTGATGTGCTATCGCTTGTTTTATTTCCGCATGTGTGATGATCTCAGTGGAAGAGATTATGTGTTGCATATAAATTCGAATTGTATGTGATCAGGATAGTCTCGGTGGATAATTAATCATTATTCAGCAAATTTCTACATGGTATCGGAGCTATTGAAGCAGAGATTGATCATCACATTGATTACAAACTTATTTCGGTAGACAGAGTCTGCATGCGGGCCAGGTAGCCTCTGGATTCATCTTTCTTCGGAAAGTGAAAGGTCTGGTAAATGCCCCTTGCATTCAATCTCTGTGCTAGAAATAATTTGTTCTCACAGATCTAGAGCGGTTGAGCTTTGAGGTGGAATTCGAAATTTTGCAACAGTTTTGTTTTCTTGGTGCCGGTGTTGAAAATGTCTTTCAACGGTTTGCGACTCGAATATGCTCTTGAAGGCAGTTCGAATTATGTTGCATGGAAGGATCGCATGGAAGCAATATTAGAAGATAATGGTCTAAAGGAGTTCGTAGATACGGATGTCCAAAAGCCCACTGATCCTGCTGAAGTCGAAGTATGGCAAAAGAAGATGGCGAAGTGTCGAAGGATCCTGTTGGAGGGCGTCAAGGATCATATTGTATCCAGCCTGCATGGAAAGGCTACTCCATATTTAATGTGGAAAGCTTTGACGGATCTATTCCAGAGTAAGAGCGACCAAAGGAAGCTGGCGCTCAAAGATAAGCTCAGGAACATCAAGATGGAGAAAGGCGACAGTATCGCCAAATACCTCACGAAGTTCACTCAGTGCAGAGATGAGCTGGGAAGTGTGGGGGTGATTGTCGATGAAGAGGACATGGTCGACCTGGCTCTCCTTGGTCTTCCAAAGGCTTGGCACTCATATCAAGATAGTGTCAATGGTCGGGAGAAGCTGCCGGGATGGGAGCGCCTTTGGGCGGATCTCATGCAGGAGGAGATAAGGAGGACTACTCAAGATGGATCTTCATCAAAGGGAGCTGATGAAGAAAACTGCGCTTTGGTGTCCAAAGAAAAGAAAGGGAAGGGTAATAAAACCTCTCATTCTGGTGCTAAGGGAAAGAAGCAGGATATGGCAAAAGTGAAGTGTTTTCACTGCCATGATCACGGACATTATGCTACCAATTGTCCAAAGAAGAAGAAGAACAAGCAAGCGGGAAGATCTGCAGATGGAGAAGCTTTGGCTTCACAGTTCGAGCTTGAATTTTCACTGATCGCATGCTTGCCTGCGGTGATGACCTGTGGTTCCCCGGGACACGGCGTCATTTCCGGTATGACGGGAGATCGGGAGTTGTTCTTAGATCTGGAGGACAAAGATCTGGGTGTGCACATCGAGATGGGCGATGATGGTAGATACAGTGCGACTGGTATCAGTACCATATCCTTTCAGAGGGAGTCTAGTAAACCCTTTGTATTGAGGGATGTCATGCATGTACCGGGATTGAAGAAGAACTTGATCTCTGTGGCGATGTTGGAAGATAAGGGGTATGATGTGGTCTTCAGTGAAGGAAAAGCCTTCCTGCGCAGTAAGACTACTGGAGAGACCCGGAAGATAGGGGTTCGAACCAAGAACCTTTATCAGTTGCAGGTAGATGGCTGCGCAGCTATGGCATGCAAGGCGGGAGAAGTGGTGAGCCGGGATGATGAGGGCGAAATGTGGCACAGGAGATTGGGCCACCTTCACCATGGAGCTTTGAAGATTCTGCAGCAGATTTCTACTGGGCTTCCTAAGGGCACTCTTGCGCAGTCAGATCAGTGCAAGGGGTGTACTTTAGGAAAGTATGTGAAAGCCACCTTTCACGAGAAGGATAGTCGCGCCACGACGATCCTCGAGAGAGTTCACACAGACGTGTGTGGTCCTTTCTCAGTTGCTTCGACAGCAAAGCACAGGTATTATGTGATCTTTGTTGATGATTTCTCTCGAAAGTGCTGGATCTTCTTCATGCAGAAGAAGAGCGATACATTCGCGAAGTTCTGTGAGTTTAAAGCACCGGTCGAGAAGGAGTCGGGGAAGAAGGTGATTGCTCTAAGGAGTGATAACGGTGGTGAATTCATCTCGGCTGAATTCAAGGAGTTCTGCAGCGCAGAAGGGATTCGGAGAGAGCTCATCACACCCCATAACCCACAGCAGAACGGGGTGGCTGAGCGGAAGAACAGAACGATCGCGGGTGCTGCATGGGCGATGTTGCATGATCAGGGCCTACCCCTTCACTTGTGGGCTGAGGCATGCAATACAACAGTGTATGTGCAGAACCGTTGTCCTCACAAGGTTCTCGGCATGAGTACACCGGAGGAGGCTTATTCTGGCAAGAGGCCTGATATTTCCCATTTGCGGATTTTTGGTTCTCCTGTCTACATGCATGTGACGAAGGATGCGAGAAGGAAGCTGGATCCAACTGCCGAGGTTGGAATATTTGTGGGGTACACTGATACACCTCACAACTATCGGGTGTATGTGCCAGACAGTCGCAAGACTGTTGTGCGACGGGATATAAAATTTCGGGAGGAGAAAGCCATGCAGTGTTCGCTTGAGAGGGAGCTACACTTGCATGCAGATGAGGAGCTGTTAGTTCCTAAGGAGGAGCTTCCGCATGTGGATCAGCCACAAGAGGAGGTTCAGGAGGTGGAAGAAACCACCCAGGCAGCGCCAACCATCAGAGGGCGCATGCGCACTACAGAAGCTGAGCGACTGGCTCGGGATGCAGAGAAGGTTGTAGGACCACCTACAGCACAGCGCAGACAGAGACAGTCACCGGATCGGTACACCGGATACATGGCTCTTGTGAGTCAATGTGTTGTGACGGAGCCATCCTCTTTTGAGGAAGCTGTGGAGGAACCCGCATGGGTTGATGCCATGATCGAAGAATATGATTCGATCATCAGAAACATTGCATGGGAGATTGTCCCAAGACCGGTGGGGAAATCAGTGGTGGGTTCGCGATGGATCTACAAGGTGAAGCAGGCGGTTGACGGGAGTGTGGAGAAGTACAAGGCGAGATTTTTCGCCCGTGGCTTTTCACAGATTGAGGGGATTGACTATGAGGAGACCTTTGCACCTGTCGCAAGGTACTCTTCCATACGGACGATCCTTGCTCTCTCAGCGCAGATGGGGTGGCACATTCATCAGATGGATGTGAAGACTGCGTTCCTCAACGGAGTTATTGAGGAAGAGGTGTACATAGAGCAGCCTGAAGGTTTTGAGATCTTCAGCAGTGAGTCGCATGTGTGCCGACTCAAGAGAGCACTGTACGGGCTGAAGCAAGCACCTCGTGCTTGGTACACTCGGATAGACAGCTACTTCACCCGGCTTGGATTCTCCAAGAGTGAGGCGGATCCAAACCTGTACCAGATTGTGGTGGAGGGGAAGCTGTTGATCATCGTACTGTATGTAGATGATCTGATTTTGACTGGCGATGAGCAATTGATACTTTCATGCAAGGAGGATCTTGCACAAGAGTTTGAGATGAAGGACTTGGGCATCCTTCATTATTTCCTGGGATTGGAGATTTGGCAGCGCAGCGGAGGACTGTTTGTTTCTCAGGGCAAGTATGCCCGGGAGATTCCGGAGAGGTTCAACATGCAAGGCTGCAAGCCTGTTGACACTCCTCTTCCTGGTGGTTGGAGGAAGGAGGATGCTACTTCAGCGGAGGTAGTGGATGCCACTGTCTATCGACAGTTGGTGGGGTCGCTTATGTATCCGGTCAATACACGACCCGATATACGCCATGCAGTTAACCAGCTTTCGTAAGCTATGGTTAAGCCTACCAAGCTCTTTTGGAAGGTAGGCAAGCATGTATTGCGCTATATCGGAGGCACATCGGGATATGGTCTATGGTACAGATAGGAGGATGGAGCGAAGCTTTCTGGCTTCACTGATGCAGATTGGGCAGGGAGTCCAACGGACCGGAAGAGCACTTCTGGAGGAGTTTTCAGCATTGGGTCGACAGCAGTTTCTTGGTACAGCAGGAAGCAAAGATCCGTGGCACTCAGTTCAGCAGAGGCCAAGTACACTCCAGCAGGAAGCGTAGATCCGTGGCACTCGGGGCCTGCCAGAGGCTGTATGGCGATGGCAGCTTGGGCTTTGTCGTGATGCGAGGCTATTTGATGTGGAGGAAGATCCGGCAGATTGTTCGTGCTGTACTTGAGCCTATGTGATCTATCAGGATAACCAGAAGCTGGTAATAAACTCTACGCAATCAAAGATTTCACATAGGTCCAAAAACAAGATCAAAATTAATTACACGAGATTATGTTCAGCGTAGAATCATGATGCTTTCATATGTTCCCACGGAGGATCAGGATGCCGACATCCTGACGAAGGCGCTCACCAGGAGCAAGTTCGAATTCCACAGAGGCAGGATAGGGTTGCAGATAATCCATATCTTGCTGAGAGGGAGTGTTGAAAATGCAGCAAGATGATGGAGCTTAGTGAAATGAAGTCGCCTTCACTAAGTGGGCCCGCAGGCAAATTCTGGCGCAAAATCTATTTTTAGACTATGTCTATTTTTAGACATATGGAGCATGGTTCGGGGATTCCATTTTGAGATTCTTGAAGTATGTGTCATGTTGGTAAAAATAGATGAGACTCTATTTTTGAGGTCAAAGAGGTCGAAGTCTATTTTTAGACCGCCTCTCCTTAAAACATGGAAGTCAAATATTATTTACCCTTAATAATATTTAGACTATAAACTTCAGTTTACTCTCTTGGAGCACTTCAGTTCGAGCTACAGAAGTGGCTCATGCATCTGACAGAGGAATTACGCTATTCCCAAGGGTTTGATGGCATCATGCATGGTTTACTTCAGTTAGGACTTCAGTGGCAGAAGTTTGGTGGAGTTAATGAGACAGCTAGTGGAGTTGTGTTCTGTTTATTTTAGTTGAACTGGTTGAGATTAGTTTAACTAGCTAATAAATTAGTTATGAGTGGAGTGAATTAAATATTATTTAATTCATTAATTAGTAACTCATTATCTAACTCAAGAACACATCAGTTCACTACAGTGCATGATCAGTTCAGTGGAGACCAGTGAAAGAGGTAGATGAAAGGGTGGAGTTAGCTATCAGCCAGACTATACCGTTGCTATTTGAAACACACGTAGGTGGAGAAGTCGCAGATTGCGTTAGCCTAGGCCGGTGGTTTATCTATATAAAGAGGCCATCCCATAGCATTGAAACACGCAATAGAGGCAAAGAAGTAGTGGGTGTGTTTTGAACCAAGAATCTCTGTTTCACTGAACTTAGCTAGATTGTGGGTAACTTTATGAGAAAGTACTGAGTACTTGTGAGGAGTATTGTACTGAGTTTGTTACTTGATTTCTCCATTATAATATACATAATAGCTGCGGGGTTTTCAGCTATAAGCTTTCCCCATACATACCGTGTTAATGTGTATGATGATTTGATGTGTTATCGCTTGATTTATTTTCCGCATGTTTGATGATCTGAGTGGAAGAGATTATGTGTTGCATATAAATTCGAATTGTATGTGATCAGGATAGTCTCGGTGGATAATTAATTATTATTCAGCAAATTTCTACAGAAATTCCATCCGGTTTGGGAGATATTTAATTAATTGATATTTTTAATTAAGGACCCCAAGTCTAACTTAGGAAAATTACAAGATTAAAGTTAATTAAATTAAACATGTGATGAAATTGACTTAAGCCACACAGATCAAACTTTCTTTTAATCTTAGACATCGATTCAAGATTTGAACATGGTCGTTGGTTTTCCAACAAAAAAGTATAAAGGAAAGGTTTGGGGTCAGTTGGAGTACACACATATGGAGGCAGAGCATTGAGACTAAGTTGAAATTCTAGGGCACTGTTTGCTGAGAATTTTCATAAGTGTTTCAGATGCAGAGAGGGGTATTTTAGGCAAAGGGGATGGTCTGATCCCAGTGCCTAGAATCAGCAAGAGGCAGAGAGAAGCTTCCAGAGGCAGCACAGAGAAGGAGAGGCTGCAACAACAAAGAGGGAAGCAGTTGTACAACATAGAGGCAACTTCAGCTATGTAGGTGCTACGCAGTCCCTTATGGGGCAACAATGGGCAGCAGGGGACCTGTCTGGGTTATCCAGAGACCCTCTGGGGCAGCGCTGGGCATCAAGGGACCCATCTGGGTTATCCAGAGACCCTCAGGGCCAACGTAGGGTCCGCGTCACTCATCCTAGGGTTACACAGCCCTCTCTAGGCCAGCGCAAAGGCACGCAGAGGCTGTCTAGGCTGGCACAGGGGTTTCAGGGGCAGTGCTGGGGTTTTTAGGGTCAAAATCTAGCTGAGTCTTGTAAATCCCATTTGATTGTGTGGATCATTCAAATTTTTGGTCTCAGAACAACAAGTTAGCTACAGATCTATACTTTTCTTTGTGTGACACTCTTTCTAGTATTTACGAGAAAATTCATCAACAAAGATTACATAGTACTTATGTTTTTCTGTTGAAGCAACTGAGAATGGTCCACACACGTCTGTGTGAACTCTCTCAAGGATCCCTGAAGATCGGTTCTCCTTCTCATGAAAGGTGGAATTTACATACTTCCCCATGGTGCAACCCTTGTATTGATCTAACTAAGCAAGTGTTCCCATTGGAAGTCTAATAGATATTTGTTGCATGAATTTCAGGGCTCCATGATGAAGATGGCCCAATCGCCTGTGCCATAATTCACCCTCATCCCAGCTCACCACTTTTTCCGCCTTACCCATCATGGCAGCGCAACCATCTACCTCAAGCTTGTAGAGATTCTTAACTTGAATCCCTATCCTCTTATCTTGACCCGTTTTTTTATGTCTTAGGAAAGATTTTCCATCACTAAAAACAACGTTATAGCCTCTGTCCTCCAACATTGCGACTGAGACCAAATTTTTCTTCAGAACTGGTACATGCATTACATATTTTAATTGAAATGGTTTACTTGACTCCCTCTGAAAGGTAATGGTACCAATCCCGGTAGCATTGTATTTTCTGTCGTCGCCCATCTCAATATGCAGCTGGAGATCTTTCTCCTCCAAGTCACTGAAAAGTTCCTTATCTCCCGTCATGTGAAAGGAAGCGCCACTATCCAAATACCACGCCTATCCCAATGCACTTGACACTATGAATGAAATCAAGGAGAAGTCAAGCTCAAATTGCAAGGCAAGGGCCTCACCAGCTACAGATCTAACAACCTTCTTGTTCTTCTTCTTTTATGGACAGTTAGTAGCAAAATTCCCATGTTCGTGACAGTGAAAACACTTCACCTTGGACATGTCCTTCTTCTTGCCTTTAGACTTAGATTTAGAATGGAATTTCTTCCCCTTCCCCTTATTCTCCTTGGCAGCCAGAGCACAATCCTCTTCATCATCATGATTTGATGAAGAGCCATCTTTGGTGTTCCGTGTGAACTCCTCCTGCACCAAATCCAACCACAGCCATTCCCAACATTTCAATTTTTCCCGTCCGTTGGCAGAGTCTTCATAACTGTGGCAACTCTTAGGAATTCTTAGAAAAGCCAAACTCACCAAATCATCATCAGCGACTATTATTCCCACACTCCCTAGTTCATCTCGACATTGGACAAACTTTGTGAGATACTTTGGAATGGTGTCACCATTTTCCATCTTGATCTTCCTGAGTTTATCTTTGAGCGCCAATTTCCTATGGTCGTTGTTGCTTTGGAATAGATCCGTTAAAGCCTTCCACATAGCATCTGGTGTGGCCTTCCCATGGAGGCTTGAGACAATGTGGTCTCGTACTCCCTCCAACAGGATCCTCCTCGCCTTTGCCACTTTCTTTTGCCATGCATCAAGATTGGAAGAATCTGCAACATCTGGCTTAGGAACATATTTTTCAATGAATTCCTTCAAGCCATTGTCTTCAATTACTGCCTCCATCCTGTCCTTCCAAGAAATGTGGTTTGAGATACCCTCGAGTGCATACTCTAACCTCAAGCCATTGAAATCCATTACGATCTTGAATCAGCTGTAGCACCAAGAAAGTATTTCTGCAAATTCAAATTCTATCCAATCACAAAATCAGCTCCTGCTTCACTTCTGCAATTTCCTGTGCTCTGATACCATGTAGAAATTATACAACAAGCATGTATATCTTGGAGTCACCCGATATAATAATGTGCTAAAGTTAAATACTGAATTGCTTCTACAAATATTTTGTGGAATTAAAAACACAATGGCTAATCACATTAACATGAAGAAAGATCAATCACACACAACAAAGATAATTTCCCGGGGAAAGCTTACAGCTAAAAACCCCACTATCTTCTATTGTATATTATATCATGGATCATGAAACAATTACATACAAAAATCTTCTCTAAAGAGCCCTCAGTACATCAGCTTATTGTCTCACATTTCCATACAAAAATTGGCAAATACCTTAGCCAATGTACTGCCTCCAAACAACCTGCCTTCACTGTGCAATCCCTATTGAATGCAATCCCTGAATTGATGCAATCCTGCCTACCTTGACTACACAAGTATCATGGGTACATCCAATGAGTTTTTGCCTACATGTGTGCAAGAGGATAATGTCACAACTAATATTCAACTTCCCTTTCACCTAGAACTCAAGTGGGTCTCCACTGGATCTGACATGCATGCAGCTACTAATAGTAAATCCTTAGTTGCATGTGAGATCACTAATTGTGAATTGATTAATATTTAATTCACTTGATCTCTCACTACTTGTATCTTCAGCTACAACTAGCACAACTAAGTTTAACTCAGTTAACTGGGTTAAACTATTTACAACTTGCACAAACTCATGTACCACTGCACTTCGAACTCTGTTACAACTAGAATTCCTTTGCATGTCCCACCAACCAACCTCTAACTCAAAATTCATTAGCTAACTGAATTTGCCACTTTAGTTAACTACTTCAAGTCCACATTGAGAATACATTACAGTTTAATGTCCATCTAAATTAAGGAATAATAAAAATATACATGCACCCAAAAATAGCCCTGTGGGCCTCACCCTAGTGTAGGTGCTTAATGCACTAGTGTGAGTGCTAAATATTCTTGTTGAATATCAACACATACCACAAGGGTGTGTCCTCTTTGATTCTCCATTTCTGAATCTTCATATTCTTCTTCATTCTCCAGATCGTCCTCATTTCTGTCAAGATTTCAGTCTACAGATTTATCTCATTCTTGATTCTTCAGGGCATTGAAAGGGTTTGTAGAGGTGGAATTTGAGTTTTTACCTCCATTGACTTGGGGTTTTGAAATGGGTGCATTTCCTCAATTCCTTCTCTCACGTTGTGTCTGTCATTTCTCTTCAGGTGGGGCTGATTGTTCGAAAAGTTTGTTGTTTGGAACCTTGGAACAATCTCGAGCAAAGTGACCATATTCATGGTAGTGTCGACATTTAAACAAGATTTTCTCGTAATCCAAAATTTGTCGATGCTTCTAATCCCCTAGGGTTAGGTTAATTTCTATAGGAAGGCCTTTTTCAAGATCTACTTCGACATAGATCTTTGCATAGGAAAAATACAAGCCCTTTGGTTTGAATTTATCAAGGTATTTCCCCACACCATTCCCAGTTGCTCGAAGAAATTCGTCGCTCTAACAAGAGAGAGGGAGTTGTGGGAGTTTTACCTAGACCGAAATGGCTATGGGAATGTCCTCATCTGGGTTGAAGTTAGGAGTCTACTTATTTAGATACATTCCAAGAGACCCAGAAAAATAAGGCCTGTTCTGAAAGATCACATCTCTATCTTCTTTAAAATCAAACAAAAAAGAAAAAAAACCATTACTCGTTGCAAAAAGAGCAATATTCCCCTTCATTTTGGATATCCAAGTGTTTCCAATCCATACCTCCATAAATATCGGTGAAGGCCACATTCCTGTGAATTTTCCAATCAAGGCTCGCTTATAATACACCAACGTAGTTTGTATAGCGCCCAATGGGAGGGCAATGTCTCGCACTTCATCATTCCACTTAACGAACTTCGACTGAGTCTCAGTGGATCACTGATGCTTTGGCAAGGAAGCAGCCAAAGCCTAAAAGGATGCAAATTCTTCTTCAGATGAGAGGGGAGGAAGAGGGGGAGGAGCCCCCTCTGAGGTCACCATCGAGGTTAGGGTTTCTACAGTCGACTAGTGCCGCAGAGGATCAAGGAAGAACAATTTTAATAATTATAATGGAGACGATTATTAATATAATATATTGGAATTATAATAATCAATATTATTAATTGCATACAAATAATAATACATAAAGAAATAACATGTTAAAGAAATAATAATATGTTAAGTTTACATTATAGACATATCGATTTCTTGTGATCAAATTGGTATCTTTGTGCCTTACATTTCACATTTTGCATTTTATTTTATATTTTACTTTTTATATTTTTCATTTTACATCATATTTCTTATGGTGGGTGGCTAAATGATTCATCTAAGGATGAAGTCTCAAGTTTAGACAAACATATTCCTCTAAGTCAAAATGAGCATGAATGCTCAAGTTTAGTTGGATGAATTTAATTCGGACAAAGAACAAGATGTCTAAGAACAAAGTCTTAGACCTAGCTTAGGATAGTTTTGTTTGAAATAAGACTCAACAATGTCTTAGGCCCAATGGAGGTTGTGGTTCAATGTATAGTGGATTAGTTAGTTGACAAACAAGTGAGATATTCGATAGTGGATATCTTTGTGGTGTGTGTTCAATCAACAATATGCCTTTGTTAGGTCACTTGGGATAGCTATAGGAGTAATTTCTTTGGTCAACACAAGTCATTTGACATGAGTGGTGTTTCATCACTATATTGAGTTAGGTTTATGGGTAGTTTGGATGGTTGTTATTGTCATTTTTAAAGTCTAGTAGGAAACGTCTCACTAGTGCCGCATAGTGGCTAAGCTATGTGGGTATAATCATGTAGAGTTATTTAATAATATAATAAAATTCCTTTAAGCAACCAAAACTCTAACAATATATAACAATAACAAAACCATATAAATTAAGTGGTTGGTAAATGGGGATTGACATCAATCCATGACAAGCTTCAAAGCACTTACTCCATGATTCTCACATTTCCATGTCTAAAAAGAAATCATAAAAATTAATTAGATTATAATTTTATTCTAAATTATTATTATTATTAATTCTAAACATAATTAATATATGAGTTAAACATATATACTTAAAAAAAAACATATAACATAATTCTTAACTATGGAGATTTACCCTCATTTAACCATGGATATTCTTAATATGTAGACATGCTTTGTTACAATCAATGTCAGATGGTTCGGGTTCGACAATTAGCCATTAGATTTGTCTCTCTCTCTCTCTATATATATATATATATATTGAATTATAGGATAAAATAGTAAGAAATCAACATAAAAAATGCTTTCACGAACATGGAAACTGCAAGGAGATCTATGAACTTGGTCAATGGCTATGAGGTTCAATGAGGTTTGCCTAACCTCACCTGAAGGTTAAGGTTCTACTAGCCTTGTGACATAGGTTACAATGTCATGGGTTATCAATACCACATGCTTAAAAAACCATAACTCAATCCATATGACAATTTTTTAATTAATCAATTTAATTAATTAATTTAGCGGTTTTTCCAACGGCTAGTTGGAGCTGTCCTGTTCTACTTAAACTAGTTTCCTGATCAGATTTCTCATCTTGGATCACAGAAGCCAAATTCCTAACATAACTACTTTTGAGATAAACTCAATCTTTAATTTATGAATACTATTAGGAATATTCTATAATATTAATTAAATCTCTAATAATTATTAATAGTACCATCTACCATTTACTTAATAATTATTAATAATTAAATTAAAATTTTAAAAAGTCATAAACCAAAATAATCACACCTATCAACATCTCAACTGCAAATTCTTATTTTTTTAATAATATATATGTTTAAAATTAACCACAAACAAACGAAATATATATATATATATATATATATATATATATATAATAAAATTTTGATATACATAAAATTTACACTAAATTCCATTCAAATATATAATTGTAAAGTTCTTTTCCACAAGATTAGTCACTACTACCTATTAAATATTTGAGTAAACCCTAGTAGATTCTTTTGGTCACATGGTACCTACAGTTTACCAATCATATGAAAGCAAGAGGGTTCCATGAGCTGAGGAATTATGTTCGGTACTTTCGTAGTTATCCAAAATTATCTCCATGGCTATAAATACAACATGACACACCGCGTTCCTTCCAGGTTAACCAGTGGCGTGAATTTTTGACATTGGAGTTGCGAGCAATCATTACAATGGCCGAACATCATGAGCTGCAACAGCAACCTGAACCTCAAGTGTTTGAACTGCAAAAGGGCGATCTGCGATTGAAGGTCACTAACTGGGGTGCCACAATCACCTCTTTACAAGTCCCAGATGCAAATGGTGCCCCAATTCATCTTTTATCCTGTTAAAGTCATGGCTATACGTCTATTTACAGAGCTTTTAATATACCCTTGGTTGCCATTCGTGGCCCCGGTCTTAATAGGTTTAGGAACAAGTGTTAGCTTGCTGGTGGTAATATATCTATTCAGTTTTTTATCAATGCATAATGCCTGTAATCTGTAATTTGATTATGAGATCTGCATTTCGGAATTTATCAGTGGATGCAATTCAGCTTGCCGTATTTGCAGAATGAGTTAGATCAGTTCATTGCAGTACAGGCTGCATCAATTTATGAATTACATGGGCGTCTTTTCGGGACCCTCGTTTGGGTATTCCCTGGATCATTACAATAAGCTGTCTTTATGTTGATCTGCAGGAAATTTGGCCGATGTTGTTCTGGGTTTTGACAGTCTTACTCCTTACATGGTAAGTCTTCCTTTGATGGGGAGAGTGCTAACACATTCAGTGAACAGAATTGCCATAGAGTATTAAGTACCAGGGGAGTGTTACTGTTAGACTAAATCTCAACATCCCTTTTGTAGGATGGTTCTTCCAGATACTTTGGCTGCATTGTAGGGAGGGTGGCCAATAGAATAAAGAATGGAGGCTTCACACTCAGTGGGCAACATTATAGCTTACCGATCAACAATGGCCCTAATACCCTACATGGTAATTTCTTCCCCTTTCTTTTCATTTTTGTTTTTACTACATTGCATATGTCCTATTTTTTGGCTTCTGAAAGAAGCATTGTTCTATTTGTTCAATAGAAAGATGTATTTTCAATGGGGCCTTAGTTCACTGGTGATGTACAAATCTCACAGAGTATAAACCCGTTCATCGGGGTTTCCATATTTGCCATAGTCTGTCCCATGTTCCCACCTGAATGGTATGAGGCCATGTAAGTTTCTGCAAATCCCTAGCGATTTTGAAGAAATGGTTTCCCCACAGGCATAGTAACTGCACTACACACGAGAGATCAAAGTTGGGCACACACCAGAGGGCACTTTGTTATTTATTTTTGAGGACTTTTGTAGGTAGTAAGTTCTTTGACTAACGAAGCTGATAGGAGAGTTTTTGCAACGTCAGGAGAATCTAATCACTATTCCCAGTCCTATTCGTGAAGAGAATGGCTAATCTCTTAAGAATTAGTAGCTATGCCTGGTCACAACTTGTTAATTGCAGAGATACTTTCCATTTTTATGTAACCAATTGAATATATGTTCAAACTTCAAATTTCAATAATGCAGTACTGTATCTTATGGATCTTCTCTGTCTTTTTTTCTTGCACTATTCTTGTTTCATTGCAGGTGGTAAAATAGGTTTTGATAAAGTTGTCTGGAAAGTGGAAGAGCAAAAGGATGGAGAGAATCCAAGTGTCAAGTTCAGTTACCATAGTCATGATGGTGAACAAGGTAAAATTTAAAAGTTAAATTTTCATTAATGCTGATACTTTTCTCCTCAGAGGCAAACAGTGTGTTAGATCCATGAACTTTACATTTCTTGTTATTGACCAGCATCTCAAGCCTGTGGGTTAAATAAGTGTTACTCGTAAAGGGATAGCAATGAATCTACCCATAGGAGACTGTATAGGCTCCAATTACATCCATATTCCATACACCTAAGAAGCAATAAAGGATCTGAGGTTTTGTGAACTCCAGGAAGTGAACTTGATTTTATTGTGGTTATTGGAATCTACTACTGTAATACCCCTCCAAGTAAAACAACAATATATAATAATCAGTGACATGGTATAGGTCATTAATCGCCTTCTCTTACTTATTCAAATTCCTGAAGCAGGTTTTCCCGGGGATCTTGATGTATCTGCAACCTACACTCTAAGTGGGAACTTGGAATTGCGACTTGATATGGAGGCCGTACCAAGAAATAAACCAACACCAGTGAGCTTGGCTCAGCACACATATTGGAATTTGGCAGGCCACAACAGTGGAGATATACTTAATCATTCTGTTCAAATTTGGGGTTCCCACGTAACCCCTGTGGACGAGAACTTGATTCCGACAGGTGAGCTTCTTCCCGTTAAAGGAACTGCGTTTGATTTTACAAATGAGAAAATTGTTGGTAGCACAATCAGTGAAGTTCCCGGAGGATATGATCACAATTATGTGCTCGACTGTGGAGAATCAATGGATGGTTTGAAGCATGCTGCCAAAGTCAGGGACCCTTCCAGTTCACGAGTTCTTGATTTGTGGACCAGTGCACCAGGCATGCAGTTTTACACGGGGAACTTTCTTGATGGTATTGTTGGCAAAAAAGGTGCTGTTTATAGAAAACATGCAGGGTTGTGCTTGGAGACTCAGGGATTCCCTAATGCAGTCAACCAAGCAAACTTTCCATCCATTATAGTCTCCCCAGGAGAGGTTTACAGGCATACAATGGTATATAAGTTTTCAGTCCATAGTTAGAATAGTTAAGTTATTAGATATAGAAAATGCGGTTTTTCCTAAACGGAATATTCAAAAAACTATACAGTTTTAATCGAAATCTTTTAAGGTATAAGAGAGGATGTGTTTTTTATGATTAGACTTGGATATCATTTATCTGCTTTTACTCATTCTTTATGTGCTCTTCTTTGGAGAGCATGTGAAATGGAATTGATTCCTTTGTTTTGACTATGTTAAAGCCTATCTAATGACATAGAAACCTCTTTTTCATATTTGAAAATACATTTGTCCTTTCTTCCATTAGCCTAGATGAAAATCAGGTTGTTGTTCTGTTGGGATGTGCAGTTTGAATTCAAGTTTCTGTAACTTCATTCCTTTACTGAAAAATGGAGTTAAACGGCCTTATTGCAAAATTAAAGTCATTTATACAATGATCAGTACTTGAACACTAAAAAATAATGCATTATCATGTATTACTGGATCAGGATTGAGGCAGCTTCTTGTCATGTCTCTATAGATGTGCATAAGGTCCTCTACCCCTTGATGGCTGCCTACGGGTTAGCTGGAGTGCAAATTGCATGACTCACCAACAGGACCATACCCTTACCTTATGTTTTATTTTACTAATCTACACGATATGGTTCTAAGTTTCTTCATGGAAAACCACTGAGCTGCATTTTTCCTCGAGGAAGCAACCTTTAATGAACTACAACTTGACCTTGCTGCTTTAATACTTCTTAAAATGTTAATGTCAAATTTATATCTGCATAATTAAGCATTGCTTGATCTTAAGAAATTCATTTTATTCTGTCAAAATTGTTGAAACTTGAAATTAGTTCAGTTCCTTTCAATTTTTTAGCCCTAATCAGCCATGCATAATCATGAATCGTGATTTTTTTTTTTTCAATTAATACTGTTATGTTCTTATGGCCAATGCTAAGGCATACTGTGGAACTCTTTTTGAAATTGTTCGTTGTGGACTTCTGAACAATGGGGTCTGATTCAATTGTTCTTCCCGGTGAACTTCTCCACCTCGAACTTGGCATTTGTCATCTTGGCCATTATTTCCTACTATGGTTTATTGGTTTTCTTTCTTTCTTAAATTTCCAGTTAAATTTCCAGCTAGGGTTTTAACAGTTATTGTTCTCAGGAACACATTAATGGAGAAACAAATATACATATAACTGAATTGGAAAACTAAAATAAACACACAGGTAAATGCACAAATATTTACATGCTAAAACCTTGACAGGGTGTCAAGGAAACCTCCACGGAGCAAGGAATTTAAAACTCTATTAATCAAGAATGGTTCTCCTCATACAACAAGCCTCTTGGGCCATCCCAATTTCATATGGGAAACTTTGTTATTCTAACTTCATTTCGTTATACAACCAACTAACCGGTAATAAGTAATTTGTCCAAATTTACATTAATTACATTTGTTGTCATATTTCAACAAACTCCACCTTGACAACAATTTTCCTAATCCCTTGCCCATGCCCATTCATCATCTCTTCTGCAAGCCAAGAGAAGTGAGACACCATCTCAACTTCTCTACTATAACTAGCTTCGTGAATATATCTGCATGATTTTCCTGTGTACGAACCTTCTTGAGAACTACTTTGCTGCCTTCGATTACATGTCTCACAAAGTGATACCTTACATCGATGTGCTTGGTCTTGCTGTGATAGGCTGGATTTGTAGCCAAATGAATAGCACTTTGACTGTCACAGAACACATTCATTTTCTCCTGCATCCTTCCAATCTCATCAAGCAGACCTTTTAACCAGATTGCCTCTTTATAGGCATCTGAAGCAGCTATATACTCTGCTTCAATAGTGGACAAAGCAACTGTTTCTTGAAGCTTTGACATCCAGCTAATTGCTCCACCTGCAAGAGTAAAAACATAACATGTAGTAGACCTCTTTTTGTCCAAATCACCTACATAATCAGCATCCGCAAACTGAACCTTCAAGACCATCAAAGCTGATGCAATGATCACTTATGCCTCTCAAATACCGAAGCACCCATTTCACTGCTCGCCAATGTTCTTCTCTTGGATTTTCCTTGACCTGCTGACAACTCCGACAACATGTGAAATGTCAGGTCTTGTAGATACTATCGCATACATTAAGTTGTGTACCACATTTGCATATGGTACATGAGACATATACTTCTTTTCTTCATTAGTTCTAGGAATTAAATCTGAAGAAAGCTTAAAATGGGAAACTAATGGAACATAAACATGTTTCACATTGTTCATACCGAACTTTTCAAGTACTCTCTCCACATACTTCTGTTGTGATAACCAAAGCTTACCACTCTTCCTGTCTCTGTGTATCTCCATGCCTAAGATATGTTTTGCCGCTCCAAGATCCTTCATATCAAACATCCTAGAGAGTTGAACGTTTAACCTGTTGATTTCTTCCATGCTTTTGCTTGCAATAAGCATATCATCAACATACAACACCAAGATAATAAATATGCCATTGAAACTTTTGAAGTATACACAATGATTATACTCATTTTTGATAAAATTCTGGCTCACCATGAAGGAATCAAACTTCTTGTCCCATTGCCTGGGCGATTGCCTCAGACCATACAATGATTTCTTGAGCTTGCAAACTAGTCTTCTACTGTGACCTTGTACAAAACCTTCTGGCTGATCCATATATATCTTTGCATCCAAATCACCTTGAAGAAATGTTGTTTTAACATCTAACTATTCTAACTCAAGGTCAAGTAATGTAGTTAGTGCTAACACAATATGAATAAAAACAAGTTTAATGACTAGTGAAAAAATCTTATGAAAATCAATACCTTCAACCTGAGAATACCCTTTTGCAACCAGCCTTGCCTTATACCTCTCAATACTTCCATCAACTTTTCTCTTCAACTTGAAGACCCATTTGCACCCAACAACACTTCTCCCTTCAGGAAGTTCTACAAGATCCTAGGTATTTTTCTTGGCTAAGGAATCCATTTCTTTTTCCATATCCTTTTTCTATTTCTCGCTATCTGCATCATCCGCTACTTCCTGATAAGAAGAAAGTTCCCCATCTTCAATAATCAATGCAAAAGATGAAGCAGAATCTTCATACCTTTTAGGTGTTTTTCTTTCCCTTGTAGACCTTCTTAGAGTCACTGTTTGTTGAATTGGTTCTGGAATTTCTTCGGTTTCCTTTTCTTCTTCACCTTTTTCATCAGAAGTCTCTCCTTCCTTTCGAATTTCTGGAAAAGGTTTAGTCTCCAATTGAATTTGTTGATTTGACGATACCTTTCCCTGTTCAACTTTTCCAACATCTGATTTTAGAAGAGAAGATTCATCAAATGTTACATCTCTACTAATGACTATCTTCTGTGAAGAAGGATCCCACAACCTATATCCTTTCACTGCATAATCATACCCAACAAAGACACAACATTTTGATTTTGGTTCTAACTTTAAACATTGATTTCTAGGAATAAGAGCATAGGTATCACAACCAAAAATCTTCAAATGCGAATAATCACAAGACTGACCCGACCAAACTTCTTTAGGAATTTTACAGTTTATGGCAACTGAAGGTGATGTGTTAACTAAATAAAAAGCAGTAGATGCTGCTTCTGCCCACAACTCCTTTGGTAGGTTAGCATTGCTAATCATGCTTCTGGATCTTTCCATAAGGGTCTGATTCATACATTCAACGACGCCATTTTGCTGAGGAGTATAAACAACAGTTTTATGTCTAACAATCCCTTCATCCTTACAAAATTGTTCAAATTCTAAAGAAGTAAATTCACCGCCATTGCCAGTTCTTAAAAATTTAATTGATTTGCATGTTTTCTTTTACACCATAGCTTTAAATTGTTTAAAAACATTAAATATATCAACTTTATTTTTCAACATATAGATCCAAACTTTCCAAGAGAAATCCTCAATAAATGTTAAGAAATATAATACACCTCCATAAGACATAGTAGGAGATGGTCCCCACAGATCAGAATGAATGTAGTCTAAAATTTGTTTACTATTATGATTTTGAGTTTTGAACCTTTGTTTACATTGTTTTCCATACACACAATGTTTACAAAAATGCAACTTCAAGGATTTCAAATCAGGAAGCAACTTGTGGTTCATCAGTACTTGAAGACCTTTCTCGCTCATGTGACCCAACCGTTGATGCCATAGATGGGAACCTTCTTCTGTTTTTTTTATACAATCACTCCTTCACTAACTTGAGTGCGTCCTTTGAGGCTCTAAAGATTTCCGATCCTTTTAGCCTTCATAACAACCAAGGCTCCTTTTGAGACTTTCAGCACTCCATTCTAACTTGTAAATTTATACCCATTCGAATCCAAAACTCCCAAAGAAATCAAGTCTTTCTTTAGTTCAGGTACATGAGTAACATCAGATAATGTTTTAACTGTATCATCATACATTTTATTTTTTACATTTCCTATCCCAATAGTTTGACAAGATGCATTATTTCCCATAAACACACAACTACCATTTACAACTTCATATGAAGTAAACCAACTTCTGTGTGGACTCATGTGATGAGAAGCACCAAAGTCTAACAACCAATTTTCAACATCCTAAGAGACATTACAAATAGTTAAAGATTCAGCTGTTAAAATTTCATCAATCATACCTGAATCAACCTTATTTGCTTCCTTATTCTGGTTTTCTGACTCTTTCTGTTTCCAACAGTCTTTCTTGATGTGTCCAATTTTATTGCAGTACCAACACTTGGCTTTACACTTCTTTTCGCCCTTTGATTTTGATATGGAAGAACCCCTTGCTTTCTCACCTCTTTCCTTTGATCGACATCTGGCTACCATGGCTTCTAGTGCATATGTTTCAATACTAGATTTCCTTCGTACTTATTCAGATAACAGAGCATCCACAACTAATTCAAATTTCAAAGAATCAGCAGTGCTCAAACTGATTGAAGTTATGAAGTGGTCCCATGACTTGGGCAAAAAACCCAACAAGGTTATAGCCTTGCCTTCTTCTTGAATTTTAACTTCCATATCTGAGAATTGGAAAATAAGTGTATTAAAAATATTTAAATGTTCTACAACTTTTGTACCCTCCTTCATCCTAAGACAGTACAATTGTCTTTTCAAATAAATTCTATTGGTCAATGATTTAGTCATATAGAAAGTTTCCATTTCTCCCCACAAACCTTCAATTGTACTCTCTTCAACAATATTAAAGAGAACTTCATCTACCAAGAATAACCTAATGGTACTGAGGGCTCAAGCACCCAAGTCCTTCCAGTGCGAATCTATCATGCTTGCAGGTTTTTTATTTACCCTGTCTAATGCTTTGTGCAACCCTTGTTGCACCAACAAATCCTGAACTTTCAGTTTCCACAATGCGAAATTGTTCTTCCTGGTGAATTGCTCCACCTCGAACTTCACATTTGTCATCTTGGCCATTCTTTCCTACTATGGTTTACTTGTTTTCCTTCTTTCTTAAATTTCTAGTTAAATTTCCAGCTAGGGTTTTAACAGATTTATGATTTTTTCCCTCCCTTCTTTCAACTAGCTAGGTTTTTTTTTTTTTTTTTTTTTTTTTTTTTTAATATTGTTTCCTTCTATTTCCAACTTTCAATCAGTGTCTTATAAAACTAATTCTTGCAAATTAAAAAAAAAAAATTCTGAAATTGCTCAATATTTTTCTAGTTCAAATTTCCAGAAGCCTTCTTTGATTCCCTTTTCAAACAATTCAGTTTTCTAAATCCTTTTCAAAAAGTTTGATTTCTTAATCAAAGATTTAGAATAACTCTGTTTAAAAAAAAAACTGTAGATCTGTTCTTAAAAAAAATTGTACCCAAATTTCTTAGGAATGCGGTTTATGACTGGTCCTTTTCTTAAAAAAAAAGGCTCGATGAAAGGCAGCTGCAGGCTTCAGACCCTCCTGCAATGGGTCTCTTCTGCATGATCTTCTACAACACCGATGAAATTTAAATACGCACAAGCTATTTCTCTTTCATAATTGGCTGCGTGATCTTCTCCGCACGTGAGCGGTTCTGCCAGGCTCAAATAAACTCAAATGGACAACGACCTTTTTTTATCCTGTAGGACAACGACCTTTTTTTTCAGCGTGCAGGATTTCACCCTCTGCAGCTAGGCTCGAACCGGAAAACGACTTTCTCTCAGGCCCTTAATTGGCGGCTCTTCAACAATGGACAATGACTTATCTTCAACGTGCACCTTTTATGACACACCATGGACGACAATAGCAGAAAGCTCGTTTAACACAACTAATGCGGATTTTCTCTTTTCCTCCAGCGTAGGTGGTTTTCTCCAAACTGAATCTTTTGTCTTTCAATGCAATCCTTACTCCACCAAGCTCTGATACCACTTATTATTCTCAGGAACACATTAATGGAGAAACAAATATACATATAACTGAATTGGAAAACTGAAATAAACACACAGGTAAATGCACAAATATTTACGTGGTAAAACCTTGACAGGGTGTCAAGGAAACCTCCACGGGGCAAGGGATTTGAAACTGTATTAATTCATGGGGGAACATACTCTGCTTCAACACTGCTCAAAGCAACAGGATATTTCTTTCTACTAATCCATGAGATTTTGGAAGATCCCAAACTAAAGCATCCACCTGTAGTGATTCTTCCATCGGTCTCACTGCCACCCTAATGAGAATCTGTGAAACCAATCAGCTTGACTTCCTTGCTATCATATTTTAGGCAGTGATGTATAGTGCCATGATGATACCTCAATATATTCTGGATAGTTATCTAGTGATCATGATGAGGCTCCAACTGAAATTGACTAAGAATATTCACAACAAAACATATATTTAGCCTAGTATTTACTAGATACATCAAAGAACGCACCAACTTACAATAGGAGGTAGGATATATGAAATTTGAGTTAGAGTTTCTCAACTTCTTGAGATTGGTGATCATGGGAGTAGTCATGGGCTTGGAATCCATCATTTTGAATTTCTGCAACAACTTGATTATATATTTTCCTTGCCCCAGATATATTTCCCCAGGTTTCTGCCATACTTCCATACCTAGGTAATAATGCATCAGTCCCAGATCCTTCATCTCAAATTCGGTTGCCAACGTCTTGCATTCTTGTATCCTTCGCTCCACACCAGTGATGAATAGGTCATCCACATATAGTAGAATAATGATTGGCTCATTATCCACAATCTTGATGTACAGATTTGGATCAACAGTACTCTTCACAAACCCAATTCTTAGAAGGTATGCATCCATTCTCGCATATCATGCCCTAGGAGCTTGCTTCAAACCATATAGGGCCTTCTTGAGTATACATACATTAGTATCTTTTCTATTTAATTCAAATCGATTGGGTTGTTCAATGTATACTTCTTCATCGATGGACCCATTCAGAAATGTTGTCTTCACATCCATTTGATGGATATTCCATCCCATTGTTGCAGCAATGAAACCAAGGATCTAATAGTAGTATACCTTGCGGTAGGTGCAAAGGTTTCTTCATAATATATGCCTTCCTTTTGAGAGAATACCCTTGCAACAAATCTAGTTTTGTACTTTTCTATACTTCCATCAATAATGTGCTTGATCTTGTAGATCCATCTATAGGTGACAACCGATTTGTCGCTAGGTCTACGAATGATTTACCAAACCTCATTCATCATGATGGATTGATATTCTTTCTGCTTTTCCTTCTTCCATACTTCTTGATGAGAAAATTCTTCAAATGTAGATGGTTCAACTTCAATCAATTTTGTCATGTATGCAACATATCCAGAATATCTTTTTGGTCTGTTTCTTTCTCTAAAGGTTCCTTTCGCATCTCCATGTCCTTCAACATCGTCAAGAGTAGTTTTTAACCAATTTGGCCTCTTCCTTGTGATTGGTATGATCACATGTTGAATAGGCTCACTTGGTCCTTCTTCTTCTTCTTGAATTGTAGTAGGATTGTCGTGGTGTACTTATTCTTCTTCGAATGTTTGTAGGCATGATTTTCATAAAATATAACGTCCCTTCTCACTTCAATATCTCTTCCTTCCTTGATGTAGATTCTATATACTTTTGAAGAGAGGCTATAGCCAACAAAGATCCCTTTGATGCTTGTAAAATATAGCTTCTTTCGCTTGTCCTTTGGAATGTGGATATAGGTAGGACACCCAAAGATTCAGAGATTGTCCACACTATGCTTCTTCCGTGTGAATGCTTCCTCATGTGTCATATTATCAATAATTCTATGAGGACTTCTATTTTGAATATATATTGTTGACATTGCTGCTTCTCCCCATGGAAATGTTGGTAAGTCTTGATCAAAGATCATTGTTCTTATACCTTCTTCAATTTTCCTATTCTTTCTTTCGGCCACTCCATTTTGTTTAGGATAGTAGGGAACAATGAGCTCCCTCTTAATTGTTGTTTATTTATAGTATGCAATAAATTCCTTAGAAGTGTATTCTCCACCATTGTTAGATCTAAAATTATTTATTATTCTTTCCATTAGGGTCTCTACTTCAGATCTAAACTCCTTGAATTTCTCAAATACTTCATCCTTTTTCTTGAGAAGGTAGAGCCATGTCTTTCTAGAGTGATCCTCAATGAATGTCACACAGTAAACATGACCTCCAAGTGATTTATTAGAGATAGGCCCACAGACATCTGAATGAATGAGGTCTAATATTTCTTTAGACCTTGTTTCACTATTTGTAAATGGTTTTCTTGTATTTTTACCCAAAGGACATCCCTTGCAAATTCCTTCACGATCTTCTTTGATATTTGGGATGCTATTAACCAGTTTATTAAGAGAGGGAATGGCCTTGTAGTGTAGATGTCCATATCCTCTATGCCATAGCTCAATGAGATTGATTTCCATATGAACTAGGGCTTGAGGAGATGGTGTTATGACTCTATATAAACTTCCTTGACGAACTCCAATAACCCTAGATTTATTGATACTTGAATATTTTCCCCGAACCAAAACCTTTCCATCAACAAAAACAACTATATCCTCTTTATCTTCTAAGCAAGAAATTGATTTTTTTTTTCAAACCTGGAACCTATAGTATATTGTTGAGATGTAGCTTAGCTCCATTCTCTAACTTCAAAGATGTTGATCCCAGACCTCTAACAACATAGCTTTTCTTGTCTCCCAATTCCACTACATGAGAAGGCGGTTCCTTTGATAGAGTGTGAAGTTGTTTACTTCCCCTGTCATGTGCCTTGATGCTCCACTGTCAATAATACATGCATTTTCATCATTAAGTGAACCTGTAAGTGCAGCCAAGAACCCTTTCCTTTTGACTTTGTTGAATAAGTAGTAGAAGATCTTCTTGATTCAGCTTCCTGCAATATTGAATCCCATTTTCATATAACTTATCATAGAGGGAGTAACCATTTCCTTTGACCCAACAGAATGATCTCCAATATTTCTTGACCTTAGCTCAAATACCATGTTGAGAAATCAAAGCAAGTAGACTTAGGGTTTGATTCTTATTTTTTGATAATTAATTGTGAGCTATGTTGGTTTCTTTTACTTCTTTGTTATATTATCTTTCATCACGCAATTACCAAATTATGTGTATAAAGATCACAACACAAGAGACACAATATGTAGGTACTCTTCCAGGGAAAAACCCTTATCTAGGGGAGTACCTAATCAAAATCTCTTCCTTCAATAGTTTTCCTGAGATAATCCAAGACTTTACAACCTAGACACAAACTTCCTCCAACCACCAAGTTAATCCTTCCTTCCAGCAGCTTCGATCTAGACTTTTGACCTTGCAGCAAAAAAACTTCGATCTATGCAGCAAAAACACTTTGACCCCTAAAAAACTTAAATCTTTGTAGCATTATGACTTATGCATCATTAGCACTTAAACCCCAGCAACTTCGACCCTCTTGCAGCTTCGAACTCTTGCAACTTCGACCTATTGCAACTGCAGAATTTCAACCCTACAACTCTAGCAACTTCGATCCTGCAACTGCTCAACAATTTCATAGAGAGAGAGAGAGATAAAATAGCCCAAGAACTTAGATCTTGCACTTCTCCTTCTCCTTCCTCCACTTCACACTTTTTCCTACACTGCTTCTTGTACATCGATTTTGTTGAGTTGGTGAGCAAGTAGATTGAACTACGCTTGTATATATAGGCTTCTTGTGGGTCAAATTGCTCCCTTGTAGGCCGACTTGGTGTGGAGGTGACAAAATTCATTTTTGACTAAAAAATATTTCTTTTTACATGATTCAAAAGCCCAAAAAGGGTCTCATAAACTGTATAATGAATTTAATGACTCAATATAAATCCTAGGAGTCCACAATGGAGACTTTGACTAATGAAGGATGACCCAAGCATGAAACCCATGTTTTAATAAGTCATTGTAATAATAATACATTTTTTATTTTACATTCTTTTGATAACGACATTACATAATGACTCATATATTTATGAGGACCAAATTTAGTTACATTCTTAAACAAAGATAAATTGTGAGAAAATATACATGGGTCTTATAAAGAAAGACTGCATACATACACAGGTATGGTGAAGAGTAGTCGCGTACATTTTCCGCACCATGGTAATTGAAATATCTGGGGTCTTTACCATGATATTGGCTTTGGCCCATAGTAATGAGTGAGAAAATGGATATTTGATCCCGTCAAAGAATACCATTGATATTACTAAGGGATTGACCTAAGGTATGGTTAAGGCTAATAAAATATAAGGAGATGGAGATCAAAGTGTAAGGTGTCAAAGTTATGGGTTATTGATGAACGATTTTGATCTGAAACAAGGGTGCACCATGGAACATGGAGATGGATTAGATCTGATAGATTTGAGATGAATACATATTGGTTAATATTTTTATGGTTTGATAGATCTACGATGATGGTATAATGACGTGTTTTTGTAATAGTGTGTATGCTGAGAATTTTGGTTTGAAAAGTGTTGTGGTTGCAGCGAAGGTATGATTCAGTGATTACATATATGTACACTAGTTTTCCTCTGAGAGGTCAAATGCATACGTGGATCTGCTTCTGGGTAGTTGCATATACATTCTGTGAAAGTTCATAGTTTGTATGCAGGGGTTAAGAATGAGAAGTGCATACATACACAAATGTGCTTCGTAAAAGTCGTGCATACATACTAGGGTTTTGCAGTATCGATTGTTAATGATGTTTGATCAGTTGTGTTATTTTTGTTGCTCTTTGTCGATCATGTCTCCCTCATAATAATCTGTGTTTGACAATATTGATTGGGTTGATTTGGTTATGGAATGGAATGCTGATTAATGATGATGCTAGTTTGTGGGGATATGTGTTTGGTTCATTAATCTGTGATAGATTCAATATGTGATTCAATGATTGGTTCAATGTGATAGTGATTTAGATTGAGGTGTCATTGATTTCAGATCTCTACACAGGTCTTCTTCAGGGAAAGCGCGTACATATGCGGGTATGATTCATAATAGTAGCGTATACCTTCTTACATATGTTTAAATAGGGTTTGTAGTGACAAAATTTGCTATTGGTGACGAACATTATATGGTTTGATATTCTATGAATGGGTGTGCATTGATATTATTTGATATGGATTGGTTTTATCTAGCTGCATTGGTTGATTAAGATTCAATGATTGATTTGATGTTTCAGTTGATTCAGTGATTGGTTTCAGAACTGTTATTTAATATTGATCTTAAATTATGGAAGTAGGTCTAGTCTAAAAATATGATGAAAAGTGGCCTTCAAGTTTGATGTTTTGAGTAAGGTGGATCTAGTTTGAAATATAATGAAACATGGTCCACAAATGTGCTGATGATTGGAGCCTTCAGTGAGAGATTTAAAGCTTCCTTCCAGTAGTAGCTGATAAATATAATCAGGGGATAGGAGCTCCCTTCCGATAGGAGCTAGTAAACGAGATTAGGGGGTTGGAGCTCCTTTCTAGTGGGTTTTGGAGAATGAGAGAAAGTTGTAACCTTCTGCAGGTGGATGCTTGCGTACTGGTATGAGTCTGCATCAGTACAAGATTGTAATTTTTTTATTTTATAACAAAAGAAGAAGACATAGACAACGAAAACCTTTAGTGAGGGAGTCAAAGCTTATTTCTAGTAGTAGCTGGTAAATGTGATCAGCGGGTAGGATTTCCCTTCCGGTAGGAGTCAGTAAACGAGATCAAGGGGTTGGAGCTCCCTTCTAGTGGGTGATGGAGAATGAGAGAAGGTTGTAGCCTTTTGAAGGTGGATGCCTATGTTTTGGTATGAGTCTACACCAGTACAATATTGTAATATTTTTTCCTTTATAATAAAAGAAGACAAAGATGATGATAGCGGTGGTTTTCTCCCACATTGGGTTTCCACCTAAAAATCTTGGTGTACTCATGTGTTGTTGTGTTGCTTATGTTTGATTGTTTATTCTATTCTTATTGATTATGATTATTGTTTAATTAAATGCTAATGAAATAATGATACACTGATTAAATTAGAACAAATGATGAGATATATGAAAATTTAGTTAACTGGATATACACTATTTTCCTTTATTAAAGTCGCGCACATATGTTGGTTTCTGAGTGACAATAGCATACAAAAATTCGAATAATAAATTGAAAAGGTTGAAGTGAGTTTAAAATAATGATTCACACCCCCGCCTCTCAATATTTTTCCCAAAAATTGATATTATAATAGGTCCCTCAGTTGGAGCTTGATCGCTTAAAGGGAGATCCTCCAAGATAAGTAGTCAAGAAGGAGTATTTTCTGTCAGGCTGCCTTTATTTAATGGAATTGACTTTATCTTTTGGAAAGTTATAATGATACCATACCTGCAAGCATTGAGAGTTGATGTATGGGAAATCGTTGAAAAAGGATATCAATATTTAGCCTCCATTCCCATAGATATAACATGGAAGAAACATTATGAAATCAATGCAAAGGCTGTAAATTCCATCTTGGGAAATTTGGTCGAGTTTGAGTTTGTGAAAGTAATGCAACTGAACACAGCAAATGAAATGTGGGATAAGCTTATCCAAAATTATGAAGGTGACACCAAGGTAAAAAGTATTAAACTTCAATCGTTTAGAATACAATATGAGACTCTTAAAATGCATGATAATGAAAGCATTGCAGACTTTTCCTTAGAGTAGACGAGATTGTTAATTCCATGAAAAAATTTGGTGACGAAATAAAATATGCTACTAATGTTGAGAATATTTTGAGAATACTAACTTTGAAGTTCGATTCCAAAGTCTCTGCAATTGAAGAAATGCATGATCTGAAAAGTCTCACACTTGAACAACTCCATGGAATCTTAACAACATTTGAGCTGAGGAAAGGTGGTCCATCATATATGAGAGAAGATGATCCAGATTTATGCAGGAACACAATAATACACAAAAATAAACACAAACAAAGAGATGCAGTGGAAATAATATTTCATTTCATTAATATCAAATAACAAAAATATGCTTACAAACATAATGGAAATAAACTAGTTAGGGTGTTGGTAGCGTATCTTTGAGAAGAGAAGTGGCGGCTACAGGCCTCTGAACTATGTTACAATGAGGCTCGAAGGCCTATTTATTGTTGAGAAACACTGAAAAACCATAAACATCCAAAAACCTAACCCTAGGAGATGAAACGCCAAAATTGTGGGCCCCGTTTGGGTAAATTGGTACATCAATCTTCCTAGGATGTAACTTTCGCATACGATCTCCATTTGACATGCTAAATACCTCGTTAGAAATATCTATATGAGGAATACAACTTTTAAGTGATAAACATCAATAAATTGACTTTTTTCGCTCCCGCTTTTTCCAAAAAACATCGTTTAGGGCCTCAAAACGACTCCGTAAGTTCAGGACCCAAAAAATTGTTAAAAATAATAAGTTGTGATGAAACTGAAAAACTGAAAGAATTGATGGTGGGGGTCCAAATGGAATAGGTGGGTGACCACCAGTATCCACCTGGATCATTCCTCCCCCCTTAGGAAGCAATCGTCCCCATTGCGCTGAGATCCTCCATGAGATGAGGCAAATTCTGCTGAACTGGGTATTGGATTTGTCGAAGATGTCATGGACCCGCGGGCGGACATGATGGATGCATTCAGTAAATTTGGTTTCTTTATCAGCCCCAGACATTACATGTGTGGATTTTGTTTGTGTGGTCGCATGAGGTATGGAAATATTAGGCGGCGGTACGCCTGGGGTCAGATCAATGGAGTGCTTGACCTGATAGTGTAGAGGAACCTTTGTGGGCGAGGAGAAAATGTCCTCATATTTCTCCATGCCTTTTTCCATCTATTGTTGTCGTGCAGGGGAGCCTTGTTTCGAGGTTGTGGCCACAATATTCTTCTTTCCTTGTGGGAAAATGGTAATGCAAATAAATTTATTGGTTTGGGAAACAATCTTACTGCGTTGTTTTGCAGTAGTCAAAGAGATGGCAGGGGCGATACTACCTCCGATATCCTGTACAAGTTATTTCCCAAAGTAATAATAACAGCATGAGGCCTAGACTCATACACAACATATCGCTCCACACGTATGGTTGGACCAATAATACATCAAACACATCAAGAGGAGCAACATCACACAATACCTCATCCGTGAATGGCTTGATGTTGTACGGAAGGCGACACTGTTGGCGGATGCAGAGATATCTTCTTTTGTGAAGCCACCCGATGGTATACAACTATGGGTGTGCTATGGTCGGTAGGTTGAGCTGCTTCAAAACCTCTGCTAAAATGATGGTCTTTTGGCTTCTGCTATCGACAAGGAATTGCAGTGGAGAGCCCTTCACCCACATATGTGAATGGAAGAGGCGTTCCCCCTCCTCTGGATCTTCGGGATCCTCCCCCTGGATCTTGGTGGTGGTAAAAATGGCACTGGGATCCGCATCAATGATCTGCTTCCCTTTTTCGTTGCCCTTATTTGGTTCTGACTCAGGATCAAAACATGTATCTGATTCGGGTGCCTTTAGTTCAGACACCGACAACTGTTTGGCTTGACACTCATTTGTGCTGTGAGTGGGGCTGTTATGAAATTCACACCACTTCCTTGTGTCCTTATTTGGATTTTTGGTGTTTTTCTCAGTCGCCCCGGTTTGGCCTTCCCCCTTATTCTACGGTTCAGGGGTGCCTTTCTCTGGCTTCGGATTCGCGGATCCAAAGTCTCGCTTCTTCTACTTAAATTTCTGCTCGATCTTGGCGGCATAGCGATATGACGTGCCAAGCTATGTAATGTCAAGGAACTCCATTTCCTCCTGAATGTATCTATGCAGACAACAGCGGTACTTGAGCATCAAATGTCTCTCTGAATCTTTAATAGCCATCTTTGTGTGTAGGGTATGGAACATATTCGTCAGTTCGTGCACATCTTGATCCCTTTGCTGCCACAACGTGGTCCTGTTAGTCTCTTGTATTCTGCAATATGACTAAATGATGTTGGATTTTCTACAATATGTTGAAAATAACATTCTCTGACTATCATTTATTTTCAGAAATCTCACTGCCTTCATTATTTTCTTTTAACCTATTCACTATCTCTCATTTTTCCTATTCAGATCACTCTCTTACTTTAGAATTCCATGTTTGACCCTAAAACCCTCCTTCTCACCTTTTTTCCTACCTAAAATCCACCCCCATTGCTAAAAACCTCTCTTCTTCATTCATTCCCTTTCTTCCATTAAAACAATGTAAAAAAAAAACTATTTTTTACATTGTCTTAAAAACAAATTTTATTTCATTCGGGACCCACTATTTTTAAATAAAATTCTATTTGTTTAAAAAATACCCGACCCCGCTATATTAAAACCTGCCTCCTTTTCTATATTAAATCCCGTGCTTTAATAACCTTACTCCCCCGCTTTCATAAATCCCTAGGTCCCACATAAACATTAACCCCCCACGCTAAACCTAAACCCCCCATCCTCATATAACCCCGACCCTCACTCTTTAAGTGCTTCCGCTCTTAATATACCTAGGCCCCACCTTGTTTTCAAACCCCCACACTCCATTCGAATCCCGACCTTGCATTATAAAGAAACCTGCTGCTTTGTTTAAACTCGCCACGTCGTTTAAAAAATCCGGGCCCCACCTTCCAATACCCACCCGAGATCAAGCCACTCAACCACCGTCGGATATCGGCCTCACGATCTGACGGCCCACGATCATTATCGCAACCACAAATGCTCGATAGTTTAAAACCTTTGGAGCTTGAAAAATAGGCAGTATTCTCACTTGTCCTTTCCTCCACGTGTCGTCCCAACGTTTTATCACATGCCCTCCGACCGATACCACTAACCACCTATGGACCTCGCAAAAACCACTTACCGCTTTCCCGCCTATGTCGAAACCACTGACCCCCATTCAAACATGCCTAAGCCTTGTATCTCCACGATAAGCCCCGATCTGCCATGTAAACCCATGCAAACCCGAAAAAGCCACAACTAAACACAAAACCAAAAAGGCTTCCAATACCTGGACTCTATCCATAGCCTTTCCCACTGCCTCCAGGTCATATCATTTCCCCATAGAAATCTTGTGTTTTTAATTAATGAATTATTTTTATTGTGCAAGTGACAAATGTATAAGAAAATGCATAAATTGCATTTCTAAGTCCAAGAATTATTGAATCAAGGTTCTTTGGGTGACGATCTAGAAGCCTTATTTGTTAAAAGATCATGAGCACGAGATTAATTAAAATTCAGCAATGGATCATGACCTTTAATGATCATGCAATTATTCCAGAGATAGCGAGGGTTTTTCAAAGGACAGATTAAGGAAATAATGAATTTCACAGTGACTGCGCAGGCAGAGATGAAGACAAATGTAAGTAACACGGTTAAAAGTTTCACCGTGACAAAGAAAAAACACATTAAAGGAATCAAACAGAGCAATCAAGGATAAAGGAGAAAAAATCAAGTTTTAATGGCAAATCAAAAGAAAATCAACAAAGAAGGCAGATCCAAATGACAAGGCCACATCAGCCTTTACTTCCTCAAATCACATGTGTCACCTACAACCTAATTTTTCTAAAGATAGCTACCTCAGTTAATGTTTCAGTCAGAGATATTTTTAGTAGCTTAGAAGTTATTGTAAAAGTTAAAGTTAAAACCAAAAAGTCAAAAATATATTAAAATTTAGCTCAGCAGTTAAGTCAAAAGTTATTATTACAATGAGACAATCATAGATACTTTGCCTTGAGCCTTGCATGGTCTCAAAGGTCAAGATTACATTTACTTAGTAATAACTATAGCCTGAAACCCTAGATTAGGATCACCTCCTGAATTGTAGTTAAACACTGCATGCATTGTTCATTGTTGGTTGTTTGGTTGGTTGGTTAGTTGCTGGGTTGATTGCTTGGCTGGATTTTGATCAGACTCTGAGTTGCAGAGACTGTTGCACTGGAGTATTGTAACTGTTTTTTACTTTAGTAATACAAGTACGTTCATAGGATTCTTGAGCCATGTTAATGGTGATGTTATCCCTCTTTGTCATTGTTTCCTTTGTTTACCATATTGTGCGTCATTTCTCTGATAATAGAACATAAATTTTAGATTAAGATATGATGTTTGGGCACCTTAACTCTGTCTATTTCTATTATCCTTATGTTTTCTTCTGCAAGGTTTGATTAAAGAATTTAGGGGTGTCCTGCTCTTTAGTTCCACCTAACTTGTTGTCTTAACATTTCCTTAAATAGATTTTAGCCAAAGAATTTAGTGCTGTCCTGCTCTTTGGTTTTTCTTAAACTGTTATCTTAAATGCCTTCTTTGAAATCAAATTAAAGAATTTAGGGGTGTCCTACTCTTTAATTTCACCGAACTGTTATCTTGAATGTTTTTTTTTGTCTGAAAGTAATAGCTTGAGAATTCAGGGGTGTCCTTCTCTTTAGGATTGCTGGATTGTTGTATTAAAGTTTTTCTTAGTAGAGTTTTAGCTAAAGAATTCAGGGGTGTCCTGCTCTTTAGTTTCTCTTGAAACTATTACCTTAAAGGCTTTTCTTGTTTAAGTATAGTTAAAGGATTCTTAATTTCCATTTAGTTTTATTGAATTCACAACTTGCTGTCATTTCATATTTCATTTAAACTAAAAAGATCCACTTGATATAGTTAGCTTGCCCTATGAAAACCCTTGCAGAGTTGATGTAAAATTAAAACCTTTTATGACTCCATAGCCCAATGGATTAAGCTTCCAACAGTGCATCTGTTCAACCTACAATCAATCAATCAATGAAACAAAACAAACAATCCCAAAACTTCATAACTAGCCTAAAATCATAAAACATAAGCATAAAGATAAATAAATTAAACATAAACATAGAGAGAGCCCTCTTTGGGCCCAGAAAGTCTAGGTCCTAGGACTCCAACGCTGTTTTATGTGGTTCCCTGCTACTTGTTCTTGTCAATATTGTAAATTACAGGGAGCCAACATAGTGGCGACCATACTGGGGAACATACTGAGCTATTTAAAAAATTAAAATTTCCTCAAGAAATCAAAAAACCCCATTCAAATTTAGATGAATCAAGTGTTAGCCAAGACTGGTATCTATTTGTTGATGGTGGACAACAGCCAGTCTCAAGACAGTTAAAATCATCCACCTAGTGACTCCACTGGTTTTTAGCAGGCCTGCTGACTCCACTGGTTTTCTATAGACTCCATTGGGAAATTATTGAGAAACCTTTATATTATCAAAACTCAAATAGAACCCAGTTAAAATACTTTGAGAATTAAGTATTTTATTTTACAGATTGGTTTGTTTCAAATTGTATAAAACTATCAACCTTTCTGAACCTTGGGCCCAAATTTTGGCTTCTAGAAGAATCTCTACCAGATCCCATCCTGACCCAAACCCTCTTGCAATAGTTTACAATCCAGAGCACATCCTAAGGAAATATCCTAGATCTAAAAATTCAACTGTTAGCTGACCTATTCACAAAGCAAGTTCCCTACCTGAAAACCTTAAAGACTTGCAAGGTATCATATTTGGCTCACCCCTAGAATAAAGCTTGTCTAGGACTAGATCCTAGAGTTGGATAACCCAGATAACTTTAGACCCATCCACCTTACAGCAGAATCCTGTTGTACTAACTTCAAATCCCATTCATACACCCACTGTTCACCTTCCTCCATTTAACCCTCCACCTCCTCTGGTCAACTCTCCACTTGTTGACCCTCCTTTGTTTCCCCACCCCCCAGCCATGGCAACCTGGTATGCCCTATTAGTCCTATCATTTCCTTTATTACCTCTACCACAGGATTATCAGTCTAAGATCCCCTTATTTTATGAGAGTAGTTATATAACTTCTCAAAAATATGTGGATACAATGGAGCACTATTGTGATCGACAAGAGATAGATGATGAAACTATCAAGATGAGAATGTTTGCTCAGAGATTAGGGGGAGAAGCAAGAAAATGGTTTAAATGCCTAACCCATAATAGTGTCAATGATCTCCCTGCTTTTCATCAACTATTCTTAAATAAATGGGAGGTCAAGAAAAAACCTCTCCAAATCTTATCAGAGTATGAAAGCATCAAAAGAAACGTTGGAGAGAGTGTCCAAGATTACTGCACTAGGTTCAATAGTGTATATAATGCCCTCCCTACCCACATGAAACCTCCACAAGGTCTAGCCCTCATGAAATTTACAGATATTTTTGATTCAGAGATGGCTTACCAACTAAGAGAAAGAGACCCTCTTACATTAGAAGATATGCAGAGGGGTGCAGTAAGTGTGGAGGAAAATCTGATTGCCAAGAGAGTTAGAATGAGAAATGAAAAAAGAGTCACATATAGGGAAGAGGATGTAGCCTCCACATCTAATACTAAAATTGATAATCTTGTTAGAACTATGGAGAGGATGATGGAGAGAATAAACATGAACGAGAGAGCTTACCCCAGAGAAAACCAAGCAGCTCCTCAAAACATAAATCAAATCCAGAACCAAAACTAAAACTTTAGAAGAAATCCCCCTCAAATGAGACAGAGAGGTCCTGAACAGCAAATCAGGCCTCCTTTCCACGAAAACTATGTTGATGAGGATGAGGGGGTGATTGAAGAACCAAAGGAAAGTCATATCAATCTAATGGGAGTTAACAATGAGGATACCGTTTTCCTCAATGAGGAAGAACAATGCATATTTTTCCAAAATGAAGAAGAATGACTGGGATTCGAGGAATATAAAAAAGGCTTCGAAAATGCCATCATAGAAGTACATAGGTAATATGACCTCAAAAGCAAGAAAACCTAAGACATTCCCAAAAGAAACAAACCAAAAATTTCTGCTAGGAAGATTCCTGAAAATGGTCCTAAAAAGATAGCAGAAACTTCAAACATAATGGTTAAAGGTTCTGATAAAAAAAAAAAAAAAAGTCTAGAAATAAGTACTAGTAAATCAACTAGTAGCCCTAAAAAAACCGATTTAACCGAGACTCCCAATAAAACTCAGCAAGTTGAAATTGCTGCAAAAACAATGTCTAATAAAATTGATTTAAATCTGCTAAAAACACAGACACCATTCATTATTGAGAATGAAATTGCCAATATTAAAATCTCCATACCTCTCACTGAATCAGTTAGCCAGGATGTATATAGATCCCAAGTTTTGAAAACGTTAAACATAGGAGAGAATACTGATACTGTAAACTTGAATGATGACAAACCTAAAATTTTGTTTAGATCTGAAGTAGAAGGTAAATTCCAAGAGGGAGGTGTTCCTCCATTTTATGTCAGTTTCAATATTCATGATAAGATCCTTCATAACGCCATGTTAGATTCAGGAGCTTCTCATAACCTCATGCCAAAGGTAGTTATAGAAATACTTGGCCTTGAGATAACTAGACCATACAAAGACTTATACTCTTTTGACTCCAGTAGAGTGAAGTGTCGAGGCCTGATCAAAGATCTCTGTGTTAATATAGCACAAATACTATCCAAAAGCCTAGTAATGGATATTGTAATGGCCGACATACCCCCTAAATACGACATGTTACTATCATGCTCATGGGGAGCTAAACTTCAAGGCACCCTCCAAATGGGCATGACCTATGCTACCATACCTGTCTTCAGTCAACCAAGAAGGCTGTATAGGGAAACTCATATGAAATACATGGTCAACAATCAAGAAAAACCTGATAACTCCCCTCTCTATTCTATCTACACAGACCTCGATTCATTTATCTTTTACAATGATGAAAACATTAATGAACAAGCAGCAGGTGATGAAAAATTTGTGGAAAAGGAAGAGGAACAACCAGACCAAATAGAACAATTAGACCAAATAGATAAATAACAACATAATGGAAAACATAAATCTAAAACTGAACCTCTATGGAGTATGAGCTTTGGTGGTTCTTGTGGTAAAACTAGGTCTGGAGCAGGTGTTTGGGTACACAACACTGAGAACAATCACGCAGAAGGTCATTCATATAAACTAAATTTCCAATGTACAAATAATATAGAAGAATATGAGGCACTCCTTCTAGGGCTACAATTACTCAAGACATTAAGAGCCAAAAGAATCTCTGTCCATGGGGATTCTGAGCTAGTCATTAGAAATATTAATGGAGAATATTCAGTTAAACATTATAGATTAAGAGCATATAGGAACGATGCCCTCGACCTCCTAAAAACCTTCTAAGAATATGATCTTGCTTTCATCCCAAGAAATCAGAATATCCTTGTCAATGGACTAGCATTTGCAGCCAGTACTTGTCAAAAACATTACCATAACAAGCAGTACACAGTACAAGTCAAATACAGACCAGCAGTCCTTGATAATATAAAATATTTGCAAGTTTTTGAAGGTGACAAAAACATTGAAGATTTCCTGCAGTCCAAAAATGAGTTTGAAATACCAAATTCAGACTCAGATAATGAAGAGGACTGCTCTGCTGAGGAATAATCATACAAAAAAGAGCCTCCTAATGATGCTAATATAAATCTATTAGAAAAATACAACCCACATGAGACAAAGTTGTGTGAAGATCCAGAAAAAGAAGACTTTGAAGTGCAGCAGTTCAGAGATAATACTTTGCCAAAAGGACTTGTCCCTCTGGAAGAAATTTTTGATTTTAATGATGTTGCTAAGAAGCCAAAGATGGAATCCATTGAAGAAAATGTAGAAGAGTGCAATATAGGCAGTAAACAAGAACCCAAAATGATAAAACTATCCAATACACTTCCAAATCCTATAAAACAGAAATATATTGAGCTATTCAAGGAATTTAGTGATGTGTTTGCTTGGAGCTATGAAGACTTGAAGTCCTATGATACTATTATCATCCAGCGCAAGATTCCCCTCAAAGAAAGGTTGAAGCCCTTTAAACAGAAACTGCGCAGAATAAACCCTGTTCAAATGCCACTAATGGAGAAAGAAATAAAGAAAATGAATGATGCTGGAATAATAGTCTCTCTTAGATACTCAGAATGGGTCTCAAATCTTGTATCAGTGAAGAAAAAGACAGGGGAAATTAGGCTCTGCATAGACTTCAGAAATTTAAACAAAGCATCCCTGAAGGACAACTACCCTTTACCAAAAATGGATCACAAAGGGTAGTAGGCTCCAAAAGAATATTTCTGCTTGATGGTTTTTCAGGGTACAATCAGGTGTCGGTACATCCAGATGATCAACACAAGACAACTTTCACCACACCTTAGGGCACCTTCATGTATGTTAAAATTCCTTTGGGGTTAATGAATGTTGGAGCTACTTTCCAAAGAGAAATGGATATTTCTTTTTTGGAAGAAATATGTTACTTCATTGTGATATATATTGATGACATCATAGTCTATTAAAAAAATAATGAAGAACATCTAGCCCATTTGAGAAAGGTATTTGAGAAATGTAGAAAGTATGGTCTGTATTTGAACCCCAAGAAAAATTTGTTTGGCCTTCAAGAAGGGAAGATTTTAGGCCACGTCATATTTGAAGGGGGGATCAAGATTGACCCAAAGAGGATTGAAGGAATATTTCAAATCAATCACCCAAGAAACATCAAAGAGATGCAATCTCTCATTGGAAAGGTAAATTTCTTAAGAATGTTCATACTAAACCTTGCAGAAATCATAAGAAACATTACTAACATGCTCAAAAGAGAAATAGGAGTCATATGGACCATAGAAGCAAATAAATATTTTGATTTGGTGAAGCAAGATCTTACCTAAAAAACTATTTTAATCAGCCCTGACTTCACCAAAGATTTCTTCATTTTTTCCTTTGCATCAAAACACACAGTTGCTGTTGTCTTACTACAGAAAAATATAAAAGGGCAGGAGTAGCCCATAGATTTCTTCAACCAAGCACTAAAAGATGCACCTCTGAAATATAATATCATAGAAAAGCAGGCTTTTGCCTTAATCAAAACACTAAAAGATTGCAGAGTCTACATTCTTCATTCACACATCATTGCATTTGTACCTCATACAATGGTTAAAGTTACACTTACACAAGATCCTGATGGAAAAAGAGGTAATTGGATTGCTGTTATCTTAGAATATGATATGGAAATCAAGCTCACCAAGCTAATCAAAGGACAAGGACTAGCTAAACTGATGGCTGAAACAAATCTTCAAGCACTGGACATAAATATGATGGACTCGTTGGATGAACAAGAGGAACTGGCAACTCCACCTATTGAGGAAGAATTTCTGAACTCACTTTGGTATGTTGATATATTATATGTGCTTTTTAATCTAAATGCCCCCCCTGGTTTGTCCAAAATGAAGGCCATATTCCTGAAACTAAAGGCTGTAAATTTCTGCATTCTAGACAAAGTTTTATATTGGAAAAATTCTGGTGGTGTATTGCTTAAATGTTTTCCTGAAGAAGATGTTGATAGGATTATGCATGAATTTCATGAAAGAGAATATGGAGGTCACCTCTATTGGAAAACAACTATCAATAAGATCCTTAGGGCTGGTTTCTATTGGCCTACCTTCTTCTAAGATATCCAAAAAATAGTAATTGCCTGTCATAAATGCCAAATCTTTGAGGGAAAAATAAAGTTGTTTCCTTTACCATTACAGCCCATCACTATTGAAGCTCCTTTTCAACAATGGGGTCTAGATTTCATTGGAGAAATCCATCATTCCTCCTCTGCCCAACATAAGTGGATCCTTACTGCAACTGAATATTTTACAAAATGGATAGAAGCCATTCTATCCAGGACTTCCACAGATTCAGTAATTTTCAGATTCCTTGAAAACAACATTTTATCTAGGTTTGGCTATCCTAGGAAAATCATTACTGACAATGCTGTTGTTTTTAATCTAAGAAAATGGTGTATTTTTGCCACAGATATCACATTACTTTGGGGCATTCTAAAACTTACTACCTTCAAGGTAATGGGTTGGCTAAATCCTCAAATAAGAGTTTGGTGAACATCATTAAAAAGTTGTTGGAAGAGAATAAGAAATCATGGAGCAAAAAATTGGTACATGCACTATGTGCAGACAGACTAACCAATAAGAAATCAATTAATATGTCTCCCTATCAGCTAGTTTATGGGACAGATGCAGTCTTCCCAACAACCTTTGGAGTGCCAGTGATGAAGCTCATTCAAGAAGTGCACTCTTGAAGAAAATGACATACAAAGGAGAATAAACCAAACTATTCAGTTGCAGCGAACCAGAGGAGCAGTGTACAATAGAACACAACTATTGTAGGAAAATATGAAGAAAATATTTGACAAAAGGACCAAGGCAAATGGTTTCAGCATTGGAGACAAAGTGATGAAGTGGGATTCAAGAAGAGAGAAAAAATACAAACATGGAAAGTTTGATAATCTGTGGAAAGGTCTATACACCATTCATTCTGCAAGAGGTAATAATGCATTTTTTCTACAAAAAGTGAATGGAACAAAACTGATTGGAGGTCCTATCAATGGTAGGATGCTGAAGCATTATTTCAGTTGAGAATCTTAGCTTTAAGTTTTTCATTGTATATAACATTGTTTAAATAAAAATCTCAGAAAATTTGATACAAAAGAAAGAAAGAAAAGAAGAAAAGTGGGCAGATAAAAAGAAAAGGTAAAGCCCCATACCAAAAAATAAATGTTTCTGAAAGTGCACAAGTCAAAATTCCACTTCTTTTGAAAATTTCTTGTTCAATCATACAACCTAATCATAATTGGACAAATTTTAAATTTTTGCTGATAAGTTAGAAAATGAAGATTTTCCAAACTGCTTAAACTTGGATTATCAGTAAGTAGATAGGAAAAGACATTGGTTCCAAAGCCTAAATATGAAACCAATAAGATAAGTGAGGGATAAGAGACAAATGAAAGAGTCAAGAACAAAACCCTCAGTTTAGTTTACTTTTTGCAAAATAATATTATGTGAAACTTGTCCAAAATGCCACAATTCATGATGATCAAACTGCTTAATCTTGATTCATTCATGCTTTAAATTTCATGTTGATAGATAGTGAATAAGAATCTGTCAAACTGTTTAATCTTGACAAATAAGTAGCTAGGAAGAGAAATAAAAGAGCTCATCAGTCTAATCTGAGCCTTTGGAAGTTATAAGGTTAGAAATAGATAGTTTTCTTTTCAAAAGAAAAATGATGTTGACGGTTTTGCAAGTCTAAATGCACCCAAGGAATGAAGAAAAAATGTTAGACTAGAGTGATGGGTAGGCATAATTACTTTGCAGTAAGCATGTTTTTCAATTTTTGAAGGTCAAAAACACAAAGAGTTGCAGCAGATCAACAATTACAGAATGAAAATCAGCCAAATACAAACAGGCTACTGATCTATGAAATCCAGAGATCTGAGGTTCTTGACACCTCCTAAAGGAGCTGCCCTCCCTAGCTGGAGCCACTTTTAGTCTCATGTATTCTACAGTATGACTAAATGATGATGGATTTTCTACAATCTGCAGAAAATAACATTCCTTGGCTAACATTTATTTTCAGAAATCCCACTGTCTTCATTATTTTCATTTAACCTATTCACTATCTCTCATTTTTCCTATTCAGATCACTCTTTTACTCTGGAATTCCATGTTTGATCCTAAAACCCTCATTCTCACCTCTTTCCCTACCTAAAACTCCACCCCCATTGCTAAAAACCTCTCCCCTTCATTCATTCCCCTTCTTCCATTAAAACAATGTAAAAAAACCCTTTTTTACATTGTTTTAAAAACAAAATTTATTTCATTCGAGACCCACTCGTTTTAAATAAAATTATGTTTGTTTAAAAAATACCCGACTTCGCTATATTAAACCCCACCTCCTTTTCTATGTTAAAGCTTTTGCTTTAATAACCTTACTCCCCCGCTTTCATAAATACCCGGGTCCCACATAAAAATTCACCCCCCGCGCTAAACCTAAACCCCCGGTCCTCATATAACCCTGGCTCTCACTCTTTAAGCGATTCTGCTCTTAATATACCTGGGCTCCATCTTATTTTCAAACCCTCGCACTCCATTCGAATCTCGACCCCGCATTATAAAGAACCCCACCGCTTTGTTTAAACCTGTTGAGATTACAACAAGATGATGAGCTTAGTGGAAAGAAGTCGCCTTCGCTAAGTGGGCCCGCAGGCTATTTTTGGCGCAAAGTCTATTTTTAGACTATGTATATTTTTAGACATATGGATCATGTTCTATGAGTTGCAGGATGCTATTTGTGGATGGTTGGTCAAGTCGGAAAAAATATATGGACTTCTATTTTTAGACATATTGGGCGGAATCTATTTTTAGATTTCCAGTCTAAAAATAGATATGTCGAATATTATTAGCTCTTAATAATATTTGGACTATAAACATTATCTTATTCTCTTGGAGCACTTCAGTTAAGTGCACATATGTGGCACAGGAGCTGACAGAAGGAATTACGCTATTCCCGAGGGTTATGTGGAGCTATTGCATGGATACTTCAGTTAGAACTCATGTGACAGAGTTTGGTGGAGTTGATTGAGGAAGTTAGTGGAGTTGTATTCAGTTTAACTAATCTAAACATAGTTGAGCTATTTGTATTCAGTTTAACTAAATGATACAATTAGTGAGAGTGGTGTGAATTAATTATTAATTAATTCACTAATTATAAACTCATTAATCAACTAAAGAATGCATCAGTTAACTTCAGTGCATGGACAGTTTCAGTGGAGACCAGTGCAGAGATAGGTGAAAGAGCAGGTTAACCATCAGTTGTGACTATACAGTTGCTATTTGCAACACACAGATAGGTGGAGAAGCCCATGAGGATTGTGCAGTACAAGCCAGGTGGTTTATCTATTTAATGAAGCCATCCCATAGCATTGATAACGCAATAGAGTTTGGCTATCAAGTGGCAAAATATTGGAGCATGTGTTTTGCTAGATCTAGCTTGATAGTGTGTAGCAATTTGAGGTTGTGCTGAGAGCTTGTGAGAAGCTTTGTACAGTGATTGTTACATGATCTCCATGACATATAATATACAGATAGTTGGGGTTTTCAGCTTTAATATTTCCCATTAAATACTGTGTTCATATGTGTGATTGTTTGTGGTTTTAATGTGTGCATACAATTGATTTTATTTCCGCATGTAATGGTCAATGGTAGAAGATATTCTGTATTGTGCATGAAGCTAAAATAGTGTGTGATCAGGAGAATCTCGGTGAATAATATATCAGTTATTCAAATTTCTACATGGTATCGGAGCGATATTGATCATTGGAGCAATTGCAAAACATTGAAGCGGTTGGAGTTTTGTGGCCGGTGGAATTCGAATTTGCAAATGTTGTGTGTTTTCTGGTGTCGAAGTTGAGATGTCTTTCAACGGATTGCGTATGGAAGTATGCCCTTGAGGGCAGCTTGAATTATATTGCATGGAAGGACAGGATGGAGGCGGTACTGGATGACAATGGGTTGAAGGAGTTCATAGATGCAGAAATTCCAAAGCCTACTTCTAGTGATGCTGCCGTACTTGATGCATGGAAAAAGAAGACAACAAGGTGTCGAAGGATTCTGTTGGAATGTGTGAAGGATCACATAGTATCCAGCCTTCATGGGAAAGCTTCTCCATTCTTGATGTGGAAAGCTTTGACAGATTTATTCCAAAGCAAGAGCGACCAGAGGAAGTTGGTGCTCAAGGATAAACTCAGGAACATAAAGATGGAGAAAGGCGACAGTATGCCCAAGTACCTCACGAAGTTCATCCAATGTAGGGATGAGCTGGGAAGTGTGGGGGTGAATGTTGATGATGAGGACTTGGTGAGCTTGGCTCTCCTTGGGCTTCTGAAGAGTTGGCATTCCTATCAGGACTCTATCAATGGTCGGGAGAAATTGCCAGGATGGGAGCGACTTTGGTCGGATCTTGTGCAAGAGGAGATAAGGCGAAGTACCAGGGACAGATCTTCATCAAAGAACTCTGATGAAGAGAATTTCACTTTGTATGCCAAAGCAAAGAAGGGGAAGAGAAAAAAGCTTCTCAATCCGGTGCGAAAGGCAAGAAGCAGGATATGTCCAAGGTGAAGTGCTTTCACTGTCACCAACATGGACATTACGCCACTAATTGTCCACAGAAGAAGAAAAATAAGCAGGCTGCTAGGACTGCAACTGGAGAGGCCTTAGCCTCACAGTTTGAGCTGGATTTTTCGTTGATCGCATGCTTGGTCTCAAGTATGATGGGATTAGTGTGGTTTCTTGACAGTGGTGCGTCTTTTCACATGACAGGAGATCAAGATTTGTTTACTGATCTGGATGAGAAAGATCTTGGAGTGCACATCGAGATGGGCGATGATGGTAGATACAGTGCGACTGGTATCGGTACCATTTCCTTTGAGAGGGAGTCTAGGGTGCCCTCTGGATGAAGACCTATCACACCAACATGATGAAGAATCTTACCTCCTCATGGCAGTTGTTGAAGAGCATGGAAGATGTCTTTGGGCTATAAAATACTTTCCTCCTACACATACAACTGCAAGATAAAGACCCTGAGAGGTGGGCCGGTTAAGAACCCTTATCAATTGCAATGGCCAGAAGAATGTATGTGCAAGGCATGAGTGGTGAGTCAGATGAATTTGAAGTTGTGGCACCATAGATTGGGCCACCTTCACCATGGAGCTTTGAAGATACTGCAGTAGATTTCTACTAGGCTTCCTAAGGGTACTCTTGCGCAGTCAGATCAGTGCAAGGGATGTACCTTGAAAAAATTTCTGAAAGACACCTTTCACGAGAAGGATAGTTGCGCCACGATGATCCTTGAGAGAATTCACACAGATATGTGTGGACCTTTCTCAGTAGCTTCGACAGCAAAGCACAGGTATTATGTGATATTTTTTGACGATTTTTCTCATAAGTGCTGGATCTTCTTCATGCAGAAGAAGAGCGAGACATACTCAAAGTTCTGTGAGTTCAAGGCACTGGTTGAGAAATAATCGGGGAAGCAGGTGAAGGCTCTTAGGAGCGACAATGGTGGTGAATTAATCTCCGGCGAGTTCAAGGACTTATGCAGCGCAGAAGGAATTCGAAGAGAGCTCATAGCACCTCATAACCCACAGTAGAACGGGGTTGCTGAGCAGAAGAATAGAACGATCGTGGGTGCTGCACAGGAGATGTTGCATGATCGGGGCCTACCCATTTACTTGTGGGCGGAGGCATGCAATACTGTAGTATATGTGCAGAACCATTGTCCTCACAGGATACTTGGCATGAGTACACCCGAGGAGGCGTTTTCTGGTAAGAGGCCTGATATTTCCCATTTGAGGATTTTTGGTTCACCTGTTTACATTCATAGGGGACGAAGGATGCCAGAAGAAGCCGGGAGCCGATCATGAAGTTGGGATATTTCAGGTACACTTATACGCCCACAACTATCGTGTATTTCCGTATCGCAAAGACTCAAGCAGCGTCGGGATATCAAATTTCAGGAGGAGAAAGCCATGCAGTGTTCGCTTGAGAGGGAGCCACACTTGCATGAAGATGAGGAGCTAATAGTTCCTAAGGATGAGCTTCAGGATGTGGATCAGCCACAAGAGGAAGTTCATGGAGTGGAAGATACCACTCATGCAGTGCCAACCATCAGAGGGCGGAAGCGCACTACAGAAGCTGAGCGACTGACTCAAGATGCAGAGAAGGTTGTAGGAGCACCTACATCACAACGCAGACAGAGACAGTCACTTGACTGGTATACTGGATACATGGCTCTTATGAGCAAGTGTATTGTGACGGAGCCATCCTCTTTCGAGGAAGTTGTGGAGGATCCCGCATGGGTGGATGCCATGGTGGAAGAGTCTGATTCGATTGTCAGAAACAGTGCATGGGAGATTGTCCCGAGGCCGGAGGGGAAATCAGTGGCGGGTTAGAGATGGATCTACAAAGTGAAGAAGGTAGCTGACAGGAGTGTGGAGAAGTACAAGGAAATATTTGTTGGCCGAGGCTTTTCACAGATTTAGGGGATCGATTATGAGGAGAACTTTGCACCTGTCGCAAGGTATTCTTCCATACGGACGATTCTTGCTCTCTTAGCAGAGATGGGGTGGCACATTCATCAGATGGATGTGAAGACTGCGTTCCTCAACGGAGTCATTGAGGAGGAGGTGTACATAGAGTAGCCCGAAGGTTTCGAGATCTTCAGCAACGAGTCACATGTGTGCAGGCTCAAGAGAGCGTTGTATGGGTTGAAACAAGCACCTCGTGCTTGGTACACACGGATAGACAGTTATTTCACCGGACTTGGATTCTCTAAGAGTGAGGCAGATCTGAACCTATACCAGATTGTGGTGGAGGGTAAGTTGTTGATCATTGTACTTTATGTAGATGATTTGATTTTGACAGGTGATGAGCTGTTGATACACTCATGCAAGGCTGATCTTGCAAAGGAGTTTGAGATGAAGGACTTGGGCCTCCTTCATTATTTCATGGGATTGGAAATTTGGCAGCGCAGTGATGGACTGTTTGTTTCTCAAGGCAAGTATGCCCGGGAGATACTGGAGAAGTTCAACATGCATGGCTGCAAGCCTGTTGATACTCCTCTTCCTAGTGGATGGAGGAAGGAGGATGCTACTTCAGCGGAGGTAGTGGATGCCACTGTTTATCGACAGTTGGTGGGGTCGCTTATGTATCTGGTCAATACACGACCCGACATATGCTATGCAGTTAACCAGCTTTCACAAGCTATGGTTAAGCCAACCAAGCTCTTCTGGAAGGCATGCAAGCATGTATTGAGATATCTCAGAGGCACATATCTCAGAGGCACATCGAGATATGGATCATGGTACAGACAGGAGGATGAGTTGAGGCGGCATGGCTTCACGGATCGGTATCATCATATCAGAGATTGCGTGTAGCGGAAGATCATGTTACTTTCATACATTCCCACGGAGGATCAGGATGCTGATATCTTGACGAAGGCGCTCACTAGGAGCAAATTCGAATACCACAGGGGCAGGATAGGGGTTGCAGATAATCCTTATCTTGTTGAGAGGGAGTGTTGAGATTGCAACAAGATGATGAGCTTAGTGGAAAGGAGTCGCCTTCACTAAGTGGGCCCGTAGGATATTTTTGGCGCAAAGTCTATTTTTAGACTATGTCTATTTTTAGACATATGGATCATGTTCTATGAGTTGCAGGATGCTATTTGTGGATGGTTGGTCAAGTCGGAAAAAATAGATGGACTTCTATTTTTAGACATACTGGGCGGAATCTATTTTTGGATTGCCAGTCTAAAAATAGATATGTCGAATATTATTAGCTCTTAATAATATTTAGACTCTTAACATTATCTTATTCTCTTGGAGCACTTCAGTTAAGTGCACAGATGTGGCACAGGAGCTGACAGAAGGAATTACGCTATTCCTGAGGGTTATGTGGAGATATTGCATGGATACTTCAGTTAGAACTCATGTGACAGAGTTTGGTGGAGTTGATTGAGGAAGTTAGTGGAGTTGTATTTAGTTTAACTAATCTAAACATTGTTGAGCTATTTGTATTAAGTTTAACTGATTGATACAATTAGTGAGAGTAGTGTGAATTAATTATTAATTAATTCACTAATTATAAACTCATTAATCAACTAAAGAATGCATCAATTAACTTCAGTGCATGGACAGTTTCAATGGAGACCAGTGCAGAGATAGGTGAAAGAGCAGGTTAACTATCAGTTGTGACTATACAGTTTCTATTTGCAACACACAGATAGGTGGAGAAGCCCATGAGGATTGCACAGTACAAGCCAGGTGGTTTATCTATTTAATGAAGCCATCCCATAGCATTGATAACGCAATAGAGGCTGGCTATCAAGTGGCAAAAGATTGGAGCATGTGTTTTGCTAGATCTAGCTTGATAATGTGTAGCAATTTGAGGTTGTGATGAGAGCTTGTGAGGAGCTTTGTACAATGATTGTTACATGATCTCCATGACATATAATATACATATAGTTGGGGTTTTCAGCTTTAAGCTTTCCCATTAAACACTGTGTTCATATGTGTGATTGTTTGTGGTTTAATGTGTGCATGCAATTGATTTTATTTCCGCATGTAATGATCAATGGTAGAAGAGATTCTGTATTGTGCATGAAGCTAAAATTGTGTGTGATCAGGAGAATCTCAGTGAATAATATATCAGTTATTCAAATTTCTATAAAACCTGCCACGTCGTTTAAAAAATTCGGGCCCCACCTTCCAATACCCACCTGAGATCAAGCCACCCGACCACCATCGGATCTCGGCCTCACGATCCGATGACCCACGATCATTATGGAAACCGCAAATGCTCGACGTTTTAAAACCTTTGGAGCTCGCGAAATAGGCGGTATTCTCACCCGTCCTTTCCTCCACACATCGTCCCGACATTTTATCGCATGCCCACCGACCGATACCACTAACCACCTATGGACCGCGCGAAAACCACTTACTGCTTTCTCGCCTACGATGAAACCAATGACCCCCGTTCAAACATGCCTAAGCCCTGTATCTCCGCGATAAGCCCCGATCTTCCATGTAAACCCTTACAAACCCAGAAAATCCATAGCTAAACGCAAAACCAAAAAGGCCTCCAATATCCGGACTCTATCCATAGTCTTTCCTGCTGCCTCCAGGTCATATCATTTCCCCGTAGAAGTGTATTTTTAATTAATGGATTGTTTTTATTGTGAAGGTGACCAATGTATAAGAAAATGAATAAATTGCATTTATAAGTCCAAGAATTATTGAATCAAGGTTCTCGGGGTGACGATCCAGAAGCCTTATTTGTTAAAAGATTAGGAGCGCGATATTAATCAGAAGTCAACAATGGATCATGACCATTGATGATCATGCAATTACTCCAGAGACAACAAGGGTTTTTCAAAGGACAAAGTAAGGAAAGAATGAATTTCACAGTGACTGCGCAGGCAGAGATGAAGAAAAATGTAAAGAACACAGTTAAAAGTTTCACCGTGACAGAGAAAGAAGAGATTAAAGGAATCAAACATAGAAATCAAGGATAAAGGAAAACGAATCAAGGTTAAATGACAAATCAAAAGCAAATCAACAAAGAAGGCAGATCCGAATGACAAGGCCACATCAGCCTTTACTTCCTCAAATCACATGTGCCACCTACAGCCTAATTTTGTTAAAGACAACTACCTCAGTTAATGTTTCAGTTAGAAATATTTTTAGTAGCTCAGAAGTTATTGTAAAAGTTAAAGTTAAAGTTAAAGCCAAAAAGTCAAAAATATCTTAAAATTTAGCTCAGCAGTTAATTCAAAAGTTATTGTTACAGTAAGACAATCAGAGATACTTTGCCTTGGGCCTTGCATGGTCTCAAAGGTCAAGATTACATTTACTCTGTAATAACTATAACCTGAAACCCTAGATTAGGATCACCTCCTTAATTGCAGTTAAATGCTGCATGCATTTTTCATTTTTGGTTGTTTGGTTGGTTGGTTAGTTGCTGGGTTGATTGGTAGGCTGGATTTTGATCAGACTCTGAGTTGTAGAGACTATTGCACTGGAGTATTGTAACAGTTTTGGACATCAGTAATACAAGCACGTTCACAAGATTCTTGAGCTATGTTAATGGTGATGTTATCCCTATTTGTCATTGTTTCTCCCTTGTTTACCATATTGTGCATCATTTCTCTGATAATAGAACATAAATTTTAGATTAAGATATGCTGTTTTGGCACCTTAACTCTGTCTGTTTCTATTATCCTTATGTTTTCTTCTGCAAGGTCTGATTAAAGAATTCAGGGGTGTCCTGCTCTTTAGTTCCACCTATCTTGTTGTCTTGAGATTTCCTTAAATAGAGTTTAGCCAAAGAATTTAGGGGTGTCCTGCTCTTTGGTTTTTCTTAAACTGTTATCTTAAAGGCCTTCTTTGAAGTCAAGTTAAATAATTCAGGGGTGTCCTCTTTATTTTCACTGAACTATCACCTTGAATGTTTTCTTTGTCTGAAAATAATAGCTAGAGAATTAAGGGGTGTCCTGCTCTTTAGGATTGCTAGATTGTTGTCTTAAAGGTTTTCTTAGTAGAGTTTTAGCTAAATAATTCAGGGGTGTCCTGCTCTTTAGTTTCTCTTGAAACTGTTACCTTAAAGGCTTTTCTTGTTGAAGTATAGTTAAAGGATTCTTAATTGCCCTTTAGTTTTACTGAATTCACAACTTGCTGTCATTTCATATTTCATCTAAACTAAAAAGATCCACTTGATATAGTTAGCTTGCCCTATGAAAACCCTTGCAGAGTTGATGTACAATTAAAACCTTTTATGACTCCATAGCCCAATGAATTAAGCTTCCCATAGTCTATATGTTCAACCTACAATCAATCAATAAATCAATAAATAAATCAATCAAACAAACAAAACAAACAATCCCAAAACTTCATAACTAGCCTAAAATCAGAAAACATAAGCATAAAGATAATTCAATTAAAAATAAACATAGAGAGAGCCCTCTCTGGGCCCAGGAAGGCTAGGTCCTATGACTCCAAAGCGGTTTGATGTAGTTCCCTGCTACTTGTTCTTGCCAATCTTGCAAATTACAGGGAGCCAACAAGTCCATTGGATGTACTTGTCCTCATAGCTCCCCACAGGGTAATATTGTTCCTTAATGCCGTTTCAAAACAAATTCCAAGTGGGTGCGGCCAAGAATAGAGAGGGTTCCCTCTCATCCTTTATATCGCAGTAGGTTTCCCACCAGTATTTGACATGGGGGGTGGCTTTGAGGAGTGAAAAAATAATATTTTCTTGGTCGGAGAAATCATGGACTGAGAAATACCCTTCCAACAAATTCAACCATCTATCTATAACGTCTGCATCTATCTGGCCTTCAAATATAGGAATGTAAAATTTTACTTTTACCTTAAAAGGAGATACACCTCCAAAGTGGCTGCTGGATGTGGATGTGCCGCTGGTGGGCAATCGTTGAAGGATCTGGGAAAAGTTATCCATCATCACTTTCCTCTGTTTCTCAAGGGCCTCCTCGAGCAATATTTTGATAGGATGACCTGCTCCCTCATCTCTCTTTTCTTCCGCCATGGGAGGTCATCGGGGTTTGTGAGGCTGATCTTGCAAAGGTTCAACCAGATCGAGCCCTAACTCCTTATACCCTGACCTGGTTGGGGACATGCAAATAAAAATGGAGAAAGAGCAGATAGCTCCGATACCACTGTTCTGTATTTATACAGGAGCGCAATAATACATAGAAATAAACATAAACACGGAGATGCAACAGAAATAATATTTCATTTCATTAATATCAAATAACAAAAATATGCTTACAGACATACTGGAAATAAACTAGTTAGGGCGCTGGTAGCGTATCTCTAAGAAGAGATGTGGCGGCTACAGGCCTCTGAACTGTGTTAAAATGAGGCGTGAAGGCATATTTATTATTGAAAAACAATGAAAAACCATAAACATCCATAAAAATAACTCTAGGAGATGAAGTACCAAAACCGTGGGCCTCGTTTGGGTAATTTGGTACATCAATCTTCCTGGGGACATAACTTTCACATACGATATCTGTTTGACGCACTCAATACCTCGTTAGAAATATCTGTTTGAGGATTCTAACTTTTGAGTGATCAACATTGGTCTATAATTCCATGTTGCTCCTGGATTTCCCAAAAAATGTCGTTTAGGGCCTCAAAACGGCTCTGGAAGTTCAGGACCCGAAAAATTGCTAAAAATAGTAAGTTATGCTGAAAATAAAAAACTGAAAGAACCGATGGTGGGGTCCAAATGGAATAGGTGAGTGGCCACTACTATCCACCTAGATCAGAAGCAACTTTCAAAGCCACATATAAATGGAAAGAGAAGGAATCACCCAAAGGTATAAGCTACATATCAAATGAGGAAAAAATAATCTTTGTGAAGAAATTGCAAGTAGGAACTGGAAAATTCAAAGGTAAGATTCTTTTTAAATGTTTTTCTTATGGACGAGTAGGTTAATATGCATCCAAATGTCCATATAAATAAAATAATAAAGAGAATGAAAAGAATGTTGGCAAAATGAAGTTTTCTGACAAGAAAATATTTTACTCTAATGAAGATAGTGATATCACATCTAATGACCTGGAAAATTCAGATTCATATTCTAACAGTCATTATCAAGTACTTATGGATCTTGAAGATCTTGAATATTGGTTTTAGAACTGTTATTTGATATTAGGATTAAATGATGAAAGTGGGTCTAGTATGAAAGTATGATGAAAAGTTACCTACAAGTTTGATGTTTTGATTCAGGTGGATCTAGTTTGAAAGATTATGAAATGTGGTCCACATAGGTGCTGAGGGTTGGAGCCTTCAGTGAGGGAGTCGAAGCTTCCTTTTGTTGAGAAATTAATAGGGAAATGAATATGCTAATTTTATTTAACTTGATAATCGTTTGTGTTTCCTTTTACTTTATTAGCTTTGTTCCTTATTATCATAATGCGAAATACATCAAATAAATACCAAAACAATAAGAAAAGTGACATGGTATATAGGTTGCAAGCCAGGGCCAAAACCCCTCCTCTTGAGGGGAAAAACCTTTAAATCTCTTCTCTTCTTATAGATCCTTCAATTGACGAATACCATGACTTTGTAACTTAGAAATATACCTTTCAATATCAATATCAACCACTAAATCGACTTCTTGCTGGTAGAACTTCGACCTCCTACTATAGATCTGAAATTTTGTATGCTCGACAACTGCTGCAACAACTGCTGCCACACTAGAAGACATCAATATTATACTTTAGAGCCTCTTCTTCCCTTCACTTGCCTTTCCTTGATACATAGGGCTAGAGAGAAACCCTAAGTGATCTTCGCTTGACTTCTTTTCTCTCTTCCTTCCAATATCGAATCAAATATAACCCTTATGTTAGGATATTCCAACACATAGGAAATAGTTAAGAATAACTTAGTCTAGTGTAGAGTTAGGTAAAGTGTATTTCTTTACCATGTACATTTGTAACTTATAATCCGACGATCACGATTTGTAGTGATTCGACGGTTATCTCTCACCTCAGTATTAACGGCACTTGATCCGTGGCTTAACACCCGATTGGTCTATGATCTCTATTTAAAGAGCATGGAGGGTCATTTGTTCGGTAACCGTTTATGAGAGAAACATACGTAAATTTTCTTTTATATTAATAAATTCCCTGAAGTGGCCGCATTGGCTTAGGGCGTCGACTGTTTCCCTCTTTGAGGGTTGTAACCACGTGATTATACTGGTGTACTGATTTGTGATCTGTTTGTGAGCAGTGACCTTTGGTTTTTGATCTACGGAACTTACCCTGTAAATTCCTACATGGTATCAGAGCTATTTTAAGGGCTGCGTCCGTTGTTGATCAAAATCCGAAGCCGCTTTGACTGCATGAGAATGCCATTTTGTAAATCTACTATTTCTGAAAATTTTTGGGCTTGGAGAACTGCTCGGTTGTGTCTATTACAATGATGAATGTGTTTCGTTTCATGCGAAAAGGTTTCTGGCTGCCCAAGTTATGTCAGTTTAGATCTGGAGGTATAAAGCATCTATTTTTCAGTTATATTTGTTAATAGTTTTGGTTATTTCGGGTTTTTTTTCTATATTAAGGTTTTATTTATTTGCCCGATCTATACCCTCTTCTCTGTGTATGCTCTTCGCTGTGTGCTCCGTGCGATCTCGGCAAATCAGAAACAGGAAAAAGGGATTTTTTTTTCTACGTATGATCTTTCCCCACATCTTTGTGCGATCTCGGGAAATCAGAAATAGTGAAAAAAGTGATAGTTTCCTGTAAGGCTAACCGAGAATCTAACATTCTACCGTAAGGCTTTGCATTTCGTTTTTTTTCTTCTCGTTTTTTGTGTTTTTTTGTGCAGTAAAAGACACGCACACCGAAGAAGAAGAAGAAGAAGAAGAAGAAGAATAATAATCCTCCCTTCCTCCTTTCTAAAATAACATGATCCTTTTACTATCTCACTTGGTGAGGGGTTAGTTTATGAGAATAGAGTTCTTGGGTTCAAGTTTCCTTCTCAAGCTTCTTTTGTAAAAAAAATTTGTTCAAAGGGGCGGATTTTTTTTTTTTAAAAGCCGCACTTCATCCTGTTCCCATAACTATTCAGTATCTACAACTCAGGTTTTTCAAAAGGAATAACTTCTTCATCCAGAAGCCGTTTTTCGAGCCATTTTTTTTTTGAAACGGCCTTTTTTTTCGAGATCTTTCCATTGGAGCAGTTAGTTTCAGCTTTTCTCAGCTTCATTTTTTTTAAAATGGAAAGTGCATACCCGGTTATTCTTAATAGCACCAATTATTTCCAATGGCTACCTCACATGGTAGATATACTTAGAAGTAAAGGGCTTTATAGAATAGCCACAGGACAAGAAACTAAACCTTCCGATGATGATAAAGCTGCTAAATTGGAAAATAAACAAGAACAAGCACGAGGGTTGATAGGAATGTCCATTGCTCAAGATCTTCGATTTTATATCTGTTGAGAATGCAACAAGATGACAGAGCTTAGTGGAAAGAAGTCGCCTTCACTAAGTGGGCCCGCAGGGTATTTTTGGCGCAAAGTCTATTTTTAGACATGTTGATCATATTCTATGAGTTGCAAGATGTTATTTGTGGATGGTTGGTCAAGTTGGAAAAATAGACGGATTTCTATTTTTAGACATATTGGGCGGAATCTATTTTTAGATTGCCAGTCTAAAAATAGATATGTCGAATATTATTAGCTCTTAATAATATTTGGACTATAAACATTATCTTATCCTCTTGGAGCACTTCAGTTTGATGCCTGGATGTGGCACATGCAGCTGACAGAAGGAATTACGCTATTCCTAGGGTCTAAGTGGAGCTATTGCATGATGACTTCAGTTAGAACTCATGTGAGTGAGTTTGGTGGAGTTGATTGAGGAGTTGATGCAGTTGTGTTCAGTTTGACTTAGTTAAACTAGTTGTATTTAGTCTAACTGATTAATACACTAGTGATGAGTGGTGTGAATTAATTATTAATTAATTCACTAATTATTAACTCATAAATCAACTAATGAACACATCGGTTAACTTCAGTGTGTGGATAGTTTCAGTGGAGATTAGTGATGGAGTTAGGTGAAAGAGCAGGTTGACTATCAGTTGTGACTATACTGGTGTATGAGTTTGCACCCCAGATTGATGGAGATGCCAATGAGAATTGCGCAATTAATACTAGTGGGATTCGAACTTGGATCACACAATTATCCAGGTTGGATTGCGCAATAGAGGCAGGCTAACAAGTGGACAAGATTGGAGCATGTAACTTGCTTGATCTGAGCTTGTGTAGTGCGTAGCATGTGAGATAGTGCTGAGAGCTTGTGAGGGGCTTTGTGCTATGTATTGTTACATGAAATTTATCATTATAATATACAGATAGTTGGGGGTTTTCAGCTTTAAGCTTTCCCATTACATACTGTGCTTATATGTGTGATTGATTATGTGGTTTTAATGTGCGCATGCAATTGTTTATATTTCCGCAATTGATGATCAATAGTAGAAGAGGTTATGTATTATGCATGAAGCTCAAATAGTGTGTGATTAGGATAATCTCGGTGAATAAGTTATCTATTATTCAAATTTCTACATGGTATCAGAGAAGTATTGATCATTGGAGCAATTGCAGACATTGAAGCAGTTGAGTTTTGTGCTGGTGGAATTCGAATTTGCAGTAGTGTTTTCTTGGTGTCAAAGTTGAAATGTCTTTCAACGGATTGCGATTGGAGTATGACCTTGAGGGAAGCTCGAATTATATTGCATGGAAGGACAGGATGGAGGCGGTGTTAGATGACAATGGGTTGAAGGAGTTCATAGATGCAGAAATTCCAAAGCCTACTTCTAGTGATGCTGCCGTAATTGAGGCTTGGCAAAAGAACACAGCAAAGTGTCGAAGGATTCTGTTGGAGGGCGTGAAGGATCACATATTTTCCAGCATGCATGGTAAGGCTTCTCCATTCTTGATGTGGAAAGCCTTGACAAATTTATTCCAAAGCAAGAGCGACCAGAGGAAGTTGGTGCTCAAGGACAAACTCAGGAACATAAAGATGGAGAAAGGCGACAATATGCCCAAGTACCTCACGAAGTTCATCCAATGCAGGGATGAGCTGGGAAGTGTGGGGGTGACTGTAGATGATGAAGACTTGGTGAGCTTGGCTCTCCTTGGGCTTCCGAAGAGTTGGCATTCCTATCAGGACTCTGTCAATGGTAAGGAGAAATTGCCAGGATGGGAGCGACTTTGGTCGGATCTTGTGCAAGCAGAGATAAGGCGAAGTACCAGGGACGGATCTTCATCAAAGGCATCTGATGAAGAGAATTGTGCTTTGGATGCCAAAGCAAAGAAGGGGAAGAGCAAGAAACTTCTCATTCTGGCGCGAAAGGAAAGAAGCAGGACATGTCCAAGGTGAAGTGCTTTCACTGTCACCAACACGGACATTATGCCACAAATTGTCCGCAGAAGAAGAAAAATAAGCAGGCTGTTGGATCTGCAGTCGGAGAGGCCTTAGCCTCATAGTTTGAGCTGGATTTTTTGCAGATCACATGCTTGGTCTCAAGTGTGGCAGGATCAGTGTGGTTTTTGGACAGTGGTGCGTCTTTTCACATGACAGGAGATCGAGATTTGTTTACTGATCTGGATGAGAAAGATCCTGGAGTGCACATCGAGATGGACGATGATGGTAGATACAGTGCGACTGGTATCGGTACCATTTCCTTTCAGAGGGAGTCTGATAAACCCTTCGTATTGAAGGATGTGATGCATGTTCCAGGATTGATGAAGAATCTTAATCTCTCGGCGATGTTAAAATATTTATGCGGGATATGATGTTGTCTTTAGCAAGGGAAAGGCTTCCGCGCAAAAGGCAACCTCCAGGGAGACCCTGAGGAATAGGGGTTCGAGTTAAGAACCTTTATCAGTTGCAGGTAGATGGCTGTGCAGCAATGGCATGCAAGGTAGAAGGAGTGGTGATCCGGGATGATGGCGAGTTGTGGCACTGGAGATTGGGCCACCTTCACCATGGAGCTTTGAAGATACTGCAGCAGATTTATACTGGGCTTCCTAAAGGCACTCTTGCGCAGTCAGATCAGTGCAAGGGGTGTACCTTGGGAAAATTTGTGAAAGCCACCTTTCATGAGAAGGATAGTCGCGCCACGACGATCCTTGAGAGAATTCATACAGACGTGTGTGGACCTTTCTCAGTAGCTTCGATAGCAAAACACAGGTATTATGTGATCTTTGTTGATGATTTTTCTCGGAAGTGCTGGATCTTTTTCATGCAGAAGAAGAGCGAGACATACTCAAAGTTCTGTGAGTTCAAGGCACTCGTTGAGAAAGAATCGGGGAAGCAGGTGAAGGCTCTTAGGAGCGACAATGGTGGTGAATTCATCTCTGGCGAATTCAAGGACTTTTGCAGCGCAGAAGGAATTCGAAGAGAGAGCTCACTCAGCACCTCTCGGCACCCATGGCAGGCTCGGGGTTGCCCCGGCCCCGGAAGAAGACGGAACAATCGTGGGTGCGCGATCGCGATGTTGCATGATCGGGGCCTACCCATTCACTTGTGGGGGCGGAGGCATGAAATGCGATTATATGTGCGGAACCGTTGTCCTCACGGGATACTTGGCATGAGTACACACGAGAGACGTTTTACGGTAAGGGCTGATATTTCCCCGCTGAGATTTTGGTTCACACATTTTACATTCATGTGACGAAGGATGCCCGGGGGAAGAGAGTTTGGAACGGCTAGGGAGGTTGGGATATTTGTGGGGTACACTGATACGCCCCACAACTATCGTGTGTATTTGCCAGACAGTCGCAAGACTGTTGTGCGACAGGATATCAAATTTTAGGAGGAGAAAGCCATGAAGTGTTAGCTTGAGAGGGAGCTACACTTGCATGCAGATGAGGAGCTATTAGTTCCTAAGGATGAGTCTCAGGATGTGGATCAGCCACAAGATGAGGTTCATGGAGTGGAAGAAACCACTCATGTAGCACCAACCATCAGAGGGCGGAAGCGCACTACAGAAGCTGAGCGACTAGCTCAAGATGCATAGAAGGTTGTAGGACCACCTACAACACAGTGCAGACAGAGACAGTCACCGGACCGGTATACTGGATACATGGCTCTTATGAGCAAGTGTATCGTGACAGAGCCATCCTCTTTCGAGGAAGCTGTGGAGGACCTCGCATGGGTAGATGCCATGGTGGAAGAGTATGATTCGATTGTCAGAAACAGTGCATGGGAGATTGTCCCAAGGCCGGAGGGGAAATCAGTGGTGGGTTCGAGATGGATCTACAAAGTGAAGCAAGCAGTTGACAGGAGTGTGGAGAAGTACAAGGCAAGATTTTTGCAGGGATTTTCACGGATTGGGGGATCGATTATGAGGAGACCTTTGCACCTGTCGCAAGGTATTCATACGGACGATTCTTGCTCTCTCGGCGGAGGGGGTGGCACATTCATCGGATGGATGTGAAGGCTGAGTTCCTCAACGGGGTGATTGAGGAGGAGGTGTACATAGAGCAGCCTGAAGCTTTCGAGATCTTCAGCAGCGAGTCGCATGTGCGCAGGCTCAAGAGAGTGCTGTATGGGTTGAAACAAACACCTCATGCTTGGTACACATGGATAGACAGTTATTTCACCGGACTTGGATTCTCCAAGAGTGAGGCGGATCCGAACCTATACCAGATTGTGGTGGAGGGTAAGTTGCTGATCATTTTACTTTATGTAGATGATTTGATTTTGACAGGTGATGAGCTGTTGATACTCTCATGCAAGGAGGATCTTGCAAAAGAGTTTGAGATGAAGGACTTGGGCCTCCTATGATTATTTCCTGGGATTGGAATTTGGCAGCGCAGTGATGGACTGTTTGTTTCTCAGGGTAAGTATGCCCGGGAGATACTGGAGAAGTTCAACATGCATGGCTGCAAGCTTGTTGATACTCCTCTTCCTGGAGGTTGGAGGAAGGAGGATGCTACTGCTTCAACGGTGATGGATGCCATTGTTTATCGACGGATTGGTGGGGTCGCTTATGTATCTGGTCAATACACGACCCAACATATGCTATGTTGTTAACCAACTTTCACAAGCTATGGTTAAGCCTACCAAGCTCATTTGGAAGGCGGGGAAGCATGTATTGAGATATCTCAGAGGCACATCGGGATATGGATTGTGGTACAGACAGTCGGATGAGGTGAAGCTATGTGGCTTCACGGATGCAGATTGGGCAGGGAGCCCAACAGACAGAAAGAGCACATCTGGAGGGATTTTCAGTATCGGGTTGACAACAGTTTCTTGGTACAACAGGAAGCAGAGATCCGTGGCACTCAGTTCAGCAGAGGCTGAGTATATGGCAGCGAGTTTGGCTGCATGCGAGGCTATATGGATGAGGAAGATCCTGGTCGGGTTGTTCGGTTCACACTTGGAGCCTACTGTGATTTATTGTGATAACCAAAGTTGCATCAAACTCTCGGCTAATCCAGTATTTCATGATAGATCCAAACACATTGACATCTGGTATCATCATATCAGAGATTGTGTGCAGCAGAGGATCATGTTACTTTCATACATTCCTACGGAGGATCAGGATGCTGATATCTTGACGAAGGCGCTCACCAGGAGCAAATTTGAATACCACAGGGGCAGGATAGGGGTTGCAGATAATCCGTATCTTGTTGAGAGGGATTGTTGAGAATGCAACAAGATGACAAAGCTTAGTGGAAAGAAGTCGCCTTCACTAAGTGGGCCCGCAGGGTATTTTTGGCGCAAAGTCTATTTTTAGACTATGTCTATTTTTAGACATGTCGATCATATTCTATGAGTTGCAGGATGCTATTTGTGGATGGTTGGTCAAGTTGGAAAAATATATGGATTTATATTTTTAGACATATTGGGTGGAATCTATTTTTAGATTTCCAGTCTAAAAATATATATGTCGAATATTATTAGCTCTTAATAATATTTGGACTATAAACATTATCTTATCCTCTTAGAGCACTTCAGTTTGATGCCTGGATGTGGCACATGCAGCTGACAGAAGGAATTACGCTATTCCTAGGGTCTAAGTGGAGCTATTGCATGATTACTTCAGTTAGAACTCATGTGAGTGAGTTTGGTGGAGTTGATTGGGGAGTTGATGGAGTTGTGTTCAGTTTGACTTAGTTGAACTAGTTGTATTTAGTCTAACTGATTAATACACTAGTGATGAGTGGTGTGAATTAATTATTAATTAATTCACTAATTATTAACTCATAAATCAACTAATGAACACATCATTTAACTTCATTGCATGGACAGTTTCAGTGGAGATCAGTGATGGTGGTAGGTGAAAGAGCAGGTTGACTATCAATTGTGACCATACTGGTGCATGAGTTTGCACCCCAGATTGATGGAGATGCCAATGAGAATTGTGCAATTAATACTAGTGGGATTCAAACTTGGATCTCACAATTATCCAGGTTGGATTGCGCAATAGAGGCAGGCTAACAGGGGGACAGGATTGGAGCATGTGACTTGCTTGATCTGAGCTTGTGTAGTGTGTAGCATGTGAGATAGTGCTGAGAGCTTGTGAGGGGCTTTGTGCTATGTATTGTTACATGAACTCTATCATTATAATATACAGATAGTTGGGGGTTTTCAGCTTTAAGCTTTCCCATTGCATATTGTGTTTATATGTGTGATTGATTATGTGGTTTTAATGTGCGCATACGATTTTTTATATTTCCGCAATTGATGATCAATAGTAGAAGAGGTTATGTATTATGCATGAAGCTCAAATAGTGTGTGATCAGGATAATATTGGTGAATAAGTTATCTATTATTCAAATTTCTACAATATCCTTGACATTGACGCCCCTGATGAGGCCCTGGAAAAGCCAAAAACTATTTTTGGCGTTCAAAATCAAATCCAGGCCCACCAACTTGAAAATGAGTTGCTTACTTTGGACCCCAATAATTTCTCCTCCATTGAAGATTTTTTGTCCAAATTTAAGACCCTCTGAATTCTTTTAGAAGGTTGTAATATCAAAAAGGACGATGGTAGCCTCATATATTGCATTCTTGCTAAGCTTGGTCCTGCATACTCTGTATTTGTTTCCGCCTTCCATTCCACTAGAGAAGCCATCATTTCTTTAGGAATCACCTACAAGAATCCCTCTTTTGATGCCTTTTGTGATTCTTTGATAAGAGAACAAGGAAAAATTTTACACCTTGGTCTTATCATTGCTGGAAATGCTTCTAAGAAAGCCTTAGCAGCCTAACAACAACCATATTAAAAGAATCACAAGAAGCAATATCCTAAAAAATATGGTCCTAAACCAAACAAGGGCCCTAAGCAATTTCAGCCGCAAACTGAGAAACCAAATCACCAAAATAATAAGGCAAATCAAAACAAAGGGAAGAAGATAGAGAGACATTGCAACTTTTGCAACCAGGATGGCCATATAGAGTCAAAATGTTTTAAGAATATGGAAGCCTTAGAAGCAACAATGAAGAAGCACACCATCAATTTGGAGCACTCTTCACCTTCATCTTCAGGCATGGCACTTTCTGCTTGTGGTTGTCAAGCATCAAGATCTGGTTATGCATTAAATGTATCTTCTTTTTCTCCTTCTCATGAGTGGCTCATTGATTCTCGAGCTTCTTACCACATGGCTAAAAATAAATCCATGTTTTCTTCTTTAAATGATTGTAACACCAAACATATTTATGTTGGTGATGATAGATCTCTTAGTGTTGTAGGATCTGGAACCATTCATCTAGATAATGGTCAATTTAATGATGTACCATGTGTTCCTACCTTGTCATGCAACCTTCTATCTGTTTATCAGATAACTCATTCAGGTGAAGGGAAAATAGTAGAATTCTCACCTCATGATGTTGTAATCAAGGACCTCAAAGATCCTAAACATATTTTAGCTACTGGCATTGCTGATGATTCCACAATGTTGTATAAGTTTGACAACTTTGGGTCATCATCTCTTCCCTCTGTTTTTGTTGCTCATAATGATGATGTGAGCAAAATTTGGCATGAGTGATTTGGTCACTTAAACTATCGCTCTCTTCAAACTCTATGTAAAGAAAATATGGTGACGGGCCTTCCTATGGTATGTTGTCAGGATGGTTTTCTCTCCGGATGTGTACTCGGAAAACATCATCAGGATAGTTTTGACAAACGTGCCTCTTGGCACACTTCAGCCCTTTTGCAGCTTGTGCACAGTGATTTATGTGGTCCACTTCCTGTTGTTTATTTCTCTGGTTGCAAGTACTTCTTAACTTTCATTGATGATTTTTCCAGACGCACTTGGGTATATTTCTTAAAACTCAAGAGTGAATGTTTTAACATGTTCTTGGCCTTTAAGGCCTTTGTTGAGAAACAATCTGGACATCAAATTCTTAAGTTAAGATCAAACAATGGCGGAGAATATGTTAACAATAAATTTATCAACTTCTGCACTGAGCATGGAATTCAATTGCAACATACTGTTCCATATACTCCACAACAAAATGGTGTAGCTGAAAGGAAGAATCGCACCTTAAAAGAAATGGCTAATTGTATGATTCAATCTAAAGGACTTGGTCTCAATTTTTGGGTAGAAGCCATTAACTGTGAAAATTACATAGTAAATTGCACTCCTACTAAGGTTTTAAAGAATATAACTCCAGAAGAATCTTGGAGCTCAATCAAACCAGATGTAAGTCACTTTCGTTTTTTTGGAAGTGATGCTTGGGCCCATATTCCAGATGCGAAACATAAAGCCTTAGAACCTAAGAGTGAAAAACGTATTTTTGTTAGATATTTTGAAGATGTCAAAGGATATAGAATTCTTCAACCCAAATCCAAAAATATAATCATTAGAAGAGATTTAAAGTTTTATGAAAATATATCGGCCTGCGAGCCTGATTCGGCATATGTGCCACCTCTCTCTCTCTCTCTTCTATTTTTAATAGCTTTCCTTCTAGTTCAGATGATTACAGCGAGGATGAAAATCCTCCTCTAGCTCGTGAATTTTTTCCTTATACTCCACCGCTTCCAAGATGGGTCCGCTCTACTCGGGATGCAGCAGGTTCTCTTGCAGGTGACCCTGTCGATCGACGACGTACACGTTCTCAGTTCAAAAGAGCCTCTTCCTTATTGGATCAAGTTCCAGAAAAAATTGATCCATAAACCTTTGAAGAATCCTCCGGTCATCCAGATTGGGATGAAGCTATGAATGAATAGTATCGTTCCTTATTGGCAAACAATACTTGGGATCTTGTTCCTCTTCCAAAAGGAAGAAAAATTGTCAGATGCAGATGGGTTTACAAAACAAAGTTCGGACCAGATGGAAAAGTGGATAGACATAAAGCTCGTCTTGTCGCTAAACTTTTTTCACAAGTTGAAGGCATTAACTATATTGAAACCTTCTCCCCTGTTGCCAAAATGAATTCTATCCACCTTGTTCTTTCCCTTGCTGCCTCCTTTAAATGGGAAGTCCATCAGATGGATGTTAAATACGCCTTCTTACATGGAGATTTGCATGAAGAAATATACATGGAACAAACCCCTGGCTTTATCCAAAAAGACTCCAGCCTTGTTTATCACCTTAGGAAGTCTCTCTATGGTCTCAAACAAGCTTCTCAGGCTTGGTATGCTAAAATGGATAGATTTCTCTTAAATAATGGCTTTTCTAAAATTATTTCACATTGCCTTGTCTACACTACAAGAGGTGATGATAATTCACCATCCTTGTTCATATGTTGATGATCTCATCATGTTTGGTAGCAATCAAATCATATAAGCCATGTGAAGTCTAGCCTCAAAAATAATTTTAGGTAATGGGCTGGACTTGTAACCTACATTCTTCCTTGGTCTTCAAGTCTTGCAATCCAAGGAAGGCATTACCCTCTCTCGATCCAAGTATGCCGTGATCTTCTACACCACTTTCACATGGAAGACTGTAAGCCTGCCCCTTCTCCCTTTCTGTCTGGAGTCAAGCTTTCAGTCAACTGTACTACCCCTGAAGTTGATGCTACCTTATACCGTCAACTTGTTGGTAAACTTTTGTATCTAACCCATACCCGTCCTGAACTTCCTTTGTCGTTGGTCTTGTCACTCGGTTTATGCACCAACCTCATGAAAGTCACTGGAAAGTAGCTAAAAGAATAATTCGATATATTCCAGGTACAATTCAGTTCGGGATTCATTACAGTGTAGGAGCATCTCCCTTGTTGATTGGTTTCACTGATTCTGATTGGGCTGGTGACCCTGATGATCGGAATTCCACTGCAGGATATGTATTCACTCTTGGTTCAAGACCTATTACTTGGTCTTGTAAGAAAAAAGTGCCATCTCCCTTTCTTCAGCAGAAGTAGAGTATCGTGGTGCAGTTGAAGCCAACAAGGAAGCCATGTGGCTTCGTTAGATCCTGTTTGAATTTGGTCTTCATCAGCAGCATCCAACTACACTTTGGTGTGATAATCAGAGTGCCATTCAGCTATGTAAAGATTCAGTTCAGCATTAGCGTATGAAACACATTGAACTCCACATACACTTCATCAGAAAGCTCATTCATGATCATGTTCTTGAAGTGCAGTATTGTCCGACCAATGATCAAGTAGCCGATATCTTTACGAAGGCTCTCACAGAAGCGAAGTTTACCAAACTTCAATCCATGCTTGGAGTTCAGGAAAGTTGTCATTAAGGGGGGATAGGCTCTAATTCCTCCTTCCTTCTCCTATTGTGTCACTTTTGTAAATCCTTCAATCCTATCCCAATTTGTTCTTAAGGGGGGATGTTAGGATATTTCGACACATAGGAAATAGGCTCCCTTTGTGTCACCTTTGTAAATCCTTCAATCCTATCCCAAGTTGTTCTTAAGGGGGGATGTTAGGATATTCTGACACATAGGAAATAGTTAAGAATAACTTAGTCTAGTGTAGAGTTAGGTAAAGTGTGTTTCTTTACCATGTGCATTTGTAACTTATAATCCGACGGTTATCTCTCACCTTGGTATTAACGGCACTTGATCCATGGCTTAACACCTGATTGGTCCATGATCTCTATTTGAAGAGCATGGAGGCTCATTTTTCTGGTAACCATTTATGAGAGAAACATATGTAACTTTTCTTTTATATTAATAAATTCCCTAAAGTGGCCGCGTTGGCTCAGGGCGTGGACTGTTTCCCTCTTTGAGGGTTTTAACCACATGATTATACTGGTGTACTGATTTGTGATCTGTTTGTGAGCGGTGACCTTTGGTTCTTGATCTACGAAACTTACCCTATAAATTCCTACACCTTATGCATAAACCCTAGATTCGACGTGCACGTGGGAGATAGAACTAGCCCAAACACTTTGACTTCCTTCAACCTCTTATTCGTCCTCTTCTTCTACCTCTTCTTTGTTCTCTTCTTCGTATAGAATGAGAGATAAGTGAGTGATGCTTTGGAGGATGAGTTCCTCTCTTTATATAGGCCTCTTCAAGGGATAAACATGGATCTTCACTTAGGTCGACTTGATAAATTTTAGGCTGACTTGATCTTGGAGGGAATTTTGACACTTTAAAGACAAAAAATATTTTTCTTTACAAGATACAAGGTTCCCATTGGGGTCTTCATTATGTGACAATGACTCTCAAAACCTATAAGAACTAAATGGGTGTTTGACCTATAAAATAAAATAACTTGAGCATGAAACCCATGCTCCAATAATAATAATAATAATTTATTTTCATTTTATAATTTACAAGAATAAATTTCAAGCTTATGAAGACAGAACCTAGTTACAAATTTTTCAACATTCCCTATTAAATAGGGAGGTATTCATAAGAGGTACATGGTCATTCTCAATGTGAATAGATCTCATAAAAAGAGTCAGATTGGTAACCCATATGTATAACATCATATTAAACAACATTGTCACATAGCAAGGCCTTGACTATCAACTCTATCTCTCCATAAGGTCAAAACACAATGTTGGCGAGACCAATGATTTATAGACACCATCATCATTGGCTCTCAAGGTACATACTCCACCCAGGTGTTCAACGAGTCTTATATTATTTGGAATATTCTTATCTTGGATATCTAGTCCTCAAAGAATATCGGTCCATGAATGCTCTTGTCTTGAATGCCCTACCACATTATCAAAGAGTATCGAATGTCAGATGGTTACCCAATCCTCCATTATTTCTTCCCAAGTTAAGACAAGAATGTAGTGTCTCTCAAGTACACAAGCTTCTTGTACGGAAGTGACTTTGTCAATATATCAACTGCCTACTCATCAATGGGGATATACTATAGCTACAACACACCATTTTGTACTATTTCTCGAATATAGTGATACTTGTTTTTTTATATTCTTTGTATTTCCATGAAACACTGGGTCTTGAGACAAAGACATACAATTGGTGTTGTTATGGATCATCTGCATATCCTTTTAATTTCATATTAAAAATACAAAAAAAAAATATGAAATCAAAATAAAAGCGAATATGTTAACTATGTTAAAGTATTATAGTCTTTTACTTTGGCATAAAAAGGAAATTCTTTTTCTGATGTATTAAAGTTTAATTGTTTTAAGCTTTATACAAGTGGGTTTTATGTCCGAAGGTTAAAGGCTGATTGATTTAACTGGCGGAGAGTGCTGATATTAAAAAATAAACTGGATGACCCAACCCATGGGCGCTAACAGCACAAGAGTTAACGGAAAGGGGTGCCCCCATAGTTGACTGGGTTGACTGCGGAGGTGATGAAGATCAACGGTGGATATCGACTGCGGGGGCACAAGTCAGATTTTTCAGCCGTACCCCGAGGCCCCCCTGCTGTGACGTCATATGCTAAATGGAGAAAAACTGTTTTCCGTGTCAAATCAGTCCAACAGTTAGGTGACACGTTGCACAGACATTTAACACAAAAATTGCGCCACCTATTTAGGGGTGTTTTTCATTTCCTTTTCAAAATACTTCGCATTTTATCGCATTTTGACCTATTTCTCCCTCCCATCACCTTTCAGTTTTAGTCACCTTGCAAGAGTATTCCTTCAACACCTTTTTTAATCATGGCTAAAAGGTCTTCCTTTTCTGGTTCATCAAGTCACATTCCTCTCATGGATAATGAGAGAGACATTCAAGATACTGCAACCTCAGTAATTCATCTTCCATTCCATCAACAAGTTGTATTGAACAATGATAATTCCCTTGTCTATTCCGCCATGAAAGCATCCGGGGTCCTTTTTGCATGCATCCCGAGGACACATTTATTCCTAGAGTTTATTTATTGGTTGGTTTCCGCATTGTATCCCGGAAAGTGTTTCGTGATGAATTCCCAAGGGGAAAATGTTCTGCAGGTGTCTACCCAATTAATCCGCCAAGCCTTGTGTTTTCCTGAAGCCGAATCATCAGTTCAATTTTAGAAGATTCACTAGTTACTTACTATAAAATCCTTGCAGGAGAATAATTCAATCAATTTATGTTCCATTTGAAGCCTAATATGAAGCAGTTTCAGCCAGAATGTGAAAAATTTGCTATGGGAGTTTTCAACGAAGACACTCGACCCGTATTAAGCAGTATCGCTAAAATATTGGGCAAAGAAGACGACGTTATAGTGGACAAGTCGGTCCTAGGAATGTTCGCCATGATGACGAAGCCAGGAACGGTCCTGGATATTCCATCCTTCTGGCAAGAATCAATAAGTGAATTTGATAAATCTTTTGATAAAATGACAAGGGTAGGCCTGCCATCATGTTGGGGAGATGAGGGGAATCTTCTGCCATGGAGCTCTTATGAGAATTCACTGGTGATGACAAAAATCAAGATTTACAACAGGCATGAGAAGACTTAGGTACTAAAAGGAGAGACGATGGTCAACTTCTTGCAAAGACATTTTCAACTCTTGTGGATGGTAAAAACACTTTTCTCTGAAAGGCCATCTTATGACCAAATTACTGCATTCATATTGGAGTATCACAATCTGACACATTCATCCAAGACGAAGGTAGAAATATGGAAAAAGTGCAGATCCTGGACTATTGATTTTCCAAAGGGATCAACAATAAAGAAAGACAAATCAATTAATCAAGGAAAAGAAGCCACTTCGTCAGCAATTCCTATAGATTAGGATATTCACTTTATGTTATTTTCTAAAGTCAATGTAATTGTTAAAATACATTTTCAAGGCATGTAATAGACAGCCTTCGAATTCATGAAGTAGTTGTTGAGATTTGAGTCGCCTTCACTAAGTGGGCCTGCAGGCTATTTTTGGCGCAAAGTTTATTTTTAGACTATGTCTATTTTTAGACATGTCGACCATATTCTATGAGTTGCAGGATGATATTTTTGGATGGCTGGTCAAGTTGGAAAAATAGATGGACTTCTATTTTTAGACATAATGGGCGGAATCTATTTTTAGATTGCCAGTCTAAAAATAGATATGTCAAATATTATTAGCTCTTAATAATATTTGGACTCTAAACATTATCTTATTCTCTTGGAGCACTTCAGTTAAGTGCACAGATGTGGCACAGGAGCTGATAGAAGGAATTACACTATTCCTGAGGGTTAAGTGGAGCTATTGCATGGAGACTTCAGTTATAACTCATGTGACAGAGTTTGGTGGAGTTATTGAGGTAGTTGGTGGAGTTGTGTTCAGTTTAACTCAGTTAGACACAGTTGAGCTAGTTGTATCTAGTATAACTGATTGATACACTAGTGAGAGTGGTGTGAATTAATTATTAATTAATTAGCTAATTATTAACTCATTAATCAACTGAATAATGCATCATTTAACTATAGTGCATGGCCAGTTTCAATGGAGACCAGTGGAGAGGTAGGTGAAAGAGCAGGTTGACTATCAGTTGTGACTATAGGGTTGCATGATTTGCAACACCCAGTGATTGGAGATGCCAATGAGGATTTCATGAGCAAGGTTGGACCAATTCGAGTTCATTCAGAGTCAATATTCATCAGGGATTGTGCAGTAGAGGCAGGCTAGCAGGTGGCAAATATCGATGCATGGATTTGCTAGATCAGGCCTGATTAGTGTGTAGCGATTGTATTGTACTGAGAGCTTGACATGATCAGATTTGTATGAGGATTGTTACATGATATCTATGAAATATATTATATACAGATAGTTGGGGTTTTTAGCTTCAGGATTTCCCGTTAAAACATTGTGTTCATATGTGTGAATTTTTATGGTTTCAATGTGTGCATGCAATTGATTTAATTTCCACACGTAATGATCAATAGTAGAAGAGATTATGTATTATGCATGAAGTCAAATAGTGTGTGATCGGGAGAATATTGGATTTACAATGCATTATTTATATAATTTCTACATGGTATCAAATCAATATTGATCATTGGAGCAATTGAAAATCATTGAAGCGGTTGAGTTTTGTGCTGGTGGAATTCGAATTTGCAGTAGTGTTTTCTTGGTGTCAAAGTTGAGATGTCTTTCAACAGATTGTGATTGGAGTATGCCCTTGAGGGCAGCTCGAATTATATTTCATGGAAGGACAGGATGGAGGCAGTGCTAGAGGATAATGGGTTGAAGGAGTTCATAGATGCAGAAATTTCAAAACCTGCTTCTAGTGATGTTGCGGCACTTGACGCATGGAAAACGAAGACAACAAAATGTCAAAGGATTCTATTGGAAGGTGTGAAGGATCACATAGTGTCCAGCCTTCATGGTAAAGCTTCTTCATTCTTGATGTGGAAATATTTGACAGAATTGTTCCAAAGAAAGAGTGACCAACGGAAGTTGGTGCTCAAGGATAAACTCAAGAAGATAAAAATGGAGAAGGGAGACATTATACCCAAGTACCTCACGAAGTTTGTCCAGTGCAGGGATGAGCTGGGAAGTGTGGGGGTTACTGTAGATGAAGAGGACTTGGTGAGCTTGGCTCTCCTTGGGCTTCCGAAGAGTTGGCATTCCTATGAGGACTCTATCAATGGTCGAGAGAAACTACCGGGATGGGAGCGACTTTGGTCGGATCTTGTGCAGGAGAAGATAAGGCATAGTACCAGGGATGGATCTTCATTGAAGAATGAAGATGAAGAAAATTTCGCTTTGGCTGCCAAAGCAAGGAAGGGGAAGGGAAAGAAAAATCCTTCTCAATCCAGTGCGAAAGGCAAGAAGCAGGACATGTCCAAGGTGAAGTGCTTTCACTGTCACCAACACGGACATTACGCCACTAATTGTCCACAGAAGAATCAAAATAAGCAGGCTGCTGGATCTATATCTAGAGTTGCCTTAGCCTCGCAGTTTGAGCTAGATTTTTCACTGATCGTATGCTTGGTCTCAAGTGTAATGGGATCAGTGTGGTTTCTTGACAGTGGTGTGTCTTTTCATATGACTGGAGACAAATATTTGTTCATTGATCTGGATGAGGAGGATCTTAAAGTGCACATCGAGATGGGTGATGATGGTAGATACGGTCACAGTAGTAATGGGACCATTTTCACCCAGATCTAAGATGCAGTGACCTTCATATTAAGGATGTCATGCATGTTCCATGATTGAAGAAAATCTGATCTGTGCAGGCCGTGTTGGAAGAGAAGGGATAGGATGTTGTCTTTAGCGAGGGAAAGGCTTTCTGTAGGTAAGACAGGCGGTGAAACTCGAAGGATAGGGGTTCGAGTTAAGAACCTTTATTAGTTGCGAGTAGATTGGCTGCGCGTGGTAGGCAAGGCAGAAGGAGTGGTGAGCCGAGATGATGGCGATTTGTGGCACCGGAGATTGGGCTACCTTCACCATGGAGCTTTTAAGATACTGCAACAGATTTCTACTGGGCTTCCTAAGGGTACTCTTGCACAATCAGATCAGTGCAAGGGATGTAATTTGGGAAAATTTGTGAAAGCCACCTTTCACAAGAAGGATAGTCACGCCACGATGATCCTTGAGAGAATTCACACAGACGTGTGTGGACCTTTCTCAGTAGCTTCGACAGCAAAGCACGGGTATTATGTGATATTTTTTGATGATTTTTCTCGTAAGTGTTGGATCTTCTTCATGCAGAAGAAGAGCGAGACATACTCAAAGTTCTGTGAGTTCAAGGCACTGGTTGAGAAAGAATCGAGGAAGCAGGTGAAGGCTCTTAGGAGCGACAATGGTGGTGAATTCATCTTTGGCGAATTCAAGGACTTTTGCAGCGCAGAAGGAATTCGAAGAGAGCTCATAGCACCTCATAACCCACAGCAGAATGGGGTTGCTGAGCGGAAGAATAGAACGATCGTGGGTGCTGCACGGGTGATGTTGCATGATCAGGGCCTTCCCATACACTTGTGGGCTGAGGCATGCAATACTGCAGTATATGTGCAGAACCGTTGTCCTCACAGGATACTTGGCATGAGTACACCCGAGGAGGTGTTTTCTGGTAAGAAGCCTGATATTTCCCATTGGAGGATTTTGGCTCTTTTGTTTATATTCTGTGATGAAGGATTCGAAGAAGAAATTTGGGCCCAAGCCCATGGTGGGATATTTGTGGGGTACACGAAACACCCACGGTATGGTGTGTATTTTCCGGACGGTCGGGAAAATTTGTTGTGTGACGACGGGATATCAAATTTCATGAGGAGAAAGCCATGAAGTTGTCGCTTGAGAGGGAGCTACACTTGCATGCAGATGAGGAGCTACTAGTTCCTAAGGATGAGCCTCAAGATGTGGATCAACCACAAGAGGAGGTTCATGGTTTGGAAGAAACCACTCATGCAACGCCAAACATCAGAGGGCAGAAGCGCACTACAGAAGCTGAGCAATTGAATCTTGATGCAGCGCAGAATGTAGGAGCCCCTACATCACAGGGCAGAAAGAGACAGTCACCTGAATGATTTACTGGATACATGGCTCTGATGAGCAAGTGTATCGTGACGGAGCCATCCTCTTTCGAGGAAGCTGTGGAGGACCCTGCATGGGTAGATGCCATGGTGGAAGAGTATGATTCGATTGTCAGAAACAGTGCATGGGAGATTGTCCCAAGGTCGGAAGGGAAATCAGTGGTAGGTTCGAGATGGATCTACAAAGTGAAACAAGCTGCTGACGGGAGTGTGGAGAAGTACAAGGCAATATTTGTTGCCCGGGGCTTCTCACAGATTGAGGGGATCGACTATGAAGAAACCTTTGCACCTGTTGCAAGGTATTCTTCCATACGGAGCATCCTAGCTCTCTCAGGGCAGATGGGATGGCACATTCATCAGATGGATGTGAAGACTGCGTTCCTCAACGAAGTCATTGAGGAGAAGGTGTAAATAGAGCAGCCCGAAGGTTTCGATATCTTTAGCAGCGAGTCACATGTGTGCAGGCTCAAGAGAGCGTTGTATGGGTTGAAACAAGCACCTCGTGCTTGGTACACATGGATAGACAATTATTTCACCGGTCTTGGATTCACCAAGAGTGAGGCGGATCCGAACCTATACCAGATTGTGGTGGAGGGTAAGTTGCTTATCATTGTACTTTATGTAGATGATTTGATACTGACGGGTGATGAACAGTTGATACTCTCATGCAAGGCTGATCTTGCAAAGGAGTTTGAGATGAAGGACTTAGGCCTTCTTCATTATTTCCTGGGATTGGAAATTTGGCAGCGCAGTGATGGATTGTTTGTGTCTCAAGGCAAGTATGCCTGGGAGATACTAGAGAAGTTCAACATGCATGGATGCAAGGCTATCGACACTCCTCTTCCTGGTGGTTGGAGGAAAGAGGATGCTACATTGGCAGAGGTAGTGGATGCCACTGTTTACCGACAATTGGTTGGTTCACTCATGTATCTAGTCAATACACGATCAGACATATGCTATGCTATTAACCAACTTTCATAAGATATGGTTAAGCCTACCAAGATATTTTGGAAGGCGGGGAAGCATGTATTGAGATATCTCAAAGGCACATTGGGATATGGATTATGGAACAGACATTCGGATGAGGTGAAGCTGCATGGCTTCACAGATGCAGATTGGGCAGGGAGCCCAACGGACAGAAAGAACACATATGGAGGGATATTCAGTATTAGGTCTACAACATTTTCTTGGTACAACAGGAAATAGAGATCCGTGGCACTCAGTTCAGTGGAGGCCGAGTATATGGCAGCAAGTTTGGCTGCATGTGAGGCTATATGGATGAGGAAGATCATGGTCGGGTTGTTTGGTTCACACTTAGATCCTACTGTGATATATTGTGATAATCAGAGTTGCATCAAACTCTAGGTTAATCCATTATTTCATGATAGATCTAAACACATTGACATCCAGTATCATCATATCAGAGATTGTGTGCAGCGGAAGATCATGTTACTTTCATACATTCCTACGGAGGATTAGGATGCTAATATCTTGATGAAGGCGCTCACCAAGAGAAAATTCGAATACCACAGAGGCAGGATCGGGGTGGCAGAGAATCCCTATATTGTTGAGAGGGAGTGTTGATATTGCAACAAGATGATGAGCTTAGTGAAAAGAGTCGCCTTCACCAAGTGGGCCTGCAGGCTATTTTTGGCGCAAAGTCTATTTTTAGACATGTCGATCATATTCTATGAGTTGCAGGATGCTATTTGTGGATGGTTGGTCAAGTTGGAAAAATAGATGGACTTCTATTTTTAGACATATTGGGCAGAATCTATTTTTATATTGCCAATCTAAAAATAGATATGTTGAATATTATTAGCTCTTAACAATATTTGGACTATAAACATTATCTTATTCTCTTGGAGCACTTCAGTTAAGTGCACAGATATGGCACAGGAGCTGACAGAAGGAATTACACTATTCCTGAGGGTTAAGTGGAGCTATTACATGGAGACTTCAGTTAGAACTCATGTGACAGAGTTTGGTGGAGTTATTGAGGTAGTTGGTGGAGTTGTATTCAGTTTAACTCAATTAGACACAATTGAGCTAGTTGTATGTAGTCTAACTGTTTGATACAATAGTGAGAGTGGTGTGAATTAATTATTAATTAATTCACTAATTATTAACTCATTAATCAACTGAAGAATACATCAGTGAACTACAGTGCATTGACAGTTTCAGTGGAGACCAGTGGAGAGGTAGGTGAAAGAGCAGGTTGACTATCAGTTGTGACTATAGTGTTGCATGATTTGCAACACCCAGTGATTAGAGATGCCAATGAGGAGTGCGCGAGCAAGGCTGGACCAATTCGAGTTCATTCAGAGCCATTCTTCAGAAGTGATTGCGTAGTAGAGGCAGGCTAGCAGGTGGTAGAGATCGGTGCATGGATTTGCTAGATCGGGCCTGATTAGTGTGTAGCGATTGTATTGTACTGAGAGCTTGATATGATCAGCTTTGTATGAGGATTGTTACATGATCTCTATGACATATATATTATAAAGATAGTTGGGGTTTTTAGCTTCAGGCTTTCCCTTTAAAACACTGTGTTCATATGTGTGGATTTTTATGGTTTTAATGTGTGCATGCAATTGATTTAATTTCCGCATATGATGATCAATAGTAGAAGAGATTCTATATTGTGCATGAAGTTGAAATAGTGTGTGATCAGGAGAATCTTGGATGTATAACACATTAGTTATATAATTTCTACAGTATTTTTGGTAGTTAGAATTGGTTGCAGCAATTCCAAACTGCTTTTTATTGTATTTAATGTAATTTCCAAGAGGAAGGAGGGGTCGAGTTTTGGACCTCCTAGACAAATATTTTGTACTCAAAGATTCAAAGATTAATGAATGAGTAAGCAAGATTCTGGAAATTTGTTTATGTTGAAATTTATTCCAATTTTCATTATGTATTTGTTTCTATGAATAAAACAAGGTTATGAGTAGCAGGTCTCTTCCTACTTCTGTGTATGAGAGTTAAGAACCTTAATTGGTGCTCCTTTGTTTTAACTATTTCTTTCACATGTTTCTTCCGAAATTTGGAATGGTATTTTCTGTATAAAGCAGCATATCAGTTTGGACTTCTCCTTACATTTTCTTCCAGTCATTTCATTCAACATTAACAGATGGTAGCATTGCAAAGCATTCATTATATTTGATATTTAAGGGTGTGATTATAAATACTTGAGGGTTAATAAAATAGAGACGTGAAGAATTTGTGACATAATTATATAATGTCTTAAGCATTGATTCCTTATCACAGCTAAGAGATTGTCTCTTAAGGTACAACATTAATTGGCACCGTTGCCGAGGAGCGAAGATTCGAAGTTTTCCCTGGGTTTTGTTCATATTTCCTCTGGTTGTTTAGAGAGGAGGAAATACTAAGCTGTGCTTCCTTAAAATAATTATGGCTCCTAAGAAGCCTCACACGAGGTCAGATAGCTCTCAGCAAAAAGCCCCTATTTTGTCTGATCCAGAAAATTTAGTTTCAAAGAAGGGCTAGAAAACAAAAATATTTTCTACACCTGATGCCACACTGCTTACACCAGGCATAAGTTCACATACATTTTCATCCAAGGATATTTCTCGTAAACCCATTTTCCCGGAAAAATAATCCTCACCTTCACCCATTCATTTTCAAGAACCAACGTTAGAAGAACAATCTTTTGAGTTTGTATCATTCCCTCTTACAGAAAATCAACCTCATACAGTTGCCATTTCTTCTGCTATTGTCCATACACCTATTCCTATATCAGTTTTTCCACCTCATTCATCCCCACCTACAATTGGTATCCATTTTACCCTCGCTCAAGGAGTAGTCAATCAGGGCATAAACATGGCAGCCCCTGCTTTCTTGATGAATAGATACACACCATTAAATCTACCCCAACCAATGAATGAAATGCCTCAGGAGTATCTCAAGTTTCTCCCTAGATTTACTGGTGAAGATGAAATAACTGCAGAACAACACTTGCCCTTGTTCTGCACATTTGCTGAAAATTTTAATGTGGAACATCTAGATGTTGTGATGAGACTTTTTGTGCAGTCTCTAAGCGGAGAGGCAAGAAAATGGTTCAAAGGATTACCAAATGGTTCAATAAATTATTGGGATGAATTAGAAAGACATTTCATCCAGAGATGGGGAGAAAAAAAGGACCATGGTTATTCTTTAACAGAATTCAATGCAATAAAGAAGAAATCAAATGAAAATATGAATGATTTTGTCAAAAGGTTTAATAAGTTGTATAATAGTTTTCCCCTTGAAATGAAACCTCCTCCTATTGGAGCAAGGGTTGTTTTTGCTGGAGCATTTGAGTCGGATTTTAGTTTTACATTGAGAGAAAGAAGATCCCCCACCATTGAACAGATTCAAACTGATGCCTTAGAGATTGAGGCAAATATGTCTGCTGCTGGGAAAGTTAGAGATAAAGAAAAAGCCAAAGAAGAAGCCTCATCACAAGATCAAAGGATCGATGATATGACTAAGGTCATAAAATTTTTTTCTAACAAATTGGTAAAGATGGAAATAGACAACAATAAACCTGAAAAACAAAATAGAGGGGTTTTTAATCCCCAGTTCAGAAAACAACCCCTACAGATTTTGCAAAGAGAAAGAAAGGATCAAGATAAAGTGAAAGCTCCTTTGTATATAGAGGCAGCACCATCATATTTTTTTGATGATAATGAAAAGGAAGATGAAGAGAAAATTTTTGCTGTGTATATGGAGGATGGTGAATTAGAAGGAGAAATTGAAAAAGAATATGAAGAGGAAAATTAAGAAACTGATATCTCATTCCATCAAGAAGAAATGGATGATTACTGTAAATAGTTTATTGATTTTATGCATTCAGAATTGCATAAAAAATATGACTTAAGGTCAAAGAAGAGATTGATAACTCAATATGATGAAGAGAAAGAATCAGAATCAGTACCTACTCCAATGGCGACTCCACTACAGAAGAACCAAATTAAAAAATCAGACAAGGGGAAACAACCCATGAATCAAGATAAAGAAAAAGAAAAATAGCAAGCTAAGGCGTCCCAAATAAAACATAATGATCCCAATATGTTGGAGAATATTGTTACTATTCCTGATCAAACTGCAAGTTCAAACAGAAACCAAGAAGAACCTGAAAAGTTGACAAAACAAAATCAAACTTTCAGTTTGTCAAAAGAGTTAGAAAAAGTGAAGATTCAAATACCACTTCTTGAGTTGGTCAAAACCCCTGGTTATAAGAAGGAAATTGCATAATTCATTAATTTATCTCAGTCTCACGAGGTGGGTGATATAGTGAACCTGAAAGAGGAGAAACTAGTGGTTACTTTTGTACCTCATGTTGAAGAGGTAGATTCTTCTGTTCCACCTTTTTATATATCATTTTTTCTACATGATTTCATTTTACATAATTATATGCTAGATTCTAGTGCATCACATAATCTAATGCCATTATTTGTGATGAAATAGTTAAATTTTCAAATTACCAAGCCATATATAGACCTTTATTCCTTTGATTCAAAAAGGGTAAAGTGTGTGGGTCTTATCAAAGATATGGTTGTTTCCTTAGCCCAAATTCCAAATAAGAGTATTATGATGGATGTGGTAGTAGCAGATATTCCAGCCAGATTTGGTATGTTGTTGTCTAGATCTTGGGGGGAAAAAGTTGGAGGAGTTTTGAAATTAAATTTCACATATGCCGTCATTCCTGTTTTTAATGGGGAGGAAAGGAGGTTATATAGAGAAACCAGATTTTTGAAAACTACTACCAAGAAAGATGCAGGTAATTCCCCCATTTATGGTCAAGAGAAGGAGGATCTCTCTTGTTTCATGCTGCATGAAAATGCAGGATTTTCTGAAGATTCAAAAAAGCAACTCCCTTAATCCATTGTACATAAGGAGCTGCAGTCAAAGAAGCTTTGCAAGTGTTATTTCGATGGTGCATTTTCAAAGGAGGGCACTGGATCTGGATTCATATTTGTATCTCTTGAAGGTAACCTTGTACCTTTTTCTTTCAAACTGGAATTTGAATCCACTAATAATGTAGCTGAATACGAAGCATTTATTTTAAGTCTGCAAACAGCTAAACTGATGGGAATTGAGTCTATCTATGTTTTTGGTGATTCTGAATTAATAAAAAGGAAAATTAAGAATTGGTGTCAGACTAAGCATCCCAGATTGAGGTCCTATAGAAACTAGGTATGGGATATAATTGAAAATTATTTTGAGGCCTTTAATTTACTATTTACTCCAAGAGAGGAGAATAGAATGGCATATTTGTTAGCAATTGCAGCCAGTACATTCAAACCACCAATCAATCCAAGGTTGAGATATGAGATTGAGTTGAGACACATGCCTTCAATCCCTGATAATGTAAATCATTGGCAGGTCTTTGAGGATAATGAGTAGATTAATCAGTTCTTGACGATGATTGGAAATTTTGAAGACAGTCAAATTGATTTAGAAGTGGATGAAAATGATCAAGGTGAAATTTCTAAAAATCTGAAGCAGACAATTGGAGACCAGAAGATAATTCCATTGAAAGATAATATTTTTCCCAGAGGTTTAGTACCTCTTGAAAGACTGTTTGATGCTAACGATGTGGCAGTAAATTAGAAAAAGGAATCCCAGGATGGAGAAATGGAGGACTATAATTTAGGAACTCAACATGAGCCTAAAATGGTCAAACTATTCAAAGGAGTTCCAAAGGAATACAAAGAGAGGTATGTATATATTTTCAAGCAGTTTATGGATGTATTTGCATGGTCATATGAAGATCTGAAAACTTATGATAAAATTATTATTCAGCATAAAATCCCATTGAAAGATGGGATTAAGCCTCATAGACAGAAGCTCAGAAAAATTAACCCATTATTGTTGGCTCTGATTGAAAAAGAGGTAAAGAAACTTTTACAACCAAATATTATAGTTCCTCTAAGATATTCAGATTGGGTTTCCAATCTTGTATCGATAAGGAAGAAAAATGGAGAGATAAGACTGTGTAGATTTCAGAAACTTGAACAGAGCTTCACTGAAGGATAATTATCCTTTGCCAAAGATGGACTTTGTCTTGCAAAAAGTAACCGGAGCACACATGTTATCCATGGTTGATGGTTCTTCAGGGTATAATCATGTTGCTGTGGAAAAGGAAGATCAAAAGAACACTTCTTTCACTACACCCTGGGGAACATTCATGTATGCCAGGATGCCATTCGGGCTCATGAATGCAGGAGCTACTTTCCAAAGGGCAATGGATATTGCTTTTGTAGGGGAAAAATTTGTAGTTATTTATCTTGATGATGTTACAATTTTTTCAAGTTCTGATGATGAGCACCTACAACATTTGCAGAAAGCCTTTTTAAAATGCAGGAAATATGGTTTATCATTGAATCCTACAAAATCCTTGTTTGCTCTAGAAGAAGGAAAATTTTTGGGCCATATAGTTTCAAAGCAAGGAGTGAAGATTGATCCAGCAAGGGTCGAAGCCATACAGACAATTCCCCTACCTCGAAGTAAGAAGGATATTCAAAGATTTCTTGGAAAAATCATTTTTTTGGGAAGATTTGTTCCAAATTATGCTGAGATTGTCAGGAAAACAACAGATATGTTGAAAAAAGATGCTGAAGTAAAGTGGGACAAAGATGCAAGGGAATGTTTTGGAAGAATTAAAGAAGCTCTCCAAGAAGCTCCTGTTTTAATCAGTCCAGATTACTTGAAGCCATTTAAAATTTTCTCATTTGCATCTTCTTCTACAATTGCTGCTGTGCTACTACAAAAAAATGAAGAGGGAAGTGAGCAGCCTGTAGCGTTTTTTAGAAAAGTGCTTCTAGATGCAGAATTGAAGTATAATATCCCGGAGAAACAAGTATATGCTCTGGTTAAATCATTGAATGCTTTCAAAACTTATATACTTCATTCTCAAATTGTAGCATACGTGCCAAATTCTACTGTAAAGGATGTATTAGTACAAAGTGATGTTGAAGGGAAGAGAGGGAAATGGATTGCTAAAATCCAAGAATACGATTTGGATATCAAACCAACAAAGCTAGTCAAAGGATTAGGACTGGCTAAATTGTTGACATAGTCTAATTTCCAAGATTTGGGAATCAGTTTACTTGCACCTGTAGAAGAAGTCACTGAAGAATAAAATCAAATTCAGACAAGAGAAGCAATTAAGTATAAATTCCTCTGTTTAAACTGGTACAAAGACATTATTCATTATTTGTGTTTCCTTTCTTGTCCACCTTCAATTAACAGAGCTAGGTATAGAGCCTTGAAACTTAAAGCTCAGCCTTATGTTATAATTGAAGCTAAGTTGTATTGGAAAGATCCTGCTGGTGTGCTGCTACTATGTCTAACAGAAGAGGAAACCATAGAGTTGATTAAAGAGTATCATGAGTGCTTATGCAAAGGTCATTACAGTTGGAAGGTAACTGCTCATAAAATTCTTAAATCAGGTTTTTATTGGCCCTCTTTATTTGCAGACGTATACAGGACTGTTAGAAGTTGTAAAAAATGTTAATTGTTTGCAGAAAAGAAAAGGTTAGCTCCTTTACCTCTTCTCCCTGTTTTTGTTGAAGAACCTTTCAGAAAATGGGGATTAGATTTCATTGGGGAAATCAATCCACCATCGAGTGGGCAATTTAAATGGATTTTGACTGCAACCGATTATTTTACAAAATGGGTAGAGTCAGTCCCTTCCAGAAAAGCAAATGATTTGGTTGTAATGAAATTTTTGGAAGAAAATATTTTTAGCAGATTTGGATGTCCAGTGAAGATTGTGACAGACAACGCTCAAGTTTTCAACTCAGTCAGGTTTATAAACTTTTGTCAAACTTATAATGTAATATTGTCCCACTCCACATCATATCACCCTTAGGGAAATGGATTAGCAGAATCCTCTAATAAAACGTTGGTGAAAATCTTGAAGAAGAAAATAAATGAGAACCAAAAGAATTGGGATTCAAAGCTGGTCTTTGCTTTATGTGCAGCGAGGATGACTACTAGGAGATCCACTGGTAAGTCACCTTATGAATTAGTATATGGTACCCAGGCGTTGTTTCCCACTCAGTTAGTAAGTCCAGTAATATCTTTCCTTCAAGATGCTCAAGAGGAACCTAATGCCTTGATTAGAAGAATGAATAAAGTGATGGAATTAAGTGAAAGCAGAAATAAGGTTAGGGACAATTTGGTCACTTATCAGGAGAAAATGAAGTCCATTTTTGACAGGAAAGAAAGAGAAATCATGTTTCAAAATGGATATCTGGTACTAAGATGGGATACAAGAAGAGAGGATAAAGGGAAGCATGGTAAATTTGATCCTTTATGTTATGGTTCGTATAAAATCATTGAAGCTAGAGAAAATAACACTTTTATGTTTGAAAGTTTTGACGGAGAAGCGATAGAACTGCCTGTTAATGGGCAGTATTTGAAACACTATTTCCAGCACTAGAAGTAGCCATTTCATCATTGTACATATCCGGTTTTTTATCATTGTATATTTCTCATCAAGCAATTTTTGACTCCATGCCGAAGTTAAGGCACTGATCTGCATGTTCTTAGTGTTTCATGGAAAAAAAAGCTATCCCCAGGTGGAGCCAGATGTTGTGGATCATCTGCATATCCTTTTAATTTCATATTAAAAATACAAAAAAAATATGAAATCAAAATAAAATCAAATATATTAACTATGTTAAAGTATTAAAGTCTTTTACTTTGGCATAAAAAGGAAATTCTTTTTCTGATGTATTAAAGTTTAATTGTTTTAAGCTTTATACAAGTGGGTTTTATGTCCGAAGGTTAAAGGCCGATTGATTTAACTGGCAGAGAGTGTTGATATTAAAAAATAAACTGGATGACCCAACCCGTGGGCACTAACAGCACGAGAGTTAACGGAAATGGGTGCCCTCGTAGTTGACTGGGTTGACTGCGGAGGCAATGAAGATCAACGGTGGATATCGACTGTGGGGGCACAAGTCTAAGTTTTCAGCTGTACCTCGAGACCCCCCCGCAATGACGTCATATGCTAAATGGAGAACAACTGTTTTCCGTATCAAATCAGTCCAACTATTAGGTGACACGTTGGATAGACATTTAACACAAAAACCGCGCCACCTATTTAGGGGTGTTTTTAATTTCATTTTCAAAATACTTTGCAGTGTATCGCGTTTTGACCTATTGCTCCCTCCCATCACCTTTCAGTTTTAGTCACCTTGCAAGAGTATTCCTTAAACACCTTTTTTAATCATGGCTAAAAGGTCTTCCTTGTCTGGTTCATCGAGTCACATTCCTCTCATGCATAATGAGAGAGACATTCAAGATACTGCAACCTCAGTAATTCATCTTCCATTCCATCAACAAGTTGTATTCAACAATGATAATTCCCCTGTCTATTCCACCATGAAAGCATTCGGGGTCCTTTCTGCATGCATCCCAAGGACACATTTATTCCTAGATTTTATTTATTGGTTGGTTTCCACATTGTATCCCGGAAAGTGTTTCGTGATGAATTCCCAAGTGGAAAATGTTCTGCAGGTGTCTACCCAATTAATCTGCCAAGCCTTGTGTTTTCCTGAAGCCGAATCATCAGTTCAATTTTCAGAAGATTCACTGGTTACTTACTATGAAAGCCTTGCAGGAGAAGAATTCAATCAGTTTATGTTCCATTTGAAGCCTAATATGAAGCAGTTTCAGCCAGAATGTGGAAAATTTTCTATGGGAGTTTTCAACGAAGACACTCGACCTGTATTAAGTAGTATCGCTAAAATATTGGGCAAAGAAGACGACATTACAGTGGACAAGTCGGTCCTAGGAATTTTTTCCATGATGATGAAGCCAGGAACGGTCCTGGATATTCCATCCTTTTGGTAAGAAGCAGTAGGTGATTTTGATAAATATTTTGATAAAATGACAAGGGTAGGCCTGCCATCATGTTGGGGAGCTGAGGGGAATCTTCTTCCTTAGAGCTCTTATGAGAATTCACTGGTGATGAAAAAAAGCAAGATTGACAACAGGCATGAGAAGACTCACGTACTAAAATGAGAGACGATGGTCAACTTCTTGCAAAGACATTTTCAACTCTTGTGGATGGTAAAAACTCTTTTCTCTGAAAGGCCATCTTATGACTGAATTACTGCATTCAGATTGGAGTATCACAATATGACTAATTCATCCAAGGCAAAGGTAGAAATATGGAAAAAGTGCAGAGCCCGGACTATTGATTTTCCAAAGGGATCAACAACAAAGAAAGACAAATCAGTTAATCAAGGAAAAGAAGCCACTTCGTCAGCAATTCCTATAGATTAGGATATTCACTTTATGTTATTTTCTGAAGTCAATGTAATTGTTAAAAGACATTTTCAAGGCATGTAATAGATATCCTTCGAAGTCATGAAGTAGTTTTGGTAGTTAGAATTGGTTGCAACAATTCCAAACTGCTTTTTATTGTATTTAATGTAATTTCCAAGAGGAAGGAGGGGTCAAGTTTTGGATCTCCTTGAAAAATATTTTGTACTCAAAGATTCAAAGATTAATGAATGAGTAAGCAAGATTCTGGAAATTTGTTTATGTTGAAATGTATTCCAGTTTTCATTATGTATTTCTTTCTATGAATAAAACAAGGTTATGAGCAGCAGGTCTCTTCTTACTTCTGTGTATGAGAGTTAAGAACCTTAATTGGCGCTCCTTTGTTTTAACTATTTCTTTCACATGTTTCTTCCGAAGTTTGGAATGGTATTTTCCTTATAAAGCATCATATCAGTTTGGACTTCTCCTTACATTTTCTTCCAGTCATTTCATTCAAAATTAACAGATGGTAGCATTGAAAAGCATTCATTACATTTGATATTTAAGGGTGTGATTATAAATACTTGAGGGTTAATAAAACAGAGACGTAAAGTATTTGTGACATAATTATATAATGTCTTAAGCATTGATTCCTTATCACAGCTAAGGGATTGTCTCTTAAGGTATAACAAGTGTTATCACAAAGTATCATTGTAGGGTTAATCGTTCCTTTAATCAGGTCAGATAGTAGTTTCCTCAACCATACTGCTTCTCTTCTTCACAGGCTGCAACATATTCGGCCTCGACACTACTCAAAGAAATTATGTATTGCTTTCTTCTCATCCATGATACCATGGAGGATCCCAAACTGACACATCCTCCTGCACTGCTCCTTCCATATTTCTCATTGCATCCCCAGTCGAAATATGTATATTCAATCAGTTGGACATCATTCCTTCTATCATACTTCAAACAATAGTGGATGGTTCCTCACAGATATCTCATAATATGTTTTGTTGCTATCTAATGATCATGCTTCGACTCTACTTGGAGTTTACTGAGAACATTTACTACAAATAAAATGTATGGTCAAGTATTCACAAAGTACATAAGTGAGCCAATAAGTTGTATATACTTGGAACGATCCATAGGGCTTGATTCAAAACTCCTTAGTCTTTTCAAGTTTGTGATCATCAGAGTGGTCATAGGTTTGAATTCCATCATGTCAAACCTCTTCAACATCTCGATCACGTACTTTCCTTGACCCAAATAAACTTCGTCAGGTCCTTGCTAGAATTATAGTCCCAAATATTAATGCATCATCCCAAGATTCTTCATGTCAAATTCTATTGCTATTTGCTTCTTACATTCTTCAATTCGACCTTCTACACCTGTCAAGAGAAAAAAATATACAAATTCAGGGAATCAGGTAGAAAGTAGCTCCAAGATGGAAAGTAATATTGTTTGTACCTCATTGAAAAATTTGGTGAACCTGAGTAGTCTTCATCATCAAGAAGATAAGGAGATGACCAAACTCTTCCACATTAAGATATAGGTTAATAAGTTTAAGATTGATGCCTTGTTTGAATTTGGGTCATAATGGATTTGATCAAAAAACTTGTATTAAATGTTTGAGATCATCCTATCCCATATACATTGGGATAGGTAAATAAGGATGTGGAAATTAAGGTAACAAAATACTGTAAGATAAAATTTTCTATCATTTTTTATTTTATTGATGCAACAAAAATGGATGTAGTTTGACTTGATGTCTATGGAGTTGTGTTTAGGAGTTCCTTTATGTAAATGCATGATGCAATAATCATGTAGAGAGCCAAAATGTACCACCTCATCAATAATGTGAAATAATTCATCATCAAGGCATATAAAGACAAGTCTAAGATCTCATTGGTAAGTGCCAACCAAGTTAAGAAATTGATTAGTTATAGTAAGAAATGTGTAATAATAAGTTCTATGAGAAAATAAATCTAGTGAGAGGTCAATAAGGGAAAAGGAATCACTTGAGGAGTGTATTAAAGAACATAAACATAAAATTGAAGGGTTCTTAAAGGAATATAGGGATCATTTAAGGATTCTAAAAGGCTAGCACCCAAGAGGAAAGTGTAGCATGAAATCCAACTATTTCCAGACTCTCCATTGAAAAATATTGGGATCTACAAACAATCTATTTTGGAAGCAAATGGAGTGAAGAATCAATTGCAGTAGTTGTTAGAGAAGGGTGTGATTTGACCAAGTACCTCACTTTGTGGGTCACCCATAATAATTCGGCAAAGAAGGATGAAATTTGGAAAATGTGCATTTATTACAAGGAATTAAAACAAATTATGCTTAAGAATAGTTATCTGTTTCCTAGGATTAATGATATGTTGGATTAGTTGTAATAAGAATAATATTTCACCAAATTGGATTTAAAATTAGGGTATCACTAGGTTGAATGTCAAAGAAGAAGACACTTGGAAGACCACCTTCAAATATATAAAATATTTTGATGAGTGGTTAGTCATGCCATTTGGTCTATGAAATGCACTAACTATGTTCATGAGATTAATGAATGATATATTATTCCCACCTAGTTTTAAGTTGTTTCTTGGTTAAATGCCCCAAAACCATCATAAATATATCATTGACATAACATGTAATTTGCATTTAACTTGAAATAAAGAACTACTCTACTATATTTCACATTTCACAACTGATATAAGGAAGAAGTGCAAGCACACACACATAAATTTACACACTTATTTTTGGTCTGATGACCCTGGAAAAATCCACAAGGGGAAAACCAGTTCTAAGGGAGGATTTTATTTTCTTCTTAAGGAAATTTGTACAATTTTTTTTGGACTTATCACACAAACATAAATTTACACACTTGTTTTGTTACCGAAATGACCTGGAAAAATCTGACAGAAACAGAAGGTCTGAGAGATTTTATATAGAAATTATATATATATATTCACCTGCCTTGGCTCCTGCATTTTGTTCTTTCTTTCTGTATATTATTTATTCTGTATGTAACACCCCATATTGTGTTCCTTATTACCAGACAGCAACTGTTTGTTACTTACAACCAGCTTAGAAACAACCTGTCAACCAACAAAATTTTCGGCCTCAACTCAACTTGAAAGCCTCCACAAATTCAACCTAAATTCCTAGATCGGAAACCTGAAACTTTGTGCCTATGGTCTCTACTATAAATTTGTGCTCGCAATCTCTCTAGAGGTTCGAACCCTTCTCCTAATTCTCAACAATCTCTCCTCACTTCAAGCCGCTAACTCTTATCTCCTCAATAACACACATGAGAATAATGAGCTCATATATTTCCTTCTTTCTATTTTGTCTCCCTAAAGTGAGGAGAACCCTAACCCTTAGATATAATGACTGAGATTAAATATTAGCTCATTAGATCAAGAGTGGAGATCATTCCCTCTCTTGACCCCCTCCCTCATGTGCCACCCCTCACTTAATGAGCATCCTAGGATTTTTTTAATGTTTGTATCGTGTGAACTTTTTCTCTCATAAAGTCACCTTTAAAATATAAAAGTCACTTTAATAACAGAGTGTACTTATTCATTTTCTCATAAAGTCACTTTTTAAACACGTGACTTTAATAAATTAAAGTACATAGTACATGACTCATAAAAATTATTGTATCTCATTGACATTAATAAAACACATAACGTCACTAGGCAAAAGGGGTCAATAATGTATCTTCCTAGTCCAAAAGGATAAATGCTTAGGAAACACCTCCTTGGTACCCTTTTTTCAACACTCTCTCTTACCGAGGAAGGTGTTTCTCACCACTCCCATCCCGACTCTGAAGAATACATGATTTCCCCTTGGAAATGACTTGGTGAGAATGGTTGTTACCTATTCACAAATGGATATATACTCAAGCTTCAAAACTCCCCTATGAACCAATCTTTGAGAAGTGGTATTTGATCTCAATATTCTTTGACCGATCATGAAATATTAGATTATAATAGAGTTTGATACAACTCGGATTATCATAGTATATCGTAGTTGGTCTTAGCCTTTTACCAAATAAACCAAATAACATCTTGCTAAGCCAAAGTGCCTTGCAACCTGCTTGAATAGCTTCTATATACTATGCCTTTGCACTTCTCAGTGCCATAGACCTCCGTTTCTTGCTGAGTTATGACACAATTGTTGATCCCTACGAGAAACAACACCTACAAGTACTCTTATTGCCACTGGCACTACCAACCCATTTTGAGCCCATGCAACCAATCAAACTCCATCACCCCTGACATAGTCCAAACCATAGTCCACTATGCCTTGTAGGTAACTCAAAACATGTTTTGCAACCACTTAGTGCACTCTCATAGGCTTTATTATAAACTGACTCAATGCGTTGTCTGTGAAACAAATATCAGGTCTAGTATTGACCATATACATCAAAGACCCGATCAATTGATGACACAAAGTGGGGTTCACCAACTAGGAATCTGAAGCATGAAACTTCTTCTAATTGGTGATCATAAGAGTAGCCATAGGCCTACAACCCTCCATACAAAATCTCCTCAAGATTTCACCTGCATACCTACCCTAGCCAATGAAGATATGCCCATCCTCTTACCAAACCTACAACCCCAAAAATTAATGAATAATTCCCATATCGGTCATGTCAAACTATGAAGCAAGATATATTTTTCAATTTTGGATGAGTTTGTCATATTATATAATAAAAAAATCATCCAAATATAGAACCAGAATGAGTGGATCATCACCAACCATAATGAAATAGAGGTTTGGATCTACATCACTCTTCTGGAAATCGATTTGCTGCAGTAGGAATCTATCCTCTCATACCATGCCCTTGGCAGCTTCTTCAGTCCATACAATTCTTTCGTAAGCCTGCACACATGAGACTCCCTTCTAGACACCTCAAAGCCCTATGGCTACTCAACGTAAACTTCCTCTTTAATAAATCCAATGAGAAAGGTGGTTTTCACATCCATATGGAGAATCATCCAACCCTTCTCAATTGCTATAGATTTGACTACTCTAATGGAAGTGTAATGAGTAATTGGTGCAAAGGTATCCTCATAGTCAACTCCCTATATTTGTGAGAACCCCCACACCACAAAACTTGATTTTAACTTTTTTTCACGTTGGAATCTGCAACATTCTTTTATTTTATAGATCCACTTGGAAGTCACCACTAAATTCCCCTTAGGTCTAAGCACTATCTCCTAGACATCATTATCCATGATGGAGGCATACTCCTCCACCACGGAATCCATCTAGATATGCTAACTGGTGGCATCCTCATAAATAGCTAGCTCTATCTCCACAACATCTGCCACAAAGTGACCCAACATCTCTAGTGGTCTGCTCTCCCTCACTGACCACTTGGGTTTCCCCACTACCTCCTAGGCTTCCTTCGGAGTGTCACAAAGCCATCTTGGATTCCTTTTCCTTGTAGTAGCCTCCTTTGTTGGCATGATAAATCCTCAAGTGGAGCCTCTCCACCTAATGAAGAAGGCTCTACTATGGTCAAAGGTGATCCTAGACTCTGAGATCCTACAACTAACGATCCTGCACTAGGTGATCCTACACTTTGTGAACCTATCACCCTTGAAGAAGGTGATCCTCTTGATCCTAGTGTACCACCTGAATATCTTGAGACCTGTGGTGTGGCCCCTTACTGAGGATCTTACTACCCTACTTGATAAACCTCCTAAGACCTCCTCAAGGCCCTCTCATCCTCGAATCCCTTATACCACCTCTGGAAAAATTTCCTTTGTGCAAGAATATATATGCGGTAGGCCCTATTGGTCTCACTATAACCCACAAGAATACCCTTCTCTACAGTGGGTTCCAACTTCACCCTCTTCTCCTCAGGGACATGTGAATATGTAAGGCACCCAAAGATCTTTATGTTCCAAACCTTTAGCTTCTTGCTGGTAAACACCTTCTCAAGGTTCGTGCTTCCCAAGACTCTATCTGGGCATACTCACCTGCATTATCTGATCTCAACACCTTGATATTCTTCCACATATGGTTCTCCACAAGAGCCTTAAATTCTTGGAATCTCTTGAATACCTCATCCTTGGTCTTCAAAAATTAAACCTAGGTCTTCCTCGAGTGGTCATCATTGAACGTCACATAGTACTCACATCCACTCAGTGATACATGAGACGTAGGACCACAAAAATTAGAGTGTAACAAGTCGAGGATACTTGTAGCTCTGCTATCATTTCTTGGAAAATGTTTCTTGGTGTACTTTCCAAAAGCACACCCTCTGCACACATCATGATGCTTAGTGTCGAACCCTGGAAAACTAGTAACCATCTCCCTCAACATTCTGAAATCTCCATGATGCAAGTGGGCCATCTTATTGTGCCAAATCTCTCATAACTCACTAATGTTGATCTATGCCATCAAGGGTCTAATAGGCTAAAAAATAAACATGTATATCCTCCCACTGTAGACTCCAATAGTTCTAACATGATCGACACTATATCCCCTGGGATATATCAACACCCATACTCCTTTGAGCACCACCTCATACCCCCTGTCCTCCAAGCCGAAGACTGATATCAAGTTCTTCTTTAGCCCTGGAACATAAGCAACATTTTTCACTTTCAGAGGAGGTAATGACTCCATATGAAATGATATTTTCCCCACTCCTACTGCTTTGACCTTGGATATATCTCCAAGCACAATCTCCAAGTCAATATCATCCTCTGAGAGTCTCATCAAGTTCTCTCTCACTCTTGTCATATGAAAAGATGCTCCACTATCAACAAACCACACATGATAATATGTAACGTGAGTGGGTAAAATCACCATCAAGGAAAACTATTAACCTTTTTTGATAAGGAAAACTCAGTGTCAAATATGGGAGTGAACTCTTCCACCTCTGTTAAAGCTACAACTCCCTTCTTCCTCTTACCCTTCTTGTTGGGAAAATAAACAACATAGTGACCCATCTTCCCACAAGAAAATCATTTCAATTTTCTTATATCCTTTTCCTTTTCCTTATACTTCCCCTTCTCATGCTTTTCTCCACTAGAAGAACCTTTCTCGCCCTTCTTCTTGCCCTTTGCTACAAGGGAAACATTCTAATTATAACATCCCAATTTTATTATCCTCATGTACGCAATGTAAATATTTTTATAAATTAAAAGGCTGAGAGAGGGACACGGATTCCATTTCTTGATTGAATTTCTAATTTAAATATCAATCCTTGGTTGGCTGAGGAGGTTACTTGCTTGGGATGTTCAAGGTTTCATTTCTATAGGAAAACCTGAACTAGTTATGTTAGTAATTAAAGGCTAGGTGTTAATCCTTAAATGCACTTGTTCTTAGAAATTAATTGGGTTGCAAGAGAAGTACGCAGGCCCATGCTGCCTTGAGAAAATTTACAAGGTAGGGGGGCAATTTTTTATCAAGGTTGGACCACGTTGGCAGTAAGGACAGTGGGAGGAAATCAATGTGCATGAGAGAAAAGTGAAGGTGGAGGAAAGGAGAGGGGAAACTCTCTCATTCGATTCTCCTATTTGAATCTCATTGAGAAAGGGAGAAGGGAAGAGGAAAAAGAGAAGGGAGTTCAACCTCATAAGGTGCATATGATGAGCATGTTGATGACAAAAATTGCACCTTCAATCATCCAACACCTTGAGAAATTCTTAAATGGCTAGTCTAGGAAAAATGAGAAGATGGCCCATATCTCTATAGCCATAACAAATATAATGTAGGGGATGTTAGGCCAGGATTGTGAATTACATATAAATCACGCTTCCCTAGACAGGTGCTAGTCTAGAACAATAGGTGAAAGACTATACGACTATTTTTCCTAACTCAAAACAGATACATAGCGAGGATTGGATGCTTACTTGTTCAGTCGTTTCCAAATGGCTCCTTTTGTCGCTTCCGCTGCAACTTCAAATTCAAGCGGTTTGTAGGCTGAATGCTTCCTGCAAGAAAGAAAACTGAAACAACAGAAGATGCAATAATATAGATATCTATTCAAGCTAGTTAGCTAAATTAGTAAAGCATAAACCATACACATCAACTAAGATCTTGCAATATGGAAAATCAAAGCCAATACAGATGCATATAGGGAAAAATAAGCAGTACTCTTTATTGATGATAGAAGGAGAGGTTACAACCTAGTGATTGATTTGAAGTGACCTTCCAGCAATGTTCCCAAACCTCATCACAATATAAATCTCTCCAGCAGCAGTTTCACAAATCTAGCTCTCAATTGAAAATTCTCAAGCATTTCTCTACTCAAATTCTTCCTTCTCAAGAACTCAGATATGTGCTCAATTTATAGATGAACTGTAGGTTGTTTTTTAATCAATGACTTTCCAATAATAGGAAAGACATGTTTCTAGTCATGTAGATGTCAAATAGACACTTGGATATGAAGCTTGACACATGTGAATTCTTCTAGAAGGCACTGGCCAAGTGGAGATTCCGGAACAATGAGAATTTCACTCCTAATGTGACCAACGCACCTGTGAATGTTGGGAAGTTCTTTACAGAGCAACCTTGCATGGGGCTACCTTCATATGCAATGCACGTAGGCCCCTTAGACACTGCGTTGGTGAGCTCTCATATGCTATATAATGAGCTTCAAACCATGGAAACCTTTGCTTGATGAAAGTCTTGCTTGATTTGTCTTGTTTCTTGTCTTAGGGCATGTAGCAACTGAAATGATAGGGAATGATAGAACCTTGATCATTGGTCTTGGAGATGATTCCCAGTTAACCAGGTCATTGGGAATGGTGCCCAAATTTACCTATAACAATTTCCCCCTAAAGCATGAGATCCAAATAATACGAACATTTGATTGAGATGCTTTACACTGTGATGAGTCTGGAAATAAAGTGGAGTGGTCATATGCATCAATATTACAACACATTACATCATGATATATCCTCTTTTGATCATAATTTCCGAGGGTAGGCATTCCTATATTCAGCACATAAAACAATCTAATAACATGTACATAATTCAGAAAGTCGTCTTCATTGGAATGTTGCCTAGATGCAAACATGCCTACAGATATAGGCCCATGTTTCGATGAAAATCTGTATGTAAGGTCACCATATAGATGATGTATACAACAATCCTAAAATCACAGCCTGGATGGATGAAACTAGATCCAGGCTCTTCTTATCTCGTTCACTCGATCATTCGGGTACAAGTCTAGCCATGCGAATATATGATTTGTAGTCGAACATGAAAAGACATCGTTTGATTATCAGCCAATGATGTGAGCTGTTAACAAACGCGAGAGAACCACCATTAATTTCAATGGTCCTCAAGGTACTGCAGTACATTTCGTAAGGCGTGAATAGATGATTTGATGTCGAACGCCAAACAAAATCTTTCGGTCAAAGGTCCGAAAGCGAGGATCTTGTCGATGCTGTAACAAGCCTCATGGTACTGGAATATGATGTTTCTAAGTGAACTTCCTGGATATTGATTTGTCGTCGACAGGAAGTCACCTTATTGCAAAACAGGAGTTACTGACTTTGGAGACAAGGGTATGACTTGATATATAAATTTTTAGGGATGATGGTCATGAGAATGAAGGTTTATGAGTATTGCAGAAAGATGAGTTTTTAATCACTGGATGACTTCTCTTGAACATATCAGCGACACTATGATGAGTTGGCAGCATTGACCCAAAACCGAAGTGAAGGTATGATGAACCATAGGTGTGAATGAACCGTCAAGATGATTACCCAACCCAAACAATCACGAACACGGAGTGAAAGAAGTGTCATGTTCAAGAGCGACTTGCTACCAAAAAGAAACTTTTCTTACTTTTCCAGAATTTTCCCCGGTCATTTGTCGACTAGTACCTCTTTATTTTTTAACAATCTTGAGGAGGATAAAATTTTCTTGATCTATAATTCAACCCTTCAGACGAATAAAGTATCGTTATTTAATAATTTAACGAGTCTAGCGATGAGTGAAACTCAATTCTTTCCATGATCGACAAGCCCATCGCTATTTTATGTTTTAATAAGCTTAACAACAGTGATAGCCCGGTCCTTTTTCATATTTAGAGAGTCTGAAAAAAGGGACAAAAGAGAACTCCATAAAGTACTTTTTCGTAAATTTGTCACTCAGATCCGAAAAAGTGTAAAATAATATCTGAGAGAACCTCTTTGGTCATGTTTAACCAAGGTATTCCTTTTTCGTAAATAATCTATCTTAGTCCAGAAAAGGGTTAAACTTATACTGAGTAGATATCGATTTATTTACTTTAACGAGATTGAAAAGACAAGTGCTCGGCGATCTTTTCACATTATCGGAGTCTGAAAAGAGCTGAAAGAAGACTCCAGGGGTTCCTTTTTTGCTGTTATCGAAGCTCGAAAAAGAGATAAAGGCGCGCTTCAAATCCTTTTTCGTTTTTAACAAAGCTCGAAAAATAAGGAGAAAAATTATGCTTTGTGGTCAAGTCATTCTTTGAATAAATCTGCACGATTAATCTGTTCATCAGTTGTATTTCCTGTTCAGAAAAACATCAAATGGATTAAAAATACCTATTTCATTATAAAAACATAATAAAACTATAGTCATAGCAATAAATTTAACTTGCAAACAATTAAATGACTATAAAAAGTAGTTTCACTATTCATTTTTACCATTCCATAGTTACCATTTTCATTTTGGAGCTCTGAACCTGATTTCCCCCCCGAACTTCGGTCATTGATTGCGGTCCTATCTGTGGACGAATTTCTCACCGTTGGATCCAGGTTAGTGCCATGAACCTCCTCTTCCCTTTGGTATTCATTTCATTTTCATTCTTTGCAAAATTTTAGGGTTTTAAGGCCCCTAGGGTAAATTCTGCCCAAAATTAGGGCAACGCACCCCTGAATGTCGAAACTTGCATTAGATAGTAGGTACAGTGAAGGGTACTTTCACGTGCAATGCACTGTCTTAGCCTAGGGAGTGCGTTGGGCGTAGTTCAGTTTTTGATTTTCATGTTGTGCCCAAAATTTGCCTAGTTTTTTGCAATGAATGGAATCTAATGGATCTTATGGTTGAATTTTAGGTTTCCATCAGATTAAAATCACGATTGCATGGAGGGAAAGAGAACATGAAGAACAAGATATGATTTCCTTGAATGATCTGGGTACTATTAGAGCCCTAAGAGATTGTGGAGTGCTTAACTACTTTAAATTGTCGGGAATGAGGCAAAATATAGAACTATTGGAGTTCTTAGTTTGGGCATGGGATTTGGAAATAGAGGCATTTCACATTAAGAACGAAGTGGTTCCCATAACAATTGAGGATGTGTATTTTCTCATAGGTTTGTCAAGGAGAGGTTTTCCCATTTCTCTCACAGGGTCTGCCGTTGGAGGAGAGAAAGTGAGGGATTATGTTATGGAGTATTGCTATCTAGGGGCATAACCTAGCAAAGATGGAAAAATAAACATTCGGGATGTCAGGGATTTTCCTTTGAGCACCATCCTTTTCACGATCGCTAAACTTGCTGGCACCATTACACTACATTTAGCGAATAGATCGTATATGTAGTATGCGCTAGAGTGCTTAGAGCCAACAGTCTTCAACTGGTCTGAAGCTATTCCATCTCAGATAAAGGAACAATTGAAAAAAGCAAAGGGAGGAAGGAAGAAAAATTTCATTTATGGTTAAATCCTTATCTCCTTCGCTTTGGAACGGATTCCACTGATGCAGCCACAACATGTAAAATTGGATATATCTAGTCCTAGAGATCCTCGAATGCAGAGATGGGTAGAACTCATGGGTTGGCATGCAAGCCAATCGACCGTTGTGTTCTCTACTACATTCTTTGCCTGGTTCCGGTGATAGATCGTCGCCATCGATGAGTATGCATATGCAGGCGTCGACTTCCGAGGAGATCTAGATCTAGTATTACCAGAAGGCGCTCAGTGGGGTGCAATAGGTAAGAATGATTTTATCATGTTTTTTGATTTTTCTAAGGTTTATACAATGTTTTTGTGTTTTTATTTCTTTCCAAGACTAAAATAAATGTTTGATGTAATGCAGATATTGGTCGTGTTCAACCAGTAGAGGAATCAGAGCGAGAAGCATATGCACCAGCAGAGAGGGCTGTCGGGAGAGCAGTCCTTCAGGACCTTGATATGGCTGAGACTCTAGCTGAGCTTCAACAACATAGAGGGGTTGAACTTCGGGATTTCGGATTGCCAGATCTAAGAGCTTCCCATGCGACTGCAGCGACACACTATTGGGGTTCCTAACCATTCGATGCGGTTGCTTCGTAGGATTACTAGATCTATAGCATGTTACCATGAGCACCACTAGTTGACTTCTGACTTTTTGCATACATTTTGAGGTCAGATGACCAATGTGTCTTGGGCAAAATTTTTGTAAAAACCTATAACTATCTATCTATATGATTTTAGAGTTTTTCCTATGTTTAATGCGCAATCCTATTCAATGATGTGAATGTTTTCTTTACCTATGTCGCAAATGTCTGTCTAAAACTTGATTAGCTAATGAATCAGTTAAAGTGTTCAAATTTCTGGAAATGTGTTGATATTGAATGAAATCAAAATGTCTTTCCAAAAGTCGTACTCTTAGGAACAATCTAAGAAGTGTTGAATTTCTAACAGTATAAACACTAGTAAGTTGTAATACCACAAGTTGTGAGTCTAACCTCATGATTGTGCGGTTAATACCAAATGAAATGGAATCAGAGAGAATTTCGATCAACGCACTATACTCAACGATATTGTTCGTCGATCTACCGATACAAATCCTTTGAAAACTCACTAACTTGCCTTTCAAAGCGAAAATGGCCCATGCTGCAGAGGATAGATTCTACGTACTACGACTAGCACCATCAGCATATCCAACAAATGGTTCTGAATATTCAGTCATCTACGATGAAATGTAAAGCGGATTACTAACGTCAAGAAAACTCTAAAAACAAATTAAGATATTGAATGCAAATCAACAACATATAATCAATATAATACAAAAAATTACTACGCTCATGATTAAGCAGAGTAACGTTTCAAATACAACCCATTTCTAGGCTGTGCTAATGGAATTCCATCGTAATCAACTAACTCGTAGGCACCCTTAGCAAGAAATATTTTGACAATATAGGGGCCATGCCATAATGGTTCGAATTTCCCTGTACCTATTACATCAGCTTCTTGATCATAAATAAGGACCAAGTCGCCCTCTGAGTAAATGTGAAACTGGAAATTTTTGTCGTATTGTGCCTTTATACGTCTCTTATGTGCTTCGTTGGCCAATTGGGCTTCACGACGCGTTTCATCTAGATGGATGAGGTTAAGGAGACACGCTTCTTCTTCTGAGGTGTTAGGTAACAAGTCTATTGCGAGTTTTAATGATGATATTTCACATTGGATTGGTAAGATAGCTTCTAGACCATACAAAAATTGAAAAGGAGTAAAACCAGTTGCGTTTTTCACCGAGGTTCGATACGCCCACAAAGCGGAGTACAGGATCAAGTGCCAGTTCCTTTTACAGACTCCTATCATTCGTTGAAGCATTCATTTAAGAATTTTGTTAATAGCCTCAACTTGTCCATTTTATTGTGGATAATAAGGAGTAGAATTATCATGTGACAATCCTAACTTGGTAGTCAATTCAGACATCATATGGTTGCGAAAATGCTTCCCATGATCCGTAACTATATCCTGTGGGACCCCAAACCATGTAATAACATGGTTGAAGAAAAACAATGCAGTTGTCTTTCCTGTGTTGTTGAATGTTGGCATCGCTTCAGCCCATTTGGTAAAATAGTCGACTGCGACAATAATATAACCATGCCCCCCGAACGAAGGAGGGTTACAGGTCATGAAGTCAATACCCCATTTCGTAAATGGTCCAACAGAGACAACAGGATGCATTGGCATTGGTGGTTTGCAGATTTTACGATAAAAAATCTAGCATGCATGACAACTTCTGACTGCGAGGATGCAATCTCGAAAAATAGTAGGCCAAAAGTAACAAGCACGGAGTATCTTTTGCGCGGTAGCATATCCAGATAAGTGTCCACCACAAGCCCCAAAATGACAATCATTTAACACTTTTTCGGCCTCCTCATGTGTGAGGCACCTCCTTAAAATGGTATCGACACCACGACGATAAAGTGTATCGCTGACGATCAGATAATATTTGGCTTGGTATCGAATACGTCGTTGATCAAAGTGACAGGTATTAGGTCGAAAATTTTGGCTTTGGAGATAAATGATGAAATCTCCATACCAAGGATCAGATGATCCTATCAGAAACAGAATCTCATCTGGGATAGATGGTTCCGACATAGTAGCAGTACTATCAGAGGGAAGGTCACAGAGAAGCTCAGCCAAAATTAAAGACTTCTTTGACTTGGATTTGATGAATTCCAAATCAAATTCCTGCAAAATGACAATCCATTTTGAATATATGCCCACCAGAAATTGACGTGATAAGATGTAAGTCATGGGTTTGCAATCCGAAACTATTGTTCTTTTTTGGAGCAGGATATAATGGCAAAATCTTTGGAAAACTTGTACAACTGCCAAGGGAAGCTTTTCCATGTACGAGTACTTAACTTCCGTATCATTGAGATTATGACTCAAAGAATAGATCGGATGTTCAATTCCATGTTCTACTTGAACCAAAACCATAGAATTGGTCATTTCAGCCGCGACGATATATAAGAAATAATCATTTTGATAATTAGGAGGATACATTAATGACGCTCGGACAAGATGGTCCTTGACAACATCAAAATAAGCTTGTGCAACTTGGTCCCAATGGAAGGGAACCCCCTTTTTCAATAATCGAGTAAATCCTTTAGCCATTTTGGCGTAGTTTGGAATGAACCTTCTCAGGAAGTTATCCTTTCCTTGAAGTTTCTATTTCTGAATTAAGTTTGATGGTGCAGGCAAATCAAGAATGGCCTGAACCTTCAGTGGGTCTATTCAAATTCCTTCTTTTGAGACTACGAATCTGAGAAATCGACCAGAACCAACACAAAACACACATTTATGTGGATTGAGGCGTATCTTGTAGTGTCGAAAACATAAGAAAATGGCTCTCAAATGCATCGAATGATCAGTCCGATTTCGTGAATGCGCTAGTAAATCATCTAGATATTGTTCAACAATGTGCTTGATGTCGTTGAAAGCATAATACATTGCTCTCTGAAAAGTTTCCCCAACGTTCTTTAAACCAAAAATAAGTTTCCTATATGCGAATGTGCCCCAGGGACAGATGAATGTTGTCTTATGTTGGTCATCTGGGCGGATATTGATTTGATTGTAGCCGGAAAATCCATCCATGAACGAAAATATTTCGCATCCAGCACAATTGTCAATAATCTGGTCGATAAAGGGAGTAGGATAGTTGTCTTTTCGACAAGCATGATTAACATCCTGATAATCGACGCACACTCTAATGGTTCCTTGTTTTTTCATAACAAGAACGATATTGGAAACCCACTCAGTTAGTGGAACAGGGTAAATGAAACTAGCATGCAAAAGTTTTTCAACTTCTGCTTTGATGGCAGTGGCTTTCTTTGGATGAACAGGACGAAGCCATTGGCGCACCGGTTTGACATCAGGATACATATTAATAGTGTGTTCAACTATACAAGTATCTATGTATGGCATTTCCTCGTAAGACCAAGCGAATACGTCATGAAATTCATGAAAAAGAGAGCGATATGAATCAAGTTCTGATGGAGAACAAGCTATACCGACATGAATATTTTCTACAACGCCAGGTTTCGTTGAAATACGATAGAAATCGATTCTTCGATATTCGATAAATTTCGTTCAGAGTCAATTGCATTAATCAGCAAAGAATTCGAAAAGAAAGTTTTGATGGATGGGTGATATAGTTCACTGAGATTGTTTTTTTCATAATCAGGAAGATGGGAATGATGATGATAATCTTCCCATGGTTCTCCTTCTGACATCATAGCTTCCAAAATATTTTCATCTGTCAAAAACTTTGAGGAAAATGGATCAGATGGAGTACCAAAATCTAAGGAACAATCAACCCAAACACTCGACGACACTGATTTCGGATTTGCCGCCCAAGACAAATAGATTGATTGCTATGCCAGCTCAATAGGGCTGGGCGATAAAACATCATCCAACGTAGAAATATCAGGTATATCAGAATCACCTGTACTCTCCCTTAAGCCAAATAGAGTGAAAGAGATCATGTAGCAGGTCTCTATGCTTGCAATTTCTACCAACGTCGCGGGCGGCGGTAATGCAAAGGTTCCCATAAGAGTGGAATCCTTTAAGAGTCCTACACCAATGTTCTGAATTTCTAGTTGGGGTAAGTGAAAAAACCAAACACTTCCAGTTACATGTGAAGCAGAGGAGAAAAAGGTTAATTGATTGATGACTGTGATTGTACCTTTATGTAGAAAGGAAATCATTCTAAAGTATGTAGAAACGATGGCAGTCATTGCATATACCCATGGTATTCCAAGTAAAATATTATAGTCAAGGGGTCTATCAACAACCTCGACATCAATACTTACTTTTTTTCCCCCTAATTCAACATGCAAGTTATTGATAATACCACAAGGTTTATATGTTCTTCCATCAAAAGCCTTCAACGTCGTTGATGATTGTGATAATCACAGCGAGCCAAGTGACTTCCAACAGTTTAGAGACATAATAAACATATATGCTCCCTCATCAATAATAGTGCGATGAACAAGGTGACTGAGAACATTTACTTGTATGGAGAATGCCAATTCTGTTGGTAATTGCGGCACATAGCCCGTATGATTAAAGACGACAAGATTAGAATCAGTCGGATCAATTCCACCAATGGCCGATAATAAAGCTTGCTTCTGGGAGGGAAAATTTTGTAATACCTCAAGAGCAGACATAACTGAAGGGGATTGAGCCAAATCTTCAACTATATTATAATTTTGTGCAGCTCTTGCTCGAGGATTATATGTCGATTTATGAATTACTCCCTTTGGTGGCTTAATTGTCAATTCAGGAATAACAGTAGGTGGTACTGATTCATTAGATGGATTTGTTTTTGAGGTAGTAGGTTTATCAATGGCCAGACTACCATAGTATTTATTCCACGTTGACACCAAAATATCTTGTGAAGGTTTTGTGGTGGATAACATTAACACTTGGGAACTAGGAGCTAGATCCGTAGCAACCAAATTAGTTTCCGGATTTGGAAATGGGTCTGTCAACACAGCCGATGCATGAGAAGTCTTGATGATTTTTGAGACTTCAGCATGGTGAGGAAAATCCCTAACAAAGTGTTTCTCATTACATATTATGCATGGATAACGAGGTTTTTGTGGTCCAAACGGTTGATCAGATGATCTTTCCTGCGGGTTAGAAGTTTGCTTTTTCTTTGATTTCCCCTTTTTCTTACCTCCTGGTTGCTTGTCACTTTTGCCTTTGTAAAATGACACGAAATTTATTTCAGAAGTAGGAGCAGGATCAGATGCAGTAGCGTGGTGTGTGTTTGCAATGCCTATCAAGGCGTCTTTGGCATGAGAGTCCTTTATTTGAGGAGGAACATTGAAATTAGATCGTGACGCATTAGGAATTTTTTCATAGAGCATGCCAGACTAAGTGTAAATCAAATCTAAATATTGGGCACGAGCGATAACTTGCTCTTCTGTGATGACGCCACCTTTAGCCACATCCTCAGTTATAGATGGTAAAAGGGACTTAATGAACCATTCAACAAGGAGCTAGTCAGGAACAACTGTCTTAACCATTCGTCGACGACGACGCCACTCATGAATATGATCAGAAATGTGAGTAGCATTAGTCTATCTGAAGTTGGTCAAGAGTTCCATTCCAGTTTTGTATCTGATCGGTAACTGGAAATGGGTCAAAAATATAGTAGCTAAAGCATTGAAATTGTCAAAAGAATCTCTAGGCAACTCAATGTACCATTTAGTAGTCGAACCTGTGAGTGTACGCTGGAAAAGACGTAGTCGAACATAATCATCATTCAGGGAATTTGATGAACACCATAAATGATAAGTCATGACATGAGTCGATGCATCTTCTCTAGGTTTTCCATTGAATTTAGGAATATCAGAGGGTAATTTATGAGGTATTACCGGCCACCAAGGAGCATAATTTATAGGATCATTGGTTAACCGGTTTAAATCTGGTAATTCTAAGGTTGCAACAAAAGGCAACTGTCGATTAAGGTCAGAGCATAGCCAGGGTAAGATGGAATTGCTTGGGAAATAGGTCTTTGAGCACCAGCATACATAATTTGCTGCTGATAACCTAGATAGGGGTTGTTTTGCATAGCAAACCTTTGAGAATTTTGTTGACCAAAACCTGGATATGATACTTGTTGAAATGAAGTTTGAGGCATTTGCGCTTGTGGCTGCCAAGGGGTCTGTCCACCAATGTTATAACCCAAATTAGTATAAATTGGATTCGGTTGATATGTATAACTAGGTTGCGTTTGTGACATCCCATAAAATGGTACACCAGCTTGTGAATAAATGATTCCCGATACAGGTTGTTGTAAATTAACCAAAGGATTTTGAGTCTGTGGACCCAAAATTTGATGATATTGAGTTGAAGAACCTGCCTGATAAGGTTGATGTACAATATTTTGATTCTATAATAGGGGTATAGATGTATTAACAAGTGGTAATGAAGTGGGTGTAACAGGTTGAACATGTTGATACAAGTGTACAACCGTTTGTGGTTGGATAGGTAGAGTGGGCTGCCATTGAAAAACATTCATGTCAACATTAGTTTGACCAAAAAGTGACTGAGTACTGTCATATTGGGTGACCAAAGGTTACCCCCCAACATAAGGAGGATAATAATACGGAAAATAATTTTCTCCAAATGCTGGGAGTCCAGTTGATATGGTACTTAAAGGAATTGACCCAAAAGGACTGACTTGATATTGCCCTGATGATGTATGTAATGAATCAAGTTGTTCAGTACTAACGATAGGACTACCAATTAAAATACCAGATGATGACATTGGCAAAGACCATGAACGTGAAGATGCACTAGAGAAAGTGCTAGCCAATGATTTGTAACCTATTGGGACCGAAGGCCCACCGTGAAAATATGATTCTAGTGAGGTAGTGAACATCGACGGAGTAGCGAGGGTAGGAGCTGACATAATTGGAACAACAAACCCAACCGAAGATGTTGGTTCAGACATGGTTATGTGACCAAATATATACCCTCGAAAATCGACGAGAGATTGAATGGAAATAGGATCAACAAAAGCAGATGGAAACGATTGAGGAAGAGACGCGTACAGGTAAAGGTCCCCCCCAAAATGGGTTGGATTTAAAGGTGTATCGTCTTGTGGGATTTCTTCAATTGAAATTAAACTAGGAGGAAGAACTTCATTGTCAGGCCCAAAATATATTTCATACGGTTGACTGTGTGATATAGGAGTTTCAATGGCTACAAAAATTTGTGGGATGACCAAGGTAGGAACAACTTCTAGTTTTTCGACTTCAGGATTCATATTTTATGGCAAAGAAGAGACATGATCTGGATCAATTTGGGATTGAACAACGTCAGGTCCAGGAGGTATGGTCTCAGTGATTGAATGGATCATGACCACAGGTAGCTGTGAAGACTCCGTTTCGACAACAGTAGATGAACCGAGATGTGTAGAAACAATTTGAGTTAAATCTAGTTTAAAATATGATGTTTCGCCAGAGGTATGAATTGTACTTGATTCGACAGATCGTGATCGCCTTCGCCTACTAGAAGTAATTTCCAGTGGTAAAGGTGGTTTTAAAGCTAATCTACGCGAACGACGGGGGATAGGAGTTTGTTCTTCCATGATTAGTGATTTATTTTAACCAAAAAACAAATAAAAAAAGAGAGGGTAAAGCTAGGCAAAAGGTTTTACCAAGAAACTGTGAACTGCAAAATACCTCCTGGAAAACCAAGAAGTATGGGAAGGTAATCTCCCCAAATGCTGTGTTCAGTGTATCACAATTTCAAGGCGGCCGACTCAATTCACTATGGATGGATAGCACCTAAAATTTTTCCTCCCAAATATACCCGAAGGTACGTGGAGGCCCAAGTCTGTATTAGCGCTGTCTGATGCGAAATTGCATAGTGAGAGCACCCCTTTATACTTATCGTACTATAACACCGCCCAATATACCTGAAAGTACGTGGAAGAGCTACGATATACTTACGTACGTGGAGTGAGGTATCACACTGGGAATGTATCGTAGACAAGTTAATGACAGATGCTATGTTTTACGACGCCAGAACACGTCTCTAGCCTAGACCTTCTAAATGTTATCGTTATGGTTCAAATGCGTTGTTAAGTAAATTGAGATTAATTTTATGTTGATCTTGCTTGACAATTTTCCTTTCAAAGGTTCACCGCGATGATGTGTATGAAATTCCTAAAATGCAAGCGAAGAATGATAAACAAACTTTCACTTTTAGCTTTTTCAATGAAGAACCTAGCTACTAAGGGAAGAGAGAAAATAATTTGTGAGCAAACAAATCAATGAACAAAACAAAATCAATGAGCAAAAACTAAATGCAGATTTCCTAATGTTCCTTTTGCAAAACACACACAATTCTACATGCAAATGCAAGTTTTTCTTTTCAGTTTCCTTAATGTTATGAATGCAAAAAAGAAACTAGGTGCACTAGATCAATAATTAAAATGTTTTTTACTTTTGAGAAATGAAGAATACAAACAACAATTTCTCTTTTGAAGGAAAAATGAGGATTTCAACAACAATTTCTCCTATCAAGGAAATGAAGATTTTACGACAATTTCCTATTTCGAAAGCAAATGATTCTTAATGTGACCATAAAAATTACTTTGAAATCAACTTGTCAATGATAAAGAATTTTTTTTTAAACAAATATTGAACAAATTTTCAGTCAAAGGAGGAAGAAGTATATAGATTCACTGTAAATTTATGTAGATGTTCTATGCTCGATGCAACTTTACTTTTCACCATAGAAATCACATAAACAATCAAGTAAAATGATGATAGAACATATCGGTGGATCTATAGAAGACAAACCAGAAACAGAAAAATGTGGTGGTGCGTTACAACAGTCAACAGGATGCTTCAACCAGCAAAGTCTCCTTGGTCAGCCAACCCAGCATGTGTCACAACAGCCCTCAAAACAGCCACACGGTCAACTCAAAGGCAACCCTAGAAAATTCAACGTTTCCCCAACGGCAGCAATGGCAGCAACACCGGCAACAACGGCAGCAACTGCAACAACACCGGCAACAACGGCAGCAACGGCAACAACACCGACAACAACAGCAAAAACACCAGCAATAACGGCAGCAACGACAACAACACTGGCAGAAATGGAAACAACACCGGTAACAATGGCAGCAAAGGCAACAACACCGGTAGCAATGGAAGCAACGGAAGCGACACCGAAAACAATGGCAGCAACGGCAACAACATCGGCAACAACGGCAGCAACACCGGCAACAACGGCAACAACGGCAACAACACCTGAAATGATGAAAGCAACGGAAACAACACCGGCAACAATGGAAGCAATGAAAACAACACCGGCAACAATGGCAGCGACGGCAACAACACCGGCAGCAGCGTCAGCAACACCGACAACAACGGCAGCAACACCTCTTCATCCTTCTTTTCCCACGTGTGAACTAAAACTGCCTCCAAGGAGCTCGTACTAAATCAGAAGAGGAGATGTTATGTGAGGATGAGATGATTGAAATGTCCTCCAACGTTGACTCTATTTATATCAATCATTGAGGGTGTGTGACACATCTACTGGGGGTGTAAAACCTTAAGGCCAACCTACACATAATTTGAAAGTATTAAAAATAAATTCAAAATAAATGTTCTACTCATCGGTTCAAGATTATCTTTAGATTGATCTTGCACCTCTTTGAAAGAGGAACCCAATAAAAATATTGGTGTCTTCATCTGAGCATCACAACATGGAGTTTGGACCTAGTTGTCCAATTTTAACACTCCCTCTCAACTAGGGAGAACTCCATCCACTTGTGCAATCAAACATCGTGTGTCATCCCACCGTAACTTGCTTTGCTGGCCTCTTTATTTCAAAACAGAACTGGGTCAGTCACAAAGACATCATTCCTTGGCTGACAGATTCCGCCCAGAGGTCCGAAACCTCTATTGGACTCACAAAGAGTCTCATACCAACCCGAAGTTGGTTTCCCTGACCCAAAGTCAGTAGGTGGTTCGAAACCTCGCTTGGACTCAAGAGAGTCGTATATACTAACCCAAAGTTAGTCTCACTGACTTGAAGTTAGTTGGAGGTCCGAAACCTCACTAGACTTGATCCCAGATCAAGTGGTTGTACACGTGTCATCCTAGATAGAGAGTACGACAATCTCTAATGCGTCCATCAGTCTTTACTACTAGTCTCTAGCTTTTCCCACCTCATTGGCCAAATGAGAGGTACTTTCCATGAGTCTAGAAATCAAATGGGTAGGATGCATACGAGGCACAAATCATGAGAGGAAAACCAACTCAATCATCACGGTGGGGCCCAAGCACACCAACAAGGTTCGACAAGCCTAGCCTTGTGGTTGCTTATAGCTCTGAGAAGCTATCCCCAAAGCCCCCTAGAGCTCCCAGAGCTCATCATCCAATAGGACCCTGAGAATAGGGTCGTTCCACGATACCAAGATTCTCACGGAAGGTTAGGAACATGACCTTCCCTAAGGGCATTGTGAGAATATTCATGACCTTCTCATCAGTTCCTATATGATCTAGCCTTATGGCTCCTCACTGTACCATATCCCGGATAAAGTGGTACCAGCCATCAACATGCTTGGATCGTTCGTGGAACACGGGATTATATGACAAACTAATCCCCCTCTAGTTATCACAAAGGATAACGGTGGCATCTAGCACATGCTCGAACAGCTCACTGAAGAGATTTTGCAACCAAGTGACTTCACAACAGGCCATACATGTTACAATGTATTCTGCCTCAGCAGTGCTCAAGGCTACCGACTTCAGTTTCCTGCCCGAAGCAGATCTACGTGTGAAGTAGCATCCAGATGTGCTCTTGTGATCCACCACACTGCCAGCCCAATCAACATCAGTATATCCATGGAGTGTCATACTCCCGATAGTGTATCTCAGCCCATGGTCTATCGTGCCTCAGAGATATCTCAAGAGTTTCATGGCACCAACCCAGTGAATGTTATGATCAACCATGTGTTGACTCAAAGTGTTCACTGCACAACATATGTCCAGACGGGTGTTCAATAAGAACATCAGGTCCCCTACGAGTTGAAGATACTCAGTAGGATTTGCTAGCATGGGCCCAGCAGCGCTGCCACTCAACTTCTTGAAGTTGAGCTCCATCGGTGTCGACACGGACTTGCAGTCCACCACACTAAAACTTTCCAGAAGCTTCATAATGAATTTTCCTTGAGAAAGGAAAATCTCGCCAAGTCTCTGCCAGACCTCCAGGCCTAGGAAATAGTGCATCAGTCCTAGGTCCTTCATCTCGAACTCAGCAGCGAGCTCCCTCTTGCACTGATGAATGAGAGGGTCAACACCTGTCAGGAAGAGGTCGACTACATGCAACACCAGAATGAGAGGCTTCTCTCTATGAACCTTGAAGTAAAGGTTCGGATCAACATTACTACGAGTGAAGCCCAGCTTCATCAATTAGCTATCTATCATCTCGTACCAAGCTCTGGGTGCTTCCTTCAACCCATAGAGGGCTTTCTTCAAATTGCAGACATGGGTATCCTGATCCCGGACTTCGAACCCCATAGGTTTCTCCACATACACCTCTTCCTTTATCGCACCATGCAGAAGTGTAGTCTTCACATCCATCTGATGAAGACTCCATCCTTGCGTAGCAGCAAGGGCTATGATAGATTGGATGGTGGTCACAGGTGAAAATATGTCATCATAGACTATGCCTTCATTTTGAGAGAAGCCACAAGCAACAAATCTTGCCTTGAACTTTTCAACACTTTCATCAGATCCATGCTTGAACTTGTAGAGCCATTTTGAGGTGACAACTACTTTTTCCTCTGGTCTAGGAACCACATCCCAGACATCATTCTTCATTATGGACTCATACTCTTCGTGCATAGCATCCTTCTAGACTTGATGCTTTACGACTTCCTCAAAAATATCCAAGCTTGAATTGTACAATAGTACTCATGGCTGCTAGATACCCTAGGTATCTACTCGGCTTCTTTCTTTCACGGAATGTCCCCCTTGGGGCTATATGTTCCTTAGAATCCTCGAGAGTGTCCCTGAGCCATGATGGTCTCTTTCCCAGTGAAGGAGGTGGATCAATCGGGTCCATTGGTCCTTCAACATCAGGCATCGTCTCATCCTTCGGTTCCTCTTGATTTCCAGGCCTTGCTTCATGATCTTCCTCAGATCTCAGAAGATTGACTACTTTCCTCAGGGAAGCATCTTCATCAAAGGTGACATCGTGGCATATCTCCACTTTCCTCTGACCAGGCACATAGAATCTATAGGCCTTCAAAGTTTTGTTGTAGCCCACAAACATTGTGGTCTCCCTCTTGATGCTAGCTCCTCTGCAAAAGTTCTTAAACTCGTTTGTCTCATATTCAGTGCCATTATCGGCCTGTCAGATAGCAGCTCATGTCATTTCTCCCAGTGGAATTCCTCCACCTTGGTAGAGTGTATCAATTATAGACCCAAACATGATAGCTTCCTTGAAGCTCTTCTTCCACATGCGCACCTTTCCATCAGTGAATGCCACGTTGAAACCTTTGTCTTCCATGGCTGATATAGACATGAGGTTCTTCTTCAAATTAGGTACATAGAGTACATCCTGCAAGTGGAGGACTTGACCTTGAGACAAGTGGAGGGTCATAGTCCTTGTCCCTTTCATTGGATATGTGGCATTATCTCCAAGGATAATTTCCAGATTAGTATCATTCTCAACCATATCAAAGAGTGCTTCCTTGAACCCAGTGATGTGCCTTGAGGCATCACTATCTATCAACCAGACATCCATAGTGTAGGGTGGAGATGCAACGGAGAGGGCAGCTACAAGAATGTATTCATTTCTTTTATCAACAACATTTGATTCCTCATACCTGGAATTTCTTGACCTTTTGAAAGGTTGATCATTTCCGCGGGAGGGAGCCTTTCTCTTTCCCTAGAACCTGTTGTTCCTTTGATTATCATCCCTCCGGTTGTTGTTTTTGTCATGATCATCAGGAGAATCCTTCTTGAAAGGGCATTCTCTACCAAGTGACCTGGCCTATGACAAGTGAAACACTTGCCCTTCATTCCTTGGGTCCCTGCTTTTCCTTTGTACTTTGGACCACCAAAGTTCTTCTTTCGAGAATGAGCAGCATATGCAACATTTCCTTCATTTCCATACTCCTTCATTCTTGATGCATCTTGACAGTGCTTCGTCGAAGTCAGGTATCACATTATTATTTATAATGGTAGTGTTGAACACATGCCATTCGGATGAGAGCCCTCCAAGTGCGATGAGTACCATCTCTCGATCAGCTATTGTCTCCCCATTAGCCAGCAGATTTTTCCTGATCTCGGTCAGCTTCAGAAAGTATGATTGGACAGACTAATCCTTGCCCTTCTTCAGATTCTTCAATTGATTCTTGAAGAATTGTACTTGATTTTCAATGTTGGCTTTGAACATGAGGACCAATTTATCATACATCTCTTTGGATGTGCCCAACTCAGAGATGTAGGCCACCAGACTTTTATGAATGGATTCCATGATCATCAGCTTTGCTTTTATCTCCCCCTTCTTGTACTTTTTTTTGGTAGCAACAGTAGCAGTGGATGGAGGTTCTTGGATTTTACCCTGCACATAGTCCATGACATCTTGGTCTTCCAATTGAAGATCCAATATCATCTTCCAAGCATGGAAGTCATCCTTCCCAGTCAACTTGTCATCCTCCTTGAAGCCATAGTTTGTGGAACCCATTTTCTTCTTCGGTGATTGCTATAAAGTAGGGCTTGTCTTCACCTCAGCTCTGATACCATGTAAATTTATGTAGATGTTCTATGCTTGATGCAACTTTAATTTTCACCATAGAAATCACATAAACAATCAAGTAAAATGCTGATAGAACATACCGGTGGATCTATAGAAGACAAACCAGAAACAGAAAAATGTGGTGGTGCATTACAACAGTCAACAGGATGCTTCAACCAGTAAAGTCTCCTTGGTCAGCCAACCCAGCATGTGTCACAACAACCCTCAAAACAACCACACGGTCAACTCAAAGTCAACCCTAGAAAATTCAACGTTTCCCCAACGGCAGCAATGGCAGCAACACCGGAAACAATAGCAGCAACGGAAATAATGACAACAACGACAACAACACCGGCAAAAACAGAAAAAACACCAGCAATAATGGCAGCAACGGCAACAACACTGGCAGCAATGGTAGCAACACCGGCAACAACGACAGCAACGACAACAACACCAACAGCAATGACAGCGACACCGGTAACAACGGCAGCAACGGAAACAACACCGGCAGCAACACCGGCAACAAAAACAGTAATGGCAACAACACCGGAAACAACGACAGCAACGGAAACAACACTGCCAGCAACGACAGCAACGGCAACAACACCGGCAGCAACGGCAGCAACACCGGCAACACCGGAAGCAACACCGGCAGCAACGGCAACAACACCTCTTCGTCCTTCTTTTCCCACGTGTGAACTAAAACTGCCTCCAAGGAGCTCATACTAAATCAGAAGAGGAGATGTTGTGTGAGGATGAGATGATTGAAATTTCCTCCAATGTTGACTCTATTTATATCAATCACTGAGGGTGTGTGACACATCTACTGGGGGTGTAAAACCTTAAGCCCGACCTGCACATATTTTGAAAGTATTAAAAATAAATTCAAAATAAATATTCTTCTCATCGGATCAAGATGATCTTTAGATCGATCTTGCACCTCTTCGAAAGAGGAACCCAATAAAAATATTGGTGTCTTCATCTGAGCATCACAACATGGAGTTTGGACGTAGTTGTCCAATTTTAACATTCACTGGTCAATTGAGCATCAAAATTTTCAGAACACAGCAGTAAACAAAACTGAAGCAAGTTGCAAAGTCAAATTCAAGGGAATTTGGATACTTTCAGGAGTCAACGCAGTCCTCAAGGGGCGACAGTGCTCTGCAACCCAGGCTAGGAAGGGAGACAGTGCTCTGCAAAGCACTGTCTAGTCTAAGGGTGCGTTGGGCGCAGTATACAAAGAAAAATAATAATGTTTAACTCACTGTCTTTGCAAATTAAGCTCTGAAAAATTTTAATCTTTGTGTGTAATAACTACTGGGTGGATAAACAAAGCAAATCAAAGGCTAAAACACCTAGAACTAAGAGAAATTCTCCCCAGTGGAGTCGCCAATTTGTTGGGCCAAAATTGTGAATTACGGATAAATCACGCTTCCCTAGACAGGTGCTAGTCTAGAACAACAGGTGAAAGACTATACGACTATTTTTCCTAACTCAGAACATATACATAGAGAGGATTGGATGCTTACTTGTTTAATCGCTTCCAAATGGCTCCTTCTGTCGCTTCCGCTGTAGCTTCAAATTCAAACGGTTTGTAGGCTGAATGCTTCCTGCAAGAAAGAACATTGAAACAACAGAAGATGTAATAATATAAATATATATTCAAGCTAGTTAGCTAAATCAATAAAGCATAAACCATACACATCAACTAAGATCTTGCAATATGGAAAATCAAAGCCAATACAGATGCATATAGGGAAAAATAAGCAGTACTCTTTATTGATGATAGAAGGAGAGGTTACAACCTAGTGACTGATTTGAAGTGACCTTCCAGTAACGTTCCCAAACCTCATCACATTATAAATCTCTCCAGCAGCAGTTTCAAAAATATAGCTCTCAATTGAAAATTTTCCAGCATTTCTCTACTCAATTTCTTCCTTCTCAAGCACTTAGGTCTGTGCTCAATTTATAGATGAACTGTAGGTTTTTTTGCAATCAATGACTTTCCAATAATAGGCAAGACATGTTTCTAGTCATGTAGATGTCAAATGGACACTTGGATCCGAAGCTTGACACATGTGAACTCTTCTAGAAGGGACTGGCCAAGTGGAGATTCCAGAACAATGAGAATTTCGCTCCCAATGTGATCAACACACCTGTGAATGTCGGGAAGTGCTTTGCAGAGTAGCCTTGCACAAGGCTACCTGCATATGCAACGCACTTAGGCCCCTTAGAGCCTGCGTTGGTGATCTCTCATATGCTATATAATAAGCTTCAAACCATGGAAACCTTTTCTTGATGAAAGTCTTGCTTGATTTGTCTTGTTTCTTGTCTTAGGGCATGTAGCAACTGAAATGATAGGGAATGATAGAACCTTGATCATTGGTCCTGGAGATGATGCCCAGTTAACCAGGTCATTGGGAATGGTGCCCAAATTGACCTATAATAGGGGAGTTGAATACTTAAGAAATTTAAACACATAAAAAATCAATTTTAATCCATGGAGAACACCGGATATGTCTTATACAAAAATTATACTACACAACATGTAAAAAAAGAAAACATATACATCAAACACAACAACACATTTTTATGATTGAAATTCATTGCCAACATAAACATTATATACAAGACAAATAAAGTTGTCATAATAAAAGTAAGAAAGAAAAATATCAGAACTAATAGGCAATATGGCAATATCATGAAAAGATATTTCATTGAATTTGCTTTAAAAATGTTCAGAAATGTTGGAAATAAGGTTGACAAACTATCAAAGTTCTTTAATCAAGACCCTTTACAAATGACAATGTTTCTGTAACTACTTAATGAAATGAAATTAATCAACAATCTAACACAAGTTCAAGCTTCTGCAACTGGTACAGATTCAAACTCTTGGACATTGGTATACTGCACAAATACTAGACTCATAAGTGTTAGAAAATAAACAACAGTTTTAATAAAATCATCAATGACCAAACTATGATTATGTGATCTAGAAAAACATAAAATTAACTAACCCCTTTTGCAGCTACTTTTTAAAAGGTGACCCGCAACACAAGCTTATGAGTCTCCTAGCAATATTAAGAAAGTTCAAAGCAACCCAAAACTGAAGTGAACTTATCAATAAATCATACCAAAATGCAGAAGTGAGTATCCTTCACTCTTCGTATCCATTTTCCTTTTAAGCAGGTGCTCATAATTGTTAGGTGGTTATATTGTGGTTTATTTAACCACTCATTTATCAAAACTGAAGGAAAGGGGGGGGATAGGAAAAGTTACTAAAATAAGAATTGACCAAAATGAACGAGGAGGGAATAAGACTTAAGAGGGAGGACAGACCACTGTCCATGCAGCAACATTAAAACATTGAAACTAATATTATTAATGATGCATTATTTCCTCCTTGTATCTCCATTTAAAGCATACTATGAAAATATAATTCTATAATATCATAATCATCAAAATCATTCATCATATTCCCCATTCATCAAAATCATGCCAACTGTCAAATTTATGGGTCATGCCAATAGTCAAATTGTACATAACCATCATGCACATTGTATATAAAAAAGGAATGAAGTATGTATCATCATATATTGTCCAAAAATAGTGTTAGCAGAGCAAGTGCATCATAACCATGTAAGCATTTTCCAGCCCATTTCCACTATCGTTAAAAAACTGCTGAAAATAACCATAATGCTTGGATGTTTCTTCTACAGTATAAGAATTAATCTAAATGACTTCTCTTTCTAGTTCACTATTTTCCAAGCTCTGTTGGAGTGTTGAGATGGATACTTTAGGGGCTATTTTATTTGGTGGGAACCTAGCAGCAGTTATATCTTCTAAATGAGACATGGATTGGGTTGGAACTTCAGGTGCTTTATCACGATTGGAAGATGGATGGAAAATAACACTATGCATGATATAAGTTGACTTATAGAAATAAGAATATGAATCAGAATTAACATGAATCTTTTAAGACTCAGGCTGTCTACCAGGGATTTGATTGACTTTTTCCCAACCTTAATATCATGGAGAAGAGCTACCAGAAGGAGTATGATCCAAAACATTATTATTTTGATAGGGTATTTCATGAAAATTTGGATGTGGACGCAAAGAATATTAGTGAGGCTCATTAGACAAAGGTGGTTGGATAATTGCAGGTGGAAGACCTAGGTAAAAATGCCCTGTAGTATCCAGTTACCTAAATTAATCAAAATCTGCATTAAAGTGTAATGAAAACCGAATCCTTCTATTTCTACCTTGTTTCCAAATTCCTAATGGTCTATTGCCTCTTCCCCTAATTCGTCTGCCTGAACCTCTAGAGAATAAAATCATAACGACCAAGAATAATTATTAGCCAATGCATGACACCAAGTTTGGCACAACAATGATATAATTCTCTTTACAATTTCGTGATAGAATTTGTAAAAAAAAATATAAAGCATGTGCAAGGTCAACAACAACATGATAAAGTACACATAAGGTGATGACGTTGTTGTATCTTAAGAGACAATCCCTCGGTTGTGAAAGGAATCAATGCTTAAGACATTTTAAAAGTATGTCACATAAATGATTTTATCATGAGGTCTTTGTTCTATCCCTCTGGAGACTAGTTTTCTAAAACCATTAATGATCTGGAATAATAAAAGATTTCATAATGCCATTCACTGCTGATATCTGAATGAAAAGAAGAACTGCAGGGGAAACTCAAAGTAATATGATGTAAACACATAATATACCACTTTTAATTTTCAGAGGAAATTCATGGAGAGAGAGGAAACTCGAAATAATATGTTGTAAACATAGAATCTATTACTTTAAAGTTTCATCAGGAGTTTGTGAAGAGAGGGGAAACTCAAAATAATATGTTGTAAACACATAATTATTACTTTTAAGTTTCAAAGAGAAATTGTGAAGGGAGAAGAGATGGAGTGAAGGAGCACAAATTAAGGTTATTTAACTCTTACTCATAGATGTAATTAAGAGACTGACTACTACATTACTTCACTTCATTCAAATAAGGGACACAAAATGGCACAAGGAACACGAATCACCATCAATAATTGCAGGAAATTTACTACTTTCATTTACTGATCAGAAAAATAAGTACAAAATGTAATCCCCAAGAGGTCTAGAACTCAGGCCCCATTTTTCTTTATTTCTATCTACTTAAATACATCCAAATAGTTCATAACTGCTGAACTTCTTGAAACTTTTTCGACTACCTAAACTGTTAAAATTACTTATGCAATCATACAAAGAAAACAAATTGAAACTGGAAATATCATTCGTTTTTCTGAATCTGATTTGTTGCTGATGCATCCCCCCGAAGTGCTGAGGTGTCGTTTATTGTTATGATGTGATAGCTGCACAGTTCTGTAACAACGCCACTATTCCCAACTTGACCCAGTTGTCATGCTTCCAAAAATGCCACTGTATGCTCTTTTGCCTGAATCTGCCTATGCCTCCGTGCTTCAAAAAATGTTATCCTGTCCCCTTCTGCCCGAATCTGCCCATGCTTTTCCATTTCGAATGCTATCATCATGTCATCTACTACTCGACTCTTCCTCTTCTCCGCGTGCTTACTGTGTTTAGTCTTCTCTTCTCCTTTTCTTTTCATCGGGTCACTTACCTAAGTTTCTCTGCCCGTGTTGAGACTTTATTCCGTTATCAAGACATTTCTATGACTTTACGTTATAATCGTCCTTTCTTCCTCTGATGCGATTTAACACAAGAAATGCCTTACCTCCAGATTTGAAAACCTTTGGAGTTCAGTTTTGAAACCACATCGCATCCGCCTGTAAATCAAAAATTGGGGATTTCATTATGAAAGACGAGAGGTAAGTGTTAAACTTTGTAATGTGCAAAGTGCGACGGGAAAAAGGTGATGTGGCAGGCAGAGGTGGGGCCAATCGCAAATCACAAATCGACAGATTTGTTATGAGAAATGGGAGGTAAGTGTTAAAAGTCACGAAGTGCGATGTGCGATGGGTGGAAGGTGATGTGGCAAGTGGAGGTGGGGCCAATCGAAATTCATAATCAGTGATATGAAACTTTCTGCACTTTGCACTTTGACGATCATAGCATATTCCTTTAGCGCCTTTCCTCCTGACCTTGTGATGTGCAATATGCGATCACATCGCATCGAAATATCGTAAGTTTAACCATATTTAAAACTTTTATCCTTTACCAAATGTGATATGCGATACGATCTCCGCTGTCCATCTCTCTGTTTTGATTCTACGCTTTGATCATGACCGTCTATTTTTCCCTTTGCGCCTCCTCCAAAACTCTTAAGTTTTGAAGGGAAATACACCATTTCTCTGCCTTCAGGAAATTAATTTTTTTCTCCACGGTGTAACCCTCTTGAGCTTGTGAATACGCCCGACTCGACCCTGACCTGTATGTAATGTTCTGAACGCTTCAATCGGCCCGACCCTTGAACTTTTTTGCATGCGAATAAGCCTGACTTGACCCCTCCTGCACACTTTTCTCTTTTGCTCCTCCTCTGGCTTAGATTACACCTCCAATGCTGCTGCTTCCTTGATTTTAGTTCTGGTGCACATGTGATGACGAATCCTTTTTGAGCTTGTGGTTATCCTTTCGAGCATATTACAGGTCTTCTTGAAATTTTAACAACTGTTCCTCAATAACCTTGAATTGCTCAAAACCTCTCTTGACTTTTAGCTGAGTTGAATTTGTTAAGTCCCTATATTAATAGTGTAGCCCATTATTATGTTAGTGTATCCCCCCTTATTGTTATTATTGTACCCCTGTAACCCCCATATTTTTATTATTGGCCCTTACATTATTATTGTTAGGTCGGCTAGGATTACATTGTGGCCCCACTAGGATTATATTGTGGCCCCATGGACTCCTATATATAGAAGGAGGTTTTGTTCATTTGTATCATCCAAGAATTTTTCATTTATGTAATGTATTGGAGGTTGCCCCCTCGAAGTGGCTCATTTCTAAGGCGTTGATATCTCTTTTCTTCTATTTTTGGAGCTGGTTACCCAACATTTGGTATCAGAGCTTTGGATTCTAGGGTTTTCGCTGCTCCAAACAGGTCATTGTGGAATTTTCGCTATAAATTTTTTTCTACGAAGTTTCAAAAGCTAAAACTTTTAGGGTGCGAAGCCGAAATCCCGAGGAAGCTTTTCTAAAAATTTCAGAGCTTGGTTTGCAATATTTTCGGAGATATGATCTGTGGAAGTTAGGTCTGTTTTCAGGCTCCTAAACAGGTCATCGTGGAATTTGCGCTATAAAGTTTTTTCTACAAAGTTTCAGAATCTGAAATTCATATGGTGCGAAGCTGAAATCCTGAGGAAAGTCTTAAAAAAATTTCAGAGCTTGGTTCGCAATATTTTTGGAGATATGATCTGTGGAAGGTAGTGCTGTTTCAGGCTCCTAAATTTCATCTCAAAGAGGTGATCGTGGGAAAAGTTCAATAACTCTCTCTCTGGGCATTAGATTTGAGTGCCGTAAAAATTGGTCGCAAGTACACGGATTTTAGTTTCTTGGCTATCAATTTCAGAGACGAAAGACGAAACAGTGACACGTGGCAAGTCGTACAAGTTTGATCTACTGAACCAGTCTAGAATTAGGTCATTGTGGGAGATTGGACACAACTTTGCCTTGGAGAATCCAAATCAGGTCAGACCTATGGCATTTGAAAGATAATTTAGAGGACTACGTTGGTATAGAAATTCAAATATTTAAGTGCTACAATCGTAGAGATAATACAATTTCAATATCGAGCTCCTCAAAATCAAGAAAAAGCTATACTATGATGCATGAAGAGGAAGAGTTGCAGTATGAGATATCAAAATTACGGTACCAAGTGCAACAAGTTTCAATTTTATGAAGAGAAATTGAAGATGAAATAGATGGTTTAAAATCAGAAATGGAGGCTAAGTTGGATGGTTTGAAGGATCAAATAATAGAAAATATGGATGATAAATTAGTGGAAGATCACATCGAGCATCAACAACAAGTTCTCCAACTCTCAAAGGATAACCCAACTTTGCTGCAGAATCTAATGAAACAACAGGAAGATCAACATCACATCGAAAGAAGTTATGAAGCAGTCATAGAAACAAGAAATCGACAAGTACGATCAATTTCAGAGTATCTCGGCAAGTGGAAGAACTTTCTTGTAGAAGATTCCACATGGGACGATGAGAATTTTATACAAAAGCATCAAGAAATAATCAAGCGTTGAGGACAACACTTGTTTGAAGGAGAGGGGCATGTTAAGTCCCTATATTAATAGTGTAGCCCCTTATTATGTTAGTGTATCCCCCCTTATTGTTATTATTGTACCCCTGTAACCCCCATATTGTTATTATTGGCCCTTACATTATTATTGTTAGGTCGGCTAGGATTACATTGTGGCCCCACTAGGATTATATTGTGGCCCCATGGACTCCTATATATAGAAGGAGGTTTTGTTCATTTGTATCATCCAAGAATTTTTCATTTATGTAATGTATTGGAGGTTTCCCCCTCGAAGTGGCTCATTTCTAAGGCGTTTATATATCTTTTCTTCTATTTTTGGAGCTGGTTACACAACAGAATTAGGCTACAATAGATGCAACTATGCACTATGGAGGGTTTTGACTTCAAAATTGCAAGCAGAAAAATGTACAGGTGGCTAGGATATAAAATTTAATTATAAAATCAACAATATTTGCAGAATGGACTTCATTCATATACCAAAAATATAACTTTTAAACAAAACGATAACCCTTTGAGGGCTTCAAAATCATTAAGTTCCTGGATATTTTGAGTAATTATAATTGTCAGAAATTTAACATATGCATATAATATTCAACTTAGGCTCATTCAAATTAAATCTATTCATTCGGTATAATATGAAATATTTTTATGGGTTGCAATAATCGCCAAAGGAAATGGGGTTTCTTCTTATAACAATAATCACATGTAGGCATAAAGAAAACAACCTTTGACCTGACGTTGGTATGATTGCTTCAAAGGGTGAACAATGAAGAATGGTATGCTTTAAGCCACTAAAAAACACCATGTTATTCATTTTACAGAGGTATTTGAGACAAAGTCTACAAGGTAAAATTATGACTATATATAGAGTGAGCTGAATGAAACTGAAAGAGGTCACGTTGACCATGTCGTTTGAGTCAATACGAACATAGGCTTGTAAAATGAACTTGTTGTTCATGAAATTTTTGAAGGGAAATGAATGAGATGGAGGGGAAACACATGTAAATATTTATTTAACAAATAGCCATCTGAAATTAACCATAAGTGCCAAATATACTAGCCTGTTACAATGCCTTCGAGTTGCCAAGATGCCAAATGTTCACCAACTATGTGTTGAGACCGCACTCGTTTCTTGCTCAGCATGCCATGATGGTTAGGGTTGCTAACTTGACTCAATGAAAATAATACATAGTGAAATTTCCAAATGAATGAGAAAAACGTTGAGCTTTTGCTAAAACCCTTGCCAAAATAAATTTATATTCACATATGTTGTTGATCATCAAACCCTAGCATAATTGGTGTTGATCGACTGATATGGAGAAGCATTTACTATCACATCATTTCATTGCCAGAACTATTGACACATTTACACCACCTTAACCTGCATTTCCATCTATTCACGTAATGCCAACTCATAAGAGTGTGTGGAATCACATAACCAATTAGACATTATCACATATTCATGATCCGATCCACAGTCATATAATATATCATAGCCCAATAAATAATTGCAATCAACGAAATGAGATATGAAACTATGCCTTGTACATTGCACATTGCGCTATGTAATGCGACTTATATAGTAACAATACAGGTTTCCCAAATGTTGATAACCATCGTAATATATATAAAGACACAATCATATGGATGCAATAAACATTCAAGAAAATACTATCCCTTCTAATCTTCAATGAGTCATAACATGTGCCATTTTGCTTCTTTCAATGCCGCTTTAACAATATAGAATTATGTATATAGGAAGAAACTGTGAGCATCACTTCATCACTTTCTACATGGAATAATAACATATGTACAACAAATATTAGTTATCAAACAATTATTCTCAATATTAAACAAAACAATGGGCAATTTTATGGCTGAATTTCACCACTTGAGTAGCAATGTTTTTAAGTGGTGGACTCCCTCCCTCTTAGCCTTAGGTCAATAGATGGTCAACTAATCATTTACAAATAATTTTATTGGTCGTCTAAGAGGTAGAGGTGTTCTTGTTTTGCAGTTATGTTGCAAAATATGAAAATGACGAATAATAGTGTCAACAGAGCATTCAACAAAACAATAAGAGGCTAAATCAGAGGTAGAAAAATCAGGATTTTTGGAGTTGTGTTCTTGAGCTCTAAGGAGAGAAATATACCAGCTAAAATCCCCATCGAAACCTGCCATGAAACAACATCATAAAGAGAATTGGCTTTCTTAAGGACAAAGGGAGGGTGGCCTGGTGGTGCTTTGGTTCAACAACTACAGGGGAAACCTTCCTTTCTAAATAAATCATACAATTGTTCATATCTTCTATAAGATGCAAGATAATGTTCATTTTAGTACTTTTTTTTGAATCAGAAACTAGGAAAACAATTCTATTAAGTTGATCCTCATACTCCAAACAAGTTTGTAGGGAATATGCAACATTTGCGATAATTTTTTCCTCAAGCATTTTATTGGCTTGAGGGGTCCTGACCCAGGTTTAGAGTTAATATTAACCAACAAAACCCTGTTAATACCGTCCCTTTCGGTAGTGATCTACTTGCGCATGTCAAAGTATCACCCGAAGCAATATGGGGGGGGGGGGTGCTGGAACCAGGTTCCCACAGCCTGAGATAGAATTAAATGATGTGGGTGTGTTTAGATCTATAATACTAGCGGAAACCCTTCACAAAAGAAACCCTAACCAGGCAGATCTAGGTCCAATTACATAGGTTATCCTGCGCACACACAGATAAAGGCTTCACAATCCTTTCAATAGTCTTAGCAAGGTGATATTTAGTTCTTACAGTAACAGATATATGAATTCAACATTCATATAAGATAGAAAAGAAGGTACGCAACCGATCCAAACATAGATAATATACTTGATGCAGTAAATGGAAATAATACACAGAACCAGATCATAAAGCGAAGCATGAATGCATTTGATACTCATAATTATCCAAAAACACATCTTTATTCATTCACAATTTTTAATCTCCTTACAATACTTCAGTTCCACCCACGCACACAGCCAGCAGGGTCCGCACACAACAGGACTAAGGTCTCCACACACACGACGAGCAGGAGCCTTCTATACCCAAAAAAAATCACTTCACATCTCATGACATCATAATCTTATGAAAACTTACTTATAAATTTTTTATCCAACTCGATCTAGTCTTCTATTTATATCTTTAGCTTATGTTCATCTAAGGCCTGCAAAATGTGGTTTGTGACCTCTAGTTATACCCTTTTTCCCATTAAAATTCATGAAGGGGCTTTGACCCACCCCAAATCCCCTTGACCTGTGCATTTCTTAGCGTGCATGACTCAAAACTAAAAAAATACTATATTTTTATCAAAATTGCGGTCCTAAGGGACCCCGCTCCAACACCTTTTCTTATAGATAGATGGTATGGTGTTGTAATAATGTATTAAGGTTTCTTGACCTTGAGGTCTAATTAATTGAGGTATTTAATTGTAAAGTCTTGTAAAACTTAAGTTGAATTCCCTAATAGTTTCACCATTTTGAAATACCATTCCATTATAATCTTTAAGGTGATTAACAGGGCTCTGCTGCTATCCAAAAGTAGACTTAAACCAATAAAAAATTTCAACTCACTTCGAAAATGTTACAGGAGGAAAATTATAAAAATCAGAGGCAAATTTCCCTACAAGGGTATTTACAAACAACTTCATGTAGATGTCATTGGTATTTTCCTCAATGTTGTTGGAGGCATTCGAAAAATCAGACAGATGGTCATCCATTGTGCATGTCCCATCTCCCACAAACTTAAGAAAATTATCCTTCAAATTAGGAAGAGGTTGGGTAGCAAGTGCCATATTCAAAGGCGAAGATACATGCCATGGAGTAACATCGTGGTCCTCAGAAAATTTGAAAATGCAATTTTTAAAAATATCTTTGTTAGGATCATTGGGGTCATATTGCTAGCTATAAGCCCTAAAGTTACTTCCCAAAAGAGCATTTCCTACCATCTGGGCGGTTAAAGGTTGGAAATTGTTCCTAGGACCTTTTGTAGCGAGGGATGTAGTTCAAAGATAGGAATTAGTTGAGTATCAGACACAAAACACCTAAGATTTCGTTCATTATATGTAAAAGTTTTTTTTCGTTGTTTAAATTTAGCTAATGAGTCAAACTTTGGTGAAAACCCCCTAATCCTACGTGATTTTTTTCCAGGATCCTTAGGTACACGAGATCTAGACCTTGGCCAATGGGTGGATGATTTCATTTATCAAAAGATTTAATTCACGTTATGGTGGGCAAGTCTTTCTCCTTCTTGAGCATCATCCAGTTATATGTCATTAGATATAGAATCCCAAACTCTCTAGAGTTCCTCTTTGGTCCTAGCAGTGTCTAACATAAGATTGAACAACCGAGTAGATACTAAGTTGATCTGCAAATCATAATGGAATATAAGGTTAAACATGTCTCGAAAAAGCCATTCATTTCAACTTAATCAACTTGTTGTAAAGGAATCCTTTCGTAATAATATATTGCAAGTAAAGAAAATAAGGTAAGTAACTGACCTATATTAAGATTTTATTTTGCATACTTTTTAGCATGCAGTGATAGCGAAGCAACAATATCTTCTTTCTCATCAAATAGGCTTAAATGGGAAGCCCTTGTCATAACCCTTCTTACATAAAAAATGTAAAGAAAAATAAAAAGAAAAGAGGAAAATATAAAATGAAATAGAAAACAATTAGAACAAAAAGAAATAAATCTGAACTCCCTAGTATGGTCACCATAAAGGATGTTGATGACATAAATTGCACCTTCAATCATCCAACACCTTGAGAAATTCCTAAATGGCTAGTCTAGGAACAATGAGAACATGGCCCGAATCTTTATAGTGTAACAAATAGAATGTAGGGGAGTTGAATACTTAAGCAATTAAAAGACATAAAAAAATCAATTGTAATCCATGAATGACACAAGATATGTCTTGTACAAAAATTATATTTCACAACATATAACAAAAGAAAACATATACCTCAAAAAAAAAATATTTACAATGCATTTTTATGATTGAAATTCATTGCCAACATAAACGTTATATACAAGAAAAAGGAAGTTGTCATAATAAAAGTAAGAAATAAAAAAATCAGAAATAATAGCAAGATGGAAAGATCATGAAAATAAATTTCATTGAATATGCTTTAAAAATGTTTAGAAATGTTGGAAATAAGGTTGGCAGACTATCAAAGTTTTGTAATAAAGACCCTTTACAAATGATAGTGTTTCTGTAACCACTTAACCAAATGCAAGTAATCAACAATCTAACACAAGTTCAAGCTGTTGCAACTGGTACATATTCAAATTCTTGGAAATTGGTATACTGCAAAAATACCAGACTCATCTGTGTTGGAAAATAAACATTAGTTTTAATAAACTCATCAATGACCAAACTATGATTACTTGATACAACAAAACATAAAATTAACTAACCCATGTTGCTGCTACTTTTTAAAAGTGACCTGCAACACAAACGTATCAGTCTCCTAAAACTGTTAAGCAAGTTCAAAGCAACAACCCAAAACTGAAGTGAACTTATTAATAAATCATACCAAAATGCATAAGTGAGGATCCTTCACTCTTCATATCCCTTTTCCTTTTAAGCAGGTGCTCATAATTTTCAGGTGGTTATATGGTGGTTTATTTAACCACTCATTTAACAAAACTGAAGGAAAGGGGGGAGGGGGGATAGGAAAAGTTACTAAAATAAGAATTGACCAAAATTATTGAGGAGGGAATAAGACTTAAGAGGGAGGGAGGCCCACTATCCACGTACAAACAGTAAAACATTGAAACTAATATTTTTAATAATTAATTATTTCCTCCTTGTATCCCCATTTAATGCATACTATAAAAATATAATGCTACAATATCATAATCATCAAAATCATTCATCATATTCCCCATTCATCAAAATCATGCCAATTGTTAAATATATGGGTCATCCAAATAGTCAAAATGTATGTAACCATCGTCCTCACTGTGTATCAAAAGGGCATGAATTTTGTATCATCATATACTGTCCAAAAATAGTGTTATCAGAGAAAGTGCGTCATAACCATGAAATAAAACCATAATTAAAATCTGTAAGCATTTTCCAGCCCATTGCCACTTTCCTTAAAAAACTGCTGAAAATAACCATAATGCTTGGATGTTTCTTCTAAAGTAGAATAATTAATCTGAATTACTTATCTTTCTGGTTCACTATTGTCCAAGCTCTTTTGGAGTGCTGAGCTGGCTACTTTAGGGGCTATTTTCTTTGGTGGGAACCTAGCAACAATTATATCTTCTAAATGAGACATGGATTGGGTTGTAACTTTAGGTGCTTTATTAGGATTGTTAGGCTAATGGACAATATTGCTATGCATGACCAAATTTGACTTATCAAAATGAGCAGATGAATCATAATTAGAATGAATCTTTGAAGACTTAGGTTTTCTAGCGAGGATTTGATTGAATTTTTCCCAACCTTGATATCCTGGCGAAGAGCTATCAGAAGGAGAACGATCTGAGCCATTATTATTTTGACAAGTTTTTTCATGAACATTTGGATGTGGACGCAAAGCATTGGTGAGGTTCATTAGAAAAATGTAGTTGGCTAATTGCAGGCTAAGGACCTAAGTAAATACGCTCTATAGTAACCAACATCCTGAATTCATCAGAACCTTCATTAAAGGGTATTGAAAATTGAATCCTTTTATTTCTGCCTTGTTGCCAAATTCCTAATGGCATATTGGCTCTTCCCCTATTTCGTTTGCCCGAACCTCTAGAGAAGAAACTCTTGGCTTCGAAGAATAGTTATTAGCCAATGCATGATACCAAATTTGGCACAACAATGATCTCATTCTCTTTACAATTTCGTGATATCATTTGTCAAAAAAATTATAAAACAAGCGCAAGGTCAACAACAACATGAGAAAGTACACATAAGCTGATAACACAACAATGCACGATGGAGGGTTTTGACTTCAAAATTTCAAGCATAATAATGTACCAACGATATTTGCAGGCTGGACTTCATTCATATGTACCAAAAATATAACTTTTAAATAGAACAATAACCCTTTGAGGGCTTCAAAATCATTAGGTTCCTGGAACTTTTGAGTAATTATAATTATCATAAATTTAACAGATGCATATCATATTCAGCTTGGCTTATTCAAATTGAATTTATTCATTCGATATAATATGAAATATTTTGTTGGGTTGCGATAATTGCCAAAGGAAATGGGGTTTCGTCTTATAATAATAATCGCATGGAGCCATAACAAAAACAAACTTTGACCTAATGATGGTATGAATGTTCCAAAGGGCGAATGATGAAGAATGGTATGCTTTAAGACATTGAAAAAAACATGTTATTTATTTCACAGAGGTAGCTGAGAAAAATTCTACAAGGTAAAATTATGACTATATACGGAGTGAGTTGAAAGAAACTGACAGAGGGGATAGTGGCCATGTTGTTTGAGTCAATACAAACATAGGCTTGTCAAATTAACTTCTTGTTCATGAAATTTTTGAAGGGAAATGAATTATATAGAGGGGAAACACATGTAAATGACCATTTAACAAAAAACCATCCGAAATTAATCATAAGTGTCGAATATAATAACCTGTTACAATACCTTCCAGTTTCCAAGATGCCAAATGTTCACCAACTATGTGTTGCGGCCACATCCGTTTCTTGATCAACATGCCATGAATGTTAGGGTTGCTAACTTGACTTGGTGAGAGTCAGACACAGTGAAATTTCCAAATGAATGAGAAAAATGCTGAGAGTTTTCTAAAATTGTTGCCAAAATAAATCTAGATTCACATCTGTCATTGATCATCAAACCCTAGCACAATGGTCGTTGATCAACTAACATGGAGAATAATTTACTCTCACATCGTTTGCTAGAAATATTGGTGCATTTACACCACCTTAACACGCGTTTCCAACTATTCACACAATGCCAACTCATCAGAGTGCGTGGGGTCACATAACCAATTAAACATTATCCCATATTCATGATTCGATCCACAATCATATAACATATCATAAGCCCAATAAATAATTGCAATCAACCAAATGAGATATGAAACTATGACTTGTACATTGCACATTGCATTATGTAATGCGACTTATAAAGTAACAATATAAGATGCCAAAATGTTGATAACCATCGAAATATATATAAAGACGCAATCATATGGATGCAATAAAATTAAAAAAAAATATTATCCCTTCTAATCTTCAATGAGTCATAACCTATACCATTGTGATTCTTTCAACAATGCTTTACCAATCTTAGACTTATGTATATAGGCATAAATTGTGACCATCACTTCATTAGTTACTACGTGGAATAATAACATATGTACAACAGATAGTAGTTATCAAACAATTATTATTAATATTAAACACAATAGTGGACAATTTTATGGCTGAACTTCACCACTTGAGCAACAATGGTTTTAAGTGGTGGACTCCCTCCCTCTTGGTATTAGGTCAACAAATGGTCAATTGATCATTTAGACAAAATTTTATTGGTCATCTAAGAGGCACGGGTGTTATTATTTTGAAGTTATATTGCAAAATATGAATGTGATGAATACTAGTGTCAACATAGCATTTAACAAAACAATAAAAGGCTAAAGAAAAGGTACAAAAATCAGGATTTTTGGAGTTGCGTTTTTGAGCTCTAAGGAGAGAAATATACCAGTTAAAATCCCTATCGAAACCTACATTGAAACAATATCATAAAGAGAAGTGGTTTTCCTTGAGGACAAAGGTAGGGTGGCCTGGTGGTGCTTTGGTTCAACTATGCATTTGTTGAGGATTTCCCTCTAAAACCACTCCACCTCAAGCTTTGGAATCTAGCTAGGGGGTGATAGATCCAAGTAATAGTGGTTGTAGATTGTCTATGTTTGGGTGGAGAGTTAGAGTCCCACTCTTAGGTTGAAAATTCCTGTAGTGCTTAAATAAGTTATCCTAAGTTTGTTATTCATAATAGAACATGTTTGCATTCCTAGTTTAGATGATGTTATTGTTGAAGGAGGGATGGCTATGTTATTATTATTTGTAGGAGTGACGAATGTGTTCTATTAATGCTCGAAGGTGTTGGGAAAGCATGTAAAGAATATTGACTGTTACAATAATGTTTAGCATGAATAGCTTACTTTATTGTACTCTGATGACTACAAGGTTTCAAGCTTGCATGAGCGCTTCTTATGTTGTAATATGGTGAAACTGAGGATTCCTCCTCTTTTCTCCTTGTTGGTATGTTAACTTGCTTGTTTTATACGCATGTTACCCTTGGTTGTTTTCCATAGTGGTGACCCTCAGTTGGGACAACTTATTCACTCTCTCCAAATTCTAGAGTTGAGAGGCTCCTTGCCACCCGACTCAATTTCCCATAATATTTAAGAGAAATCTGGAGTGGAAAGAAAAACCCTAGTTAAAGACTTTAGTATATGTTGTGACAATTAAATTTAAGCTACATCAACTGCTTGAAATATGCATAGTTTACACTGTTAATCTGAAAATAAAGAGACCTTGTTAAATGGTTATTTGGCGCTAAGCTCTGAAATTCAAAGAGTTATATATATATACACACAAACACATATGTGTTCACGTATTAGTGCTGAAGGTACAAGGCATATATCACTATGCAGACAATGTGATTTAGCATTGGTAAAGGCATTTTAGTCTTTTTTAATTAATATATCTCCTAGCTTCATCGTGGAGATGAATGATGAGGGAATGCATTATTGAAGTGTATTTATGCCAAACGAGTCCTTTTGCAATCATTTTATCTCATTTTTTATTGCATATGATCCCATGTTACGAGAGCTCCATGTCATGTCGATATTGGTTGGTTCCTGTAATATATAAATAGAGGAGTTATCTCTATAATGACCATTGTAAAGGCCTACAATGAAATCCTCATTGGAGCCAGAGCCAGAGTGCGTTGGTAGGGCCATAATTTTGGTTCCTCCAAAAGATCCATCGGGTTCAAGATCAAGTTTATGCTCGTGATCTGGTAAGACTTCCCAAGTCGGGCCATGACAGAGACTGAATGCAAGAAATTTTTGTTGTGTAGGAATGGCGGAGCCCTAAAATTATAAGACAATTTTAGGCTAACATTATCCTTCTCAAAACCCTTAAAGTGGCAACCACGAATTGGATATTGATATTTCCTTTGTATCACCATTAGATAAGTGAGATGACATAGCTTAAAAATACAATCCCAGAGGTTCAAATGCGTCACAAGAGGATCGAATTGGAAAAGGTTAGTAGGATGCATTGGTAGACAAGCTTTCCTGGTGGCTACATTGTTGGCCAGTAGGCGTGCCACTTGACATGTCGACCGAGAGACTAAATCCCGGGACATTAAAAATGCACACGATAATAGGGCGCAAGGATGACATGGAGCTGGGACGCTATGGTTTTGAGTTGGAATCGGTGGCAAGTGAAATTGGTGCGGGAGGGACCCACCTACCAAGTTCGCCCAGTGGTGTAACCTCGGAAGCCTCACCCTGGAGGAACACTAGGGCGGAGGAAACAAATGCACTGGGAAAGAAACAACAGGATGTCGTAAAGGGGTGCTTGGCAGGGCACACAGATGTAAATGTTCAAATGGAGGGAAGGTGGTCGCACCTGACAAGTCATCCCACTGCATGTTGGAATATTGAAAAATTCCAGAATTAACAATGGAGAAATTAAACTTCCCCTCCACAACACAGAGAAATAAATATCACTCTCAGAAAATAGAGTTTTCAACTCAATAAAACAAATTTTTATTCCATAAAATGTTTACAAGTTCTTCCTCTACATAGAGGGATCACAACTGTTGTACTGTTACAAAACACAGTTCCAAAAACTCTTCTCTTTCTCTTAAAAAAAAAAACTCTGCTGTGAATTTTCATTCACTGTCTCTGTTTATAACGAAACAAAAACAACTCTCTGTTTTTCCTAAAAAAACATACACTGCTGTGTATTTTTTTAATTCTGCTCTGTCTTTTTTTTAAAAATAATGCACTGCTGTGCGTACATATATCTCACTTGAAAAAAATAGAACGAATCTGTTCTATATGTTAACAAAATATCTCAATTCCATTTAATGTCATTCATTGACAAAAATCACCACTTGAAAATTTCATTAATGGTCTCATTACTATGCCGACACTGCTTGAAAAACGCATTAATGTCGAATTGGCTTGGTGGCGGAAGTGGTGGCGCGTTGGTGGTGCGCGGTGGTGCGTGGGCTGAGACACCACCTCCTGGTGGTTGCGGGGGTTCCAATTCACAGGTACAGGACTGTCGGAGCATGGCCCCACACTAAATTATGGTCGTTGATCATGGGTCAACGCCAGATTTGCTGGTCAACAGCGGGGGCTCACCTCATGTTAACTTTCGAGTGGTTTGGGATCCCGCTAACCATTGATCACCGCCAACCTGTTGCTGTTCCAAAGTCTTTTGTTAAACGTGAAGTGCGGAACTAGCTTACGTCAGCAGCTCCGGTGGGGTTCACTACTCCAGCCGCCTGCCTTGCCTGACCCCTGCGGAATTAACTGCCGCATGGACTCTGTGCTGCCGATAAACCTGTTCAACGTTGTGTTGCCGCCTCCATTCTGTTGTGCTGCATTTTCTGGGCAGTTGGAAATTAAATTCCAACACTCCCCCTTAATTTCAACTGCTGGGTTTTCCTGCATACCCATGCATTTTCTGAAATGTTCAAAGCTTTTCTGTGCAAGTGGCTTTGTGAGGATATCTGCAAATTGATCCTCCGTTCTGCAATGATGCAAAAATATTTCACCATTGTTAACCAATTCACGTATGAAGTGAAGCTTGGTGTCAATGTGCTTAGTCCTCTTATGAAAAACAGAATTTTTAGACAATGCAATAGCTGAGCTATTGTCACAAAAGATCACTATCCCTTTTACCTGTTCTTGGCCTAGACTTCTCAACATTTTTCTCATCCAAACTGCTTGACACACTGCTGCTGTAGCTGCCACATATTGTACTTCTGCTGTAGACAATGCTATAATGGGTTGTTTCTTAGAAGCCCATGAAATGGCTCCTGAACCCATATGAAAAACATAATCGGAAGTGCTCTTCCGATCATCTACACTTCTAGCCCAATCACTGTCAGTGTATCCAACTAAATCTGAACATTCTGAAGCAGTATAAAAAATACCAAACCTTTTTGTACCTTTAACATACCTCAAAATTCTTTTTGCTGCTTGCCAATGTGCATCCTTTGGCTTTTCCATGAATCTGGAAATCAAACTAACAGCATGCATTATGTCCGGCCTAGTTGCAGTAAAATACATAAGGCTACCAACTATGCTCTTGTATAAACTAGGGTCAAAATCCTTGCTGCTGTCCTCTCTGCTGAGTTTTAATCCCATCACTGTGGGAGTGATTGCTGCTTTACATTCCTGCATGTTAAATCTTTCAAGCACCTGATTAACATACTTTGCCTGTGAGATAAAAATCCCATTTTCATCTTGTTCTACTTCTATTCCCAAGAAGTATCTAAACAAACCCATATCAGTCATTTCAAATTCTTCTTTCATGACTGTTTTAAAATGTTCAATAAGGCAATCATCATTACCTGTAAAAATAACATCATCAACATATAAAACTACAATCAATATTTTTCCATCTTTTTCTTTGATGTAGAGGGTGGATTCTCCCTCACACTTTTCAAAACCATTTTCCAGTAGATATGAATCTATCCTACTGTACCACGCTCTTGGCACTTGCTTCAGCCCATAAAGAGCTTTCTTCAACTTGCACACTTTGTGCTCTTGGCCTTTCTTTTCATAGCCGAGAGGTTGTTCAATGTAAATCTCTTCCATTAACACTCCATTTAGGAATGCTGACTTCACGTCCATTTGGTAAACTTTCCATTTGTTTTGTGCTGCTATGGACAACACTGCTCTCACGGTTTCCATTCTAGCAACCGGTGCGAAAGTTTCCTCATAATCTATCCCATGCTTCTGTTTATAACCTTTGACAACAAGCCTTGCCTTGTGTCTCTCTATTTTGCCTTCAGCATTAATTTTGGTCTTGTAGACCCATTTAACTCCAATAACATCTTTATCTTTTGGGAGTTCAACCAAATCCCAAGTTTTGTTTCTTTCTATGGCATTTATCTCCTCATCCATAGCTTCTATCCATTTCTCATTCTTGATAGCTTCTTCAAAATGAACAGGATCATCAACATGACAATATAAAGCAAACAAAGAATTGATACCTTCATTAGAAATATCATTTTCATAAATTTCTTTCAAACTTTTGAATTTCTTACCTCTTTCAGTAGGTGTACAAATGCTTGAAGAAGAACTTGAATTTCCTCCTTGTGGTGTGCTTGGAGAAGCACTTTCATTTCTCCTCAAGGGTGTGCTCTGTTGCTCTTGTGTTGGTGCTGCTGTTTGGGGATGTATTTCAGCCAATTCATCATCATTTTCATCATGAGATAAACAGTGTTTAACATTTATTGTCTTCTCTATGCTTCCATCCCAAGCTTCCTCTTCAATGAACTGAACGTCCCTGCTCACAATAAACTTCTTGGTGGATGGGTTATATAACCTGTATGCCTTGGATTCCTCACTGTATCCAATGAAAATACATTTCTCCCCCTTGCTGTCCAACTTCTTCCTTAGCTGATCCGGAATGTGTGCATAAGCTACACATCCAAAAACCTTCATGTGTGTGACACCCTGCTTTGTGCCACTCCATGCCTCTTTCGGCACTTTGTTCATAACTGCTTTTGTAGGGCACCTATTCAAAATATATGCTGCACAATGTACAGCTTCAGCCCAATAATCATTAGGCAAATGCTTGGCTTTTAACATGCTCCTTGCCATGTCCATTATGGTTCGGTTCTTCCTTTCGGCTACTCCATTTTGCTGCGGAGTATATCTAGTTGTAAACTGCTTTTGAATACCATTTTCTCTACAAAAACGTAGAAAATCTTTAGATATATACTCACCTCCTCTATCAGTCCTTAAGACTTTGATATGAAGCCCACTTTGTTTCTCAACAAGTGCTTTGAAATTGCGAAATTTCTCAAACACTTCACTTTTGTTTTTCAAAAAATAAACCCAAGTTTTTCTTGTAAAATCATCTATGAATGTTAAGACATAGTGGCTGTTAGCAAGTGATGGAGTTTGCATCGGTCCACATACATCTGAGTGGACAATCTCTAAGGGTGCTTTTGCCCTTATGCTTTTCCCGGAAGGAAAAATTTCTCTATGTTGTTTCCCCAAGATACAACCTTCACAAAGGCTGTTCGGTTTCTCTATCAATGGTAAACCACTTACCATTCCTTTTCTATTCAATAAATTAAGACCTCAAAAGTTGAGATGTCCAAATCTCAAGTGCCATAACCAATTATCATCTTTTGGTTTGCTTTGGTAAGTCTCTTGTGCAACTGCCGCTTTCTCTTCACCATTCTTCAAGTCTGCTCTCATTCTGAGAGGGAACATCCTGTTCCTTGTCATCTTTACTTCATCAAATCTGGGTGGTTTGTCCATGATGGTACAAACATCATCCTCAAAGAAAACATTATATCCCTTATGGACAAGCTGTCCAATACTTAAGAGATTACATTTCATTCCTGGAACATAATAAACATCTGCTATGGATTTCTTTACACCTAATCTTGTTAAAACATTTACATCTCCTTTTCCCATAACATTTACATCTCCTTTTCCCATAACAGAAACTTTGCTATCAGTTCCTAGTGTGACTTGTGACTGCACACTTTCATCTAACATAGAAAACATTGCTAATTTTCCTGTCATATGGTTACTACAACCGGAGTCTAGAAACCATAAATCCTCATTCTTTTCTTCAGCCATATTACAAGCTAAAAACAAATTGTTTTGGTTGCTATTTTCTCTAGTGAAATTTGCACTAGTTCTACTTCTCATATCTTGCTTTTTCGTTCTACATTCATTAGCATAATGACCATATTTCTTACAATTGTAACATTGGACATTGGATTTGTCATACCTTTGTCCTTGTGCATTCTGCTGACCACTCTGCTGGCTACTTCCTTGGCCGTGGCTGTGATCTTGACTGTTGCACCTTCCATGTGAATGTGAAGGGCTGTTCCTTCCACCTCTGTTTTGGCTTCTGCCTCTTCCTCTTTTGTTTCCTCTGCCTTGCCCTCTTCCTCTTCCGAAAGACATCTGGGTCTTAAAAGCATGTTCTAGAGATGTGTTTTCACTCCTACCCAATCTCTGTTCATGAGTCATCAGTGATGCATGTAGTTCATCCACTGAAAACTTTGTGAGATCCCTAGTCTCCTCTATGGTGGTGACTATCACATCGAATCTTGAGGGTAAACTTCTCAAGAGTTTTTCCACAATCCTCTTGTCTTCAAGAGTCTCTCCATGAGATCTTATTTGTGTGACCATTCCAATCACATGAGTGAAGAATGAGTCAATAGAGTCTGACTCTTTCATACAGACAATCTCAAAGTCTCTCCTTAGCAACTGAAGTTTTGCTGTCTTCACTTTCTCCATACCCTGATAAGCTGTTTTGAGAGTTTCCCATGCTTCTTTGGATCTCTTAGCTGTTGCTATCCTTGGAAACACACTCTCATGCACTGCTTGATACAAGAAGAAAAGAGCCTTGTCATCTTTCTTCTTATTGCTCTTCAATATCTCTCTTTCTGCCTGAGTTAACATATTAAACTCATGTTCATCTGCTGGCTCTTCAAAGCCTTCCTCAACAAATTCCCATAAGTCTTGGGAGACAAATAATGCTCTCATAGTTATTGACCAGTAGTCATAATTTTTCCCATTAAATTGTGGGAGATGGATATTTCCCATACCCATACCAGTGCTGGCTCCAGCCATTCTGCACTCTTAACTATGCTTCAAAAACACTTGAATGTGTGTTTAAAATTAACTAACTGCACTGCAACAGTAACACAAAACTGTATAGAGAAATACCTTTGGATGCTTCTTGTCTGAGTCTTCACACTGCTGGAGAAGCTTCTGCAACTAAGAACTCCTTCCTTCAGCTTATTTGACCTTGAAATAGCTTGGACTGCTCTGATACCATGTTGGAATATTGAAAAATTCCAGAATTAACAATGGAGAAATTAAACTTCCCCTCCACAACATAGAGAAATAAATATCACTCTCAGAAAACAGAGTTTTCAACTCAATAAAACAAATTTTTATTCCATAAAATGTTTACAAGTTCTTCCTCTACACAGAGGGATCACAACTGTTGGACTGTTACAAAACACAGTTCCAAAAACTCTTCTCTTTCTCTTAAAAAAAAAAACTCTGTTGTGAATTTTCATTCGCTGTCTCTGTTTATAACGAAACAAAAACAACTCTTTGTTTTTCCTAAAAAAACATACACTGCTGTGTATTTTTTTATTTATGCTCTGTCTTTTTTTTTTTAAATAATGCACTGCTGTGCGTACATATATCTCACTTGAAAAAAATAGAACGAATCTGTTCTATATGTTAACAAAATATCTCAATTCCATTTAATTTCATTCATTGACAAAAATCACCGCTTGAAAATTTCATTAATGGTCTCATTACTATGTCGACACCGCTTAAAAAACGCATTAATGTCGAATTGGCTTGGTGGCGGAAGTGGTGGTGCGTTGGTGGTGCGCGGTGGCGCGTTGGTGGTGCGCGGTGGTGCGTGGTTGCGGGGGTTACAATTCGCAGGTATAGGACTGTCGGAGCATGGCCCCGCACTAAATTATGGCTGTTGATCATGGGTCAACGCCAGATTTGCTGGTCAACAGCAGGGGATCACCTCATGTTAACCGTCGAGCGGTTTGGGCTCCCGATAACCGTCGATCACCGCCAACCTGCTGCTGTTCCAAAGTCTTTTGTTAAACGTGAAGTGTGGACCCAGCTTACGTTAGCAGCTCCGGTGGGGTTCACTACTCCAGCCGCCTGCCTTGCCTGACCCCTGCGGAATTAACTGCCGCCTGGACTCTGTGCTGCCGATAAACCTGTTCAACGCTGTGTTGCTGCCTCCATTCTACTGTGTTGCATTTTCTAGGCAGTTGGAAATTAAATTCCAACACTGCAGAGATCCTGGAAGTGTAAAGAAGTGCAAAAAGGGAATGTGTTGGGAAAGAGTGCGTTGGGATGATGTGGAAACCGACATTGGAAGAACTAGAAGGAAGGGTCCCATGTTTATAGGAGACGTGATGACAAGTTTGTTTGGACCAAAACATGCTTCTGGCAGGTGCCCATGGTGGTTTAGAAAAATGGGCTCGACCCCCCGGAATGCATGTTCTCCGTCAATCTCCTGATGGGTGATATTCCCTTACCGCCCATTCCGAGGGGGTCACTCTATTTTAATGGGTGCACTAGTTGACCTGCTAAACCCTTGTGCGATGGCGTCACCATTGAGATGTGCGGGTATTCACCCAGGATCTGCACGATGGTTGACAACCATGGTTATTTCTGCGTTGGAGCTAGGGAAGCACACGTAGCATTGGGACCATCGTGATCATGAACGGTGGAGATCACTAGATATTGGACGACAAGGATGAATTGCGACACCCCTAAAGGAGTCGGCGGAAGGATGAAGGAAGAGGGTGGCACAACAGTCGTTGGATACGTGGAGATGATGAGGGTTGTCTGATGAAGGCACTAGAACTATGGGTTAGAACCTTGATTGTGCTACCCCCTTACCATGATAAAAATCGATCATGTTAGGCCGACACAATGCAACACACACCGTTGATATTCCTTCACCTTTGAAAATCATATGGCAGATAAGTTGTGGACACTAACAGGGTAGTATAACATATTTTTATGCGTTAATACACATGCACACACACACATCTATATGTTTATGTGTGTATAATATATCTATAATGGTTAGCAAAAAAAATTGAGTACTAAATTTTATTATCTTATTCTTCTGAGAGTACAAGAAGAGTTGAATTATCAATGGAGGTCATTACACTAGAGTATTAGGTTTAGTGTCCATTCAACACTTGAACTGAATGGGCTCTATCATGGACAAGTAACAATAGGACCTTGAGCAAAGGGGTTTCAAAATGATTTTTAGAAAATTAATAAAATAAATGTTTAGGTGTTAAAATTCGATTGTAAATGGTTTATGGAATGCATGATTAAAGGTTTACCTTGTGATCTAAGTATGTAGCATTGTACTAATGCATGGATCCTTGGATCTAGGGTGGAGCTGCTCCCTAAGGGTGATATCTGAATGAGAGTTGAGGGTATCCTACTTGAAAGTGTTAGTTGGATTGTATATTAGTTGGGATGATGTTTAACATGTTATTCAATAAATTCTTGGGTAATGCATGTGTTTTCTAGATGACATCTTGAAGGTCTAGACAACCAGTGGTTGTGACCTTGGATATGGTCTTTTCTTTGGATTTTTGCAGAACTTCCTCTAGGGTAGTGAGTAATTGTGGCATACCCTCACCTTTGGTTGGGTCATGCGATATGGTATGCTTTAGACTATTATGTCCATGAGGTTTAAGGGATCTGAGGAAGGATCTATGTGTAATTTATAATCTATTCAACCCTTCTTGGTTTAGTGAATGCTAAGAGTATGTATTATATATAATTTTTGGGATGTTAAATTCCCATAGTAAGTATGTTGTATGAGGCTTAAAACTTTAGTTGAGGCTGACTATTTCATATATGTTGATGTTACAGAGTTCCTCATATTGTTTTTTCCCCTTGGGTAAGGCCTTCCTTGTTTAGGGAGGGGGAGGGAAAAAGCTTGGAGAATGCTTGCTTATATGTGTAGGTGTCGGGTGTGACACCGTGATTTGGGTGACTATATATATATATATATATTCATTGATTGGGAAATTATCTGTTTATGTACAATATATTGCACAAAGGTGAAAATTATAAGTGTAATGTGATAGGTATATGATCGTATGATGTTATATCTTGGATAACATGGATTGTTTCCATTTAAATGAAAATATGTGTGCATGATTATATTGATTTGTAGAAATTATAAAAACATATGTATATCAATGGATTCAATCCGATCAAGCAATGTACTAAAGCTAGATACTGAATCCTTCTACAAATCAATTGTGGAAAATAAACATGATCGTAAATCACAACAAGTAAAGAAAGAAACAAATAAAACCACAACAAAGATATTTTCTCGGGGAAATCTTGTTGCTCAAAACCTCTCTATCTTCTATTGTATATTCACAATGGAATCATGAAACAATTACAATACACTCTTCTCATATGAGTCTCCTGCACTCTCACAACTGTCTCACACTGACCCAGACAAAATCAACCAAAACTTAGCCAATTTCCTGCCTCTAATCAGCCTTCATTTCTTGCACAATTCATGTGAAATGCAATCCCTATTATTTAGGAATTTCAACCTTCGAAAACTATGCAATGATCATGGGAAATCCAATGGATGCCTTGCTGCATGTGGACATCCTACTAGTGATACAAATGATAGTTAACATCTCGTTAACCTTTGTCTCAACTGGGTCTCCACTGGAACTGACATGCATGCAACCATTAATAGTAAATCATCAGTTGCATGGCATATCACTGCATGTGAATTAAATCTGATTTAATTCACTTGATTTCTTACTAGTGCAACAAACAGTTACAACTAGTTCAACTAAATTTAACTCAATAAATTGAGTTAACTAATTTCTCATGCATTAAACTAATGCAGTAAATGCAACTTGAACTCCATAACTAATAGAATCACTATGCATGCCTCACCAACCACCTTCAACTCGAAATTCATGAGCTTATTGAGTTTATCACACCCAGTTAACTATTACAAGTGATTATGAGATAAGATTACATTTTATTGTCCAATTTAATTAAGGGAAAATTAAATTAGACACAAATTTTTTGTTGACTTTTCAACACTCCCTCTCAACAAGAAAGGGATTATCTGCCACCCTGATCCTGCCTCTATGATATTCAAATTTTCTCCTGGCGAGCGCCTTCATCAAAATATCTACATCCTGATCTTCTGTGGAAATATACTGAAGTAACATAATGCGCCTCTGAACACAATATTTTAGATAGTGGTACCAGATGTTTATGTGCTTGGACCTATCATGGAATACTAGATTAAACGAGAGTTTAATGAAACTCTGGTTATCACAATGTATCACTGTCAGATCCATCTGAGAACCAAACAAACCAACCAGGATCTTTCTCATCCAGATGGCATCACATGTAGCTTGAATTGCTACCATGTACTCTGCCTCGGCTAAAATAAGTGCAACAGATTGTTGCTTCCTGTTGTACCAAGAAACTGTGGTTGATCCTATGCTGAAGATCCCTCCTAATGTGCTCTTTCTGTCTGATGGATTTCCTACCCAATATGCATCCGTGAAGCCTTGAAGCTTCACTCTTTCTATCCATTTGTACCATAATCCATACTTTTTAGTGCCCCCGAGATATCTCAAGACATGCTTCCCCGCCTTGAAAAAGAGCTTGGTCGGCTTAACCATAGCTTGACTTAGCTAGTTAACTACGTAGAAAATGTCTGGTATGGTGTTCACAAAGTACATCAGTGAACCCACTAGCTGCCTGTAAACAATAACGTCCACTACTTCTCCTGAAGTAACATCCTCCTTCCTCCAGTTTCCTGGAAGAGGAGTCTCCATGGGTTTACATCTCTCCACGTGAAACTTAGAATCTCTTTGGCATACTTTCCTTGAGAAAAAAATAGCTCACCATCCCGCTGCCATATTTCCAAACCAAGGAAATAGTGAAGGATTCCCATGTCATTCATTTCAAACTCCCTTGCAAGATCCTCCTTGTAAGAAGTTATCAGCTGCTCATCACCTGTAAAATTTTTATCATCAACATAAAGTATGATAATCAAGAGCTTACCATCAACCACAATCTGGTATAGGTTCGCATCCGCTTCACTTTTGGTGAAGCCCAACTTGGTGAAATACCTTTCAATCCAAGTGTACAAAGTACGAGGTGCTTGCTTCAACCCATACAATTCTCTCTTGAGTCGGCACACATGCGACTCGCTATCAAAGATATCGAAACCTTTTGGCTGATCTATGTACACTTCTTCCTCAATAACTCCATTGAAAAACACAACCTTCACATCCATATAATGTATCTTCCACCCCATCTGTACTAAGAGTGCAAGGATATATCTAATCGATGAGTATCTTGCAACTGGTGTGAAAGTCTCCTCATAGTCAATCCCTTCAACTTGTGAGAATCCCCGGGCTACAAATCTAGCCTTGTACTTCTCCACACTCCCATCTGCTACCTGCTTCAAATTATAGATCCATATAGATCCAACCACTGATTTTTTGACCGGTCTTGGGACAACTTCCCATGCATTTTTCTTGATGATGGAGTCATACTCCTCAACCATAGCATCAACCCAAATTGGTTGCTACACTGCTTCCTTAAAGGAATATGGTTCTGTCACAATACACTTGCTCATAAGAGCCATGTATCCAGTAAACCTGTCTAGAGACTGTCTCTGTTTTCACAGTGAAGTAGGTGCTCCTACATGCTCTACCGCATCAAGTCTAAATCTATCAACTTCCGTGGTGCACCTTCTACCAAGTCTGGTGGATGGCTCTGCATGAGTGTTTTCTGCCACTCCATGATCCTCCGCATGTGGCTGCTCCACATCTTGAGGTTCATTATTTGGAACCTAGAGTTCCTCATCTATATGCAAATCCAACTCCCTCTCAAGGGACAATCACATGGCTTTCTCCTCATTAAATTTTATATCCCGTCTCACAAAAGTCATCCTTTTGTTTGGAAAATACACCTGATAGTTGTGGGGAGTATTAATGTACCCAAAAAATATCTCAATCTTAGATGTTGGTTCGATCTTCTTCCTAGAATCTTTGGCCACATGCACATATATAGATGAGCCAAAAATTTTAAAATATGAAACATCAGGTTTCTTACCAGAAAAAGCCTCCTCTAGTGTACTCATGCCAAGTAACCGATGAGGACTACGGTTTTGAAAAAATGCCGTTGTGTTGCATGCCTTTGCCCACATATGTAATGGTAGGCCCTGATCATGCAACATCGCTCGTGCTTCACCCACAATTGTTCTATTATTTCTTTCTGTGATCCCATTTTGTTGTAGGTTATGAGGTGCAATCAACTCTCTCTGAATTCCTTCTTTGCTATAGAAGTTCTTGAATTCATTGGAGATGTACTCACCATCATTGTTGCTCCTAAGAGCCTTCACATGCTTCCCCATGTATTTCTCCACAAGTTCTTTGAACTCATAGAATTTTGAGAACGTCTGATCTTTCTTCTGCATGAATTAGATCCAACACTTTCTAGAAAAATCATCAACAAATATCACACAGTACCTGTGCTTTGTTGTCAAAGATGCAGAGAATGGTCCACACATGTCTGAGTGAACTCTCTCAAGGATTTTCGAAGCTAGGTTCTCCTTCTTGTGAAAAGTGGCCTTTGCATACTTCCCCATGGTACATCCCTTGCATGTGTATAACTGTGCCAGAGTACCCTTTGGAAGACCTGTAGAAATATGTTGCATGACCTTGGGTTTGGGAATGTCATTATAAATGAATTATTTCAACCCATTTTCCTTGAGTATTGCCTTCATCCTGTCTTTCCACGCAATATAATTGGAACTTCCCTCGAGTGCATACTCCAATCTCAAGCCATTGAAATCCATTTGGATCCCGATCTGCCTGTCGCACCAAGAATACTTTTGCAAATTTGAATTCTATTCAGTCACAAACTCAATTTCTTCTCCACTATAGTGATTTCCTGTGCTCTGATACCATGTAGAAATTATACAAAAATATGTATATCAATGGATTCAACCGGATCAAGCAATGTACTAAAGCTAGATACTGAATCCTTCTACAAATCAATTGTGGAAAATAAACATGATCACCAATCACAACAAGTAAAGAAATAAGAAAATCAAACCACAACACTGATATTTTCCCGGAGAAAGCTTTCTGCTAAAAACCCCTTTATCTTCTATTGTATATTCACCATGGAATCATGAAACAATTACACTGCACTCTTCTCACAAGAGTCTCTTGCACTCTCACAACCATCTCGCACTAACTCGGACAAAATCGATCAACACTTAGCTTATTTCCTGCCTCTAATAAGCCTGCCTTGCTTGTGCAATTCATGTGTAATGAAATCCCTATTATTTAGGAATTTCAGCCTTCCAAAACTGTGTAATTCTCATGGGAAATCCAATGGATGTCTTGCTGCATGCGAGCAGTCTACTAATGATACAACTGATAGTTAACATCTATTTAACCTTTGTCTCAACTAGGTCTCCATTGGAACTGAAATGCATGCAACTATTAATAGTAAATCATCAGTTGCAAAGCAGGACACTACATGTGAATTAAATCTTATTTAATTCACTTGATCTCTCACTAGTGCAACAAATAGTTACAACTAGTTCAAGTGACTTTAACTTTATAAATTGAGTTCACTGATTTCTAATGCATTAAAATAATGCACTAACTTCAACTCGAACTCCATAACTAATAGAATCACTCTCCATGCCTCACCAACCACCCTCAACTCGAAATTCATGAGCTAACTAAGTTTATCAAACTCACTTGACTATTACAAGTGATTATGAGATAATATTACATTTTATTGTCCAATTTAATTAAGGGAAAATTAAATTAGACAACACATTTCTTGTTGACTTTTCAACATGATTAAATGAGGAAGTCCCATTGATAGATTGTTACATGGCAAGGAACCTTAGTAGAGGTTTACCTTTTCTTTATGGTGATTGAGGTATTCTTCCAATATAGTGAACAAGCACTTGAAAAACGTAGCTATAATAATGAGGACATCGTTGAATATTTCGATGACATTGTTGTTTATGAAAACAAATTTTATGGGATGCATGACTATTGTTGGCCTTGCATGAAGAGGTTGCATATCACTACAAGAAAAAATTACATTAGTGAGGGTCAAAAAATGTCACCAAAACCTCATTAGTGACGGTCAATAGAGCCTTTGTCACCAAAAATTGAACGTCGCTAAAGGTGGCGTCGCCAAAAGTATAGGTTTTATGGTGACATTCAAGGTCCATCACCAATAATGATTTATAATGACGGATAGTGACTGTCACCATTTCATATGAGCAATGGTGATGGACCTTAGCCTCTATCACTAAAAACCTGAATGTCACCAAAGGTGGCATCGCCAAAAGTATAGGTGTTGTGGTAACATTCAAGGTCCATCATGAATAATGTTTATAGTGATGGATAATGACCATCACCATTTCATAAGAACAACAATGATTTATTGTTATGGACATTTCATGCCCATCATTATTGATGCAAATATATGGTGACGTTCATTGACCGTAACCATTTCATATTTTGGTGAGGGTCGAAAAATGTCACCATAACCTCAATGGTGACGGTCAAAAGAGCCTTCGTCACCAAAAATTGAACATCACCATTTCATATGAACAAATTTTATTTATGGTGATGGACCTTTCATGATCGTCACTATTGATGCATATATATGGTGGCATTAGTTGACCGTCACCATTTCATATTTTGGTGAGGGTCAAAAATGTCAACATAAGCTCATTGGTGATGGCCAAAAGAGCCCCCATCACCAAAAAATAATCGTTGTCATTCCGTATGAATATCAAGGCATGATGGAATCAAACCACCAACCCCCTATTTGTAAAGCAGGTGCTCTTCCATTGAGCTAGCACCCTTTAAGGAATCATACTTCAAAAAATTAGACCTTGAAACTTCAGAAATTGTAAATTCTACAACTTTCAATAAACTATAAAACTTCGTAAATTATTCACATGGGATGAGCATGGGCTTCCAAAATATACATACCTAAAAAAAGTGACTCTTCTGAAGCACCAAAACTTAAAATAGAACTTCAATTATATCTTTGGTAAATTGGGAGCTTCAAGTACTAAGACCATGGTTAATTGTCTTAATCCTAAAAAAGGAGGACAATCTTTGATCGTCATGTGATTAAAAATTACTTCATGAAGTACCATAGTATGGATGGATAGGTGCAGTTGTGGTACCTATTGTAGGCAATCCAGGTTGGCTAGACTGTGGAGGTTGAAAGGTTGTATATTGGTTATTGTTGGGGTTGCACTGCATTGGTGCTACAACTCCATGAGCAATAATTAGCCCCGTATATGCAATTTTTCTTGCAATATAGATCCATATAAAGGTTTTTTAACATAAGAATATTGTGGATCATATGAAGGTAGCCCTGTAGGATATGCTTGTGGAGTAGGAGGAGGTAGTTGTGACCTTCGATATGATGGAAAATTTGGGTTCATAGTTGCATAACCTAGTTATACTTATGGTCCCAACTGTACTTGAGAGGATGGTATAGGTTGTGAAGGAGCCTTCTCCTTCTGGCCCTCAACTGCAAGTTTCATTGTAACCAACCTTCCCTACATGTCAAAAAACAATTACAAATTCCAAACTATAATTTACTAAAGAATTCAAGTCTATCCTTTAAACTACCCAAAAAAATATAATCTCAAGAGCCATTAAAAAATTCACAGTTTTGTTCCTTACATCAACATTTTTGTTTGAATCCTCAAGAGCCCTTTTGGCCGCTTCAACAGACTTAAATGTCACAAATGCAAAACTCATGTTTCAAAAAATTGCTTCAGAGTAGAAATATAAAATGATATTGCCAAACTATATGTATTATATATATAAAACTTTCAGATGGCAGAATTACATGAAACTAAAATTTCCACTTAATAATTTCGTTTTTAGCCAAAAAGTAAATACTTGGACCTGTTTGTATTCTTATCATACGTAACAGAACCTTCCTCTATTTCTCCATACTGTGAAAAAATCGATATGAGTGCCTCGTTTGATGTCTCATATGAAAGTCCACCAATGTAAAGTTTCCTTTATGATTGATTGGTAGTTTGTGCTAGATTGGTGCCAACAATTGCTAGATTACCTACAATAATTCAACCCTGCATAGCCATCACCCCACATTAAAAAACTATTCTTAAACTCTTAACAAAGCAACATCTAGTCAAATTTCCAACACAGTGACATGGAACTAACAAAAACAAAATACCCTACCAAAACTCTTGGCTGGTTTGTGAAAATATTATGATTGTTCTATAAATCATCTTATGGCATGGAACAATTTAAATGACATTCCACCGGGATAAAACTCATAAAATTTCACACACTAAATTTCCAATATTAATACTTAGTTTCCAATAATCTTAACATTGCACTAGAAAGCATATAACAAGAAGGCAATAACTGAACAACATGAATAAAATTGCACCTAGATAGAACAATGGTAGGTGTTCTGTCAACTAAAATTTATTGCAATACATGAAATTTAAAATCAGCTAACAAATCCAAAATAGGACCTAGTTAAGATCAACTTTGCAATTGATCCATTTAGAAGATCCATAATGTTGTCAATCCTAGAGACAGCCTTGAGTTGTGAAAGACCAGTGCCTAGGACATCTTATATAGCAAGGAGAAATATGATATAACAAGGATAATTAGCAGAACAAGGCTCTTTTGCTATTTCAGTTTTAACAGGAAAGATCAAATGTAGATGGAACCAGAATATTCATAAACTCAGCATAATGAAAGGAACACTGCAGAGGCAAGATGTGAATTCTCAATATAAATGTATCAGACAATTCAAAGGCATCTTTCTATAACGAGGGCTGGATTCCGAAAATGCTTTACAGAGATAAAAATCAAACGACATTTGCTGTGTATGAAAAATAGAAAGAATACTAACCACTAATGAGATGAAATTCCGTAAACATATCTAAACATGAGGTGGGCTTATGGTAATAAGAATCCATACATGTCTATTGCATTTAAAAATAACATCCCATAGCACTTAATATAGACGAAGCATGGATGAAGTGGAAAATGAAACAACATATCATGACTGAGCCATATTTAAAGCGCTAGATAGGTTTAGCATAAGTATCAATGGTGATAAATTCATACTAAAATCAGTGAGCCACTCGCATTCAAGAGCATGATACAAGAAAAATGGAAATAGTGAAATGAACAGCTAAACTATATCACATAAGGCAGGGTTACAGACTATAAAGCACCTAGACCAGAATCCTCATTAAAGTTAAAACTCCTTATCATTGAGACCCGACGGGCTCTTCACATTTGTATTAAAACTTCAACAAAAAGCATACAAAAACTCCTTCACAGCTATTTCTTTAGAACATCTGGAACCCTTTTTTCTCTTTAGTTGTTGTTTATATAGTAGCCTCAGAAACATGAGCGAGAAGATATTTTTGGGAAAAATATCTTCCTCGCATGCTAGTAGTCTGTTTGAGGTCTCCATAAAAAATAACCAAAATTCATGATGAGGAATAGGGGCATCTCATCATTTACAGTTAGGCTCACGGTCGTTTTAAAAAAAATATTAAACATCAGTTTTGATAGAAAGTAAAATGCAGGAGTGGAATGTGAATTCCACTTGAAATTTAAAAGTAACAAACTAAAGTGAAAATAAAAGGCCACTAGGGCCGAATCATGAATTGACAATATTCACTGACGAGATGGGGTAGAGGCAGTCGCTGACACAGGTGGTGGAACGTTTGCTGATGAGCTGGCGACCTGGCTGGCATACCGGGTGTATCTTTGATGACTATCTATTGCAGGTTCAGGCATCGATGCGAATCCTTCCACCTTGATATAGGCTTCGGTGAGGTCGTCGAAACTTGCATCGGTGGGGATTTTATGCTTTACCAGATGGAGGAGAGCAAATTCTTGACGGAGCGACGAAACAATGGTCTCAGCTTTTAACCGGGTAGTTTTCTGAAAGTATATCGGTCCGGTCCATTTCTTCTTAGAGACATGCTTCGTACTCTGATAATGGTTGTAGCACGGAAGGAGTGGTAGGATCCCAACATGACGGAAGTCCAGCCGTTGTGATCTCGGCCCAAACCGTACCAAACCGATCCATATTGGCTGCCACTTGTTGTAAGGCCCTTGAAGCTATAATGTGGGCAAACTCTTTGTCAATAATCTTCTGCCATTAAACGACCTCCTTGAACCGACTTGCTATGCCATGCTTCTCCACGTCATCAGATTTCAGCCCTTTCAAGAAAGAGATATAACTTCTGGCATGCTGGGCTCTGCTGGATATATTGATATTTCCCTCATGAATCTTCCTTCGGAGATAAAGCACAGACGGTTTTATTTCTTCAATGAATTTCAGGAAACCCCACTGCCCTTTCACCACCACGATGATTTCTGACCAAATTATTTTTCTGGCATCCCTGAGGGTGATATTACCCTTCGGGCGGCTGTTGAGATCATTGATGGTCTTCTGTTGGTTAGCTTTTTCCTTCTTTGCCTACTCAATTTCCTTCTGCATAGTCTCTGTCTTTCTGGAATTTTCAGCCAAGGCAGTTTCCAACTTAGTGATTCTTAGCCTTGCGATGGAAGCTTTCTTCTCTAGTGTAGCGTTTGTAGCCCTCGCTGTAGTCAGCTTCTCGGACAACGAACTAGTTTCCGGTTGGGCTGGAGCTAGTGCACAACTGTGTGTATCCCAGGTCTTCTGTAGTTCTGTCAGCCTGCCCTGAAGAACAACCATTGCTTCTGCCATTTTTTCCTTTTCCTCCTTCTCCTTTACCAGAGAGTCAGCTAGGTCTGCTTTATCTTTCTCAGCCTGAGCTAATTCAGTTGTCTGCACATGATGGGAAGCCGTAATGCTAATCTTGCATTTCAAGGATGCCACCTCCTTCTGTAATTGCTCGATGACGTAGCGCTATGGATTTGATTCTCCAGTTTCTTTTCCTTTAATTGACTCATGGAGAGCGCGTATTTGATTTGTGAAGGTGCGGGAATTTTCCTGTTCTTTTCTGAGAGTCTCCCTCACTTGGGCGTGCTTAGTCTCCAAATTCTTCAACGTGATCGTGAGCCGCATTACCTCATCTTTTAACATATCACCAACCACCTGGAACAGGTTACATTTATCAAGAGCTGGCACCTTAGCCATGTCAATCACGTACTCGAGCACTTTGTAGCTGGTGGTACCTACATCTGGGTACAAAATGGCCTCGGCCATAGCCAATACTAGGTGTTCTGCGTCCAAATTCATGGAAGCTGAAATCCTTGTGTGATACTTCTCCACGTATCCTTCTAGCTCGGCCTTGTACTTATCCCTGATAGCTCTGGCTTTCAGGCTCCTTTTAGTTGCGACCTGTGAAGTATCATCTCTAATAGCTTGTGAAACTTCGGAGTAATCAGAGGACGTAACATTGTCTCGTAGCACCTTGAGCCCAGTTTTTCTCCCGCCGGGTTTGCCATATGGTATGAACGGCTCGAGAAACTGCTCTTCCCCTATTATCTCTGCCTCGCTTGTCACTGTTTTCTGCTTTTTGCGAAGGGGGGAACCTGTTCCTGATGGGCCCACTTCTTCTTCTTCTTGAACTTTACCAGCTTCTCCTCTTTCCCCTATGGCAGATGAATCTGTCTCCATCTACGAAAGCAAAGGTCAAGTTTCAAGATTAGCCCTCCACTCTATAAACGGTCTCGTTTCATGCACATAAGGAGTATATTTGTTCCTCCTTCTTCTGTTAGAGATGATGCCTCGCGAGTCGTAGGCCCAAGCCTTCCCTTGTCTAAGATCCATGTCTTGCAGAATCTTCTCAACAATGGGGAGGGCATGTTTTGAATTGAAAATAAAAGGGCCAATAGTAATGGGAAGTTTCAGGATGAAACCTTTCTTTGCGGGGACGAAGTGGAGTTGGTCAGATTTCAGGGTCTGCCGAATGTACTCTAGAGCATAAATTCATCGAGCAGGAAACATAGGCAACTGGTAGGGGGGAACCTCGGCTCCATAGACCCAAATTTCGGTGTAATTGTCATATAGGTACCAATCCCCTGTACTTTGGGCTTTACTAGCTTGTAACCAGCTCTTCATCTCAGGAAAAAACCTAGAGGAGGGAGAGTCATGGATGATAGTGTAGGCAATAGGCATGAACTCATTTAGAAATCTGGAATAACCCACCCCATTTGGTAACTGGTGCATTGCAAAGCTCCAGTCGAAAACTGGTTGGGGTTGGGAATTTACCTTATACACCCTCTCTAAACCCAAACCCTCGAACTTATCAGCATGCTGATATAGGAAGAGGTAGAAAACCATAGAACAAAAGCGGAAATGATCAGTTTCTAAAAGTTCTTGGAACTGGGCTTGAATATTAGAGGCCAGGAAACATGGGATATCTAGAAATATCCCCATTTGAGACATTAACCGTAAGAAAGAGACACATGCCCTGGAAACCTCCCCCAAACCGCCTACACCTAACAGACCTGCGATGAGAGCGAGGATGGGCTGCACTTCTTCTTTGAATAGACTCAAAGGGAAAAATTCTGTAGAAGGTAGAGACATGGCCTGGTTGTTGGTTATAGAGGAAATGAAGTCTCTTTGCTGTTCCCATGGCAATTTAGCGAACTGAGGGGTTAAAGTCATTTCACTGAAACTGGTGTAGCTCGCGCTAGTGGGGAAGCGAAGGGCTTGTCTGATAATGTTGGGAAAAAGAGAAAAAATCCTATTCCCTTGAGCTGAGATAAAGGTGCCTCGATGTTCGTCGTAGGCATCTCTGAGCCAACAAATAAACTCGACCACAGGCTGGACTGGGGGGGTAATTTGATGGTATAGGCCTGATAAAACCACCCGATATCGATCCCTATTCTCGACATGTCATCTAAAAAGCTCAGGTTTGATACTGCTGATGAGAAAAGGGTATTGCGGATCACAGATTTCGGCTTGCAGGTCTAAGAAGGGCTCGAACCCGGGAGGGTTTCTGGTTTCACGGACCTGCGGGGTCTTTGGTTCTGTTTTCTTATGGGTGCCCTTTCCCATGACTGATAAAAATCGTTTAAAAAGCAAAAGGAAACCAGAGGGGGTATGGAGGACGGAATACCTGTGCAGTGGGAAATTTGCTCGGGAAAACGACGTGGGGGTACTGACAGTGATCAGGTGGACCTGGCACTGGGCTCTCACTGTAGTTTATACCGTAGCTGGATACCTGAAAATTTTATTGTAGTAAAATACAGGGGACCGTTATATAGAACTGAAAATGGTTTGGCAAAGGTGGAATGGTGATGTAAGTGGGGCGAGCGTCATAAGGACGCTGACAATGGAGCACGCGACACGTAGGGATTTGGCATTTAACTACAGGTGGGTGAGCGCCGCGTGTCGGGTTTAATACTGGTACGGGCCTCGGTACCAGTTCACATATGGACTTACCTTACCTTTCTACTGCGTAAGCAACTTTTTTCTTGAAATGAATTCTACGTGGAATCATAAAATAAACAGCATGGAGGCTTTTAAGACCCGCACTTCACTTCGTCATATAACCCTTACCTTGTGTCCACCCTGTGACATGTCACCACAATTCCACAGGGGTATGGGTCTCTCACCCCTTCCATTCCTTGACCCCCCCGGAATTACACATGCAGAGACTCATTTCCACGTGCATAATATAAAGGTGGGTTGTATTAAAATATTTTCGTTTTAGATCTTTTATAACATACCTTCGCTTATTTACTCCAAGTTCGAAACCTTTACGTCTTCCTCCCTTTTTGGACACATGCTTAGTTATTCAGCCCCATGACTTAGCTTAGCATTGTTTCTCTCCAGTCATTATTTTAATATTTTCACCACTAGTCATGACCTTCGATACTTTGCTACTCAAGGTTATTTTTAAAAAATGAATAATGTTAACCATATGATCAACACATAACAAGACCTGTTCCCATGGTAGGGTAGTGATTTAAAATCCAGTACCGGTATTTTTCGTGTCATAAAATGCAATGTTGCATAAGGGAAAATTCTAAGGACACTGACTACATTTCCTCTGGAGAGATAAATAAAAATCAGAATATGCCACAAAAATACAGATAAAAAGGGAATTATTCTAATAGTGTAAAATAATGTTTACAAATATGTATATATAAACCCTTTCAGTGTATGACACCTTGTAAAAGGAAAGGATTCCTTCATTTTGAAAGATCTTTCCCATGGATCTCCACACACCCATGGACTTAAAAATCTCCACACCTTGTCTAAATAAACAAATTACTAATTTTGGGCTTTTTTGAAGCCTTGATATCAAACATTTCAATTTTGATTTGTATTGGTTCACTGTATGGTGCATCCAAAATCCCATTTAAATACAAATGATACCCATTTTAGCTAAAAAATTGTGAATCAAGATAAATAATCCATGATTCATGTTGGAACCTCTCAAAGGAATATAAACTCCAATAATTTGTATTCCTAATAAGTCATTGGAAGTGGAGGCTAGATCACCAATTGTGGTATGCCAAGATTTGTAACACATTTTTATTTGGGAATTGAAATGTGTCAACACAGAGTCAAGGTTTGAATCCCCTATTCACATTTTTTGGAGAAGGATTATATATAACTAAAACTACCAACCTGTTAGAGTCGGTCCTTACAACCCTCCGTCAGAGATCGTTTCGCGTTTGCATATTCATTCTTAGGTGTCTCGCTTGTTCCACTTCGTTGCATTTCGTTAGGAGCATGCCATTGACTGATGAGGGGGTCTGTTGTCTTATGTTTCCTCATGCTTACACCTGCAGGGCTATTTAAAAATTCCTCAAAAATCATTGAAATTCATCGTCATTTCACTCATGGTCATTAAAATGTCAGTTTTGTTAAGAAGTGTCTTTAGTCCTAGAGTCTAGGGTTTTCGAGTCATTTGCATACATGTCATCAAGCCCGCAGGCCATGAGGTTGGTTTCGCAAAGTTTTGATCTCATGTTTTTATTGTCATCAGCATTGGAAGACATTTCTAGTCCAAAACTCTGTTTTGGAAATTAGAAATTGTCTAATTTTATTTTTTGTAAATAAATTGTATTCATTTCACCGAGAAGAAGTTTCACTGCAAGCCTCTGATCTTTTCCTAAGCTAAAGAGCCACATCCCTGCAAGAGACAACAAAATTATCAGTTCAAAACTCAGAAAATCCAAAGAGAGATATTGCATTAAAAGGCCAAATGTAAAAATGCAGAAACATTGTAATGTGGGTTATCAAATAGATCTGAATCAAATCTGATTTTGAAAGATATTTTCCTCATGTATAAAAAACGGAAATCAAGTCCATTTGCCAAAATCCGCAGCATAGAAGTCGAAATCAAGTGTTTGGAGGCCGAAATCGTGCTTTGCAGAAGTGTTGACAGAGTCTGGAGGTCGTGAGACCCACTTGGGCGCATGCGACCCACTTGAACGCATGCGACCCACTTGCTAACAGAGTTCAGAAAATTGCGTTTGGCACCCAGATTCGATTCAAATTAGCTCCGGCAGCGTACAAACAGGTTTTTATCATTGCCCAATGGATTTTTGATGTAGTTGGGATGTCATAGATGTTGAAGAAACTAATCATGCTTGGAGAAATTTGTGTAAACCCTACATTCACCATGTAAATGATTCCTCAAGGGTTTTCAATTGTATGGGCATTTTATGAAGAATTTGGAAGCTTTTGAATGGTTCACACCCTAGCGCCATTGTATATGTCACCCTTATGCCTTCAGTCATCATTTTATCATTGCCATTATACCCTTTCATGTTTTGCACAGTGTTCATGTTGGCTTGTATTTAAACTCCATCACTATATCACTATTGTCATCATCATTTGACTACCACTGTCATGTTCATTTTGTCCTTCATATGGTCTTTGCAAAGATGGTCCTATTCTACATTACATAAAACACAATCCTTTGACAGATTTTTGGCCATTATTAAAACTTGACTGCACATTTGCATTTGGTAGTCATTTGTCAAACCTACTTGCAATCTGAAAACAGAGATAGTGTTTATGCCATTAAAACAAAGCCATCCCTATCATGATTTTAGTTTTCCCTTTCTATTTGGGTATATGGGTGATATCTGTTGGGTTTTGAAAATACATTAAAACTTGATTTTCACTGCACCTCTATCAGCAGCTATATTACAACTATCTTGTTCACAGCCATGTCAGAAACAGAGTCAGTTTATGAGCAGGGGTCGGACAGTGATTCCACGACTGAAGGTAATGTGCCACGAACGTCTCACAGAGCTATCAAAGGTGGTGATCATCGCAGAGAGGAGCCTACTTCTTTGGCTCGGTTGCAGGCATGTCCACTAGCAATGGATTGTTTTCGGTATTTGTCATGTTTTCGATTTTGTGAGATGATTGCACAAACCCGGCTTCATCGTGAACTAGCTCGTCTTTTTGTTCTACATTTACGGGATGGCCGGGTAAATCTTGCCGGGGTTGATTTCATTTTGTCACCCTTGACTATTGCTCAAGCCACTGGCATACCAAACATGGGCGAGGAATGGAACAAACGTCAGCATTTAGAGAAATTTCACTATGAGCCATACATTAAAACTGGATATATGAGGTACTTGGGCAGAGTTTTTCCATTCAGATTCTTGAGGGATGAGTTTGCACCGCCGATGAAACTCATCATTCAGTATTTTAGTTGTGAGGGCAGATATGCCCGTCTCTTTGCGTACCATATTCGTTTGTTGATGCACTTCACAAGGGTACGTATGATGAATATTCCGTACTTCATATATCGCAACATAGAGAGGATGGTGATTTTTGTACAAAAGAAGAGCCCATCACAGCAGTATAGGAGCATATATCATTACGCTTTGATCAAGATCATAGTGTTACATCAGTTGGCACAGCAGGGCATCACTTGGGAGGATTTCATCTCCCGTGACTTTTTCACAGCGTCACAGCCGCCTCCCGGGGTAGCTCATGATGCGGGAGAGCCTTCACACCACTCGGACATACCCGAGGTTGAGCATATCGCCTCCACGGGTTCCGACATACGTTGCGCTCGTGCCTTATTTGCGCCCACACTAGCGAGTATTATCTCCACGTGAGGTGGAAGGGCCCCGTCGACTTCACGCGTAGCGAGTATTATCTCCACGTGAGGTGGAAGGGGTTCTCACGACTTCAAGTCATGGAGCGATTATCTCCACATGATGTGGAAGGGGTCTCGCCTTCTTCTTCAGCGCAGGTACAGATACAGGACAGGGGAAAGAAGCCCATTCATGATGAGGGCCCATCAGGAGGCCGGGACACAAATTTCACAGTCATTGATGTTGATGCGAGCTCTCCTAGCTCGAAACTGAGGGAAGTCATCCAGGAGCAAAGGGCCGAGAATGACAAGCTGAAAGATCAATTGCAGAAGGCTCAGTGGGTGATAAACTATTTGGAGCAGTGCAACAAACAGCTAGAGGATGAGCTCACATTTTATGAGCTGCGTCGAATCCGTGAGGACCGACAGTGGAATCGAAAGAGACCTGGTGACATGACACCAGCTGATCGAGATGCTGTACTCACACATGTGAACATTCATCTGGAGAAATTGTTGGCGAAGGCCAATTGAGACAAAGACATGCTTCATCACATGAAAGGCCATTATTGGGCTCGCATGCATGTCTGCAAAGCGAGAATGAAGATTCTGAAGAGGAGGTTGCGCGAAGCACTAAGACGGCGGAAAAGGCCTAATCCACTTCGGATTTTGGCCGAGGCTTCATTGACTGGGCAAGATACATGATGGAGGACCTTCGCTCCAAATTTGAGCGAATTCGGAGAAAATTTTGTCATTTTGAAATTTTTGGGTCTAAAAACAGGTTTTTCAGTTAAGTGGGTCTCGCACTCATATGCTCACTTTTTTTCGGGACACTTGCTGAAAGAAATTTTTGCATTTTTGGATTTTTCATGGTTAGTTATGCATCCTTAGACATTACCTAAGCATTTCATCAGATTCTGGATGGTCAAAGAGCTCAAAAACACCATGAAAACCACCTTGCTGCCACCTTTTGCACCAGCAGGAAGTACTTCTGGGAGAAAGAAGTTTTGGAGGGTCAAATGAGCTCCAAATTGGAAAATTCCACTTGGGTTGGATATTCAACATCCAGGGCTTTCCAACGAGCTATCATGAGCTCAATTTGGATGCCGGGAAGTACCTCAAATTCAGGCTGGAAAAAATGCGACCCACTCGGCTCAAATGCGACCCACTTAAATTTTTGCTGAATTTTCAACTGCCAGCTCAGATTTTCGCCTAGTATGGACCAGTTTTGCTTATGGATGGAATTTTTGGGTTTTTATGATGTAAATTTATGTTTGCAATGTAACTTTGGCTTATTTTATCTATTCTAGAAGATTCACTCTCAAAAGGGTAAAAATCATGTAAATGGATCAGTTTCCACTCTTTTAGAGCTAAGTTGTTAGCTGCCTAGATTGTAGTTCCATGATTAGAATTGGTTGAAACTGATCCCTGAAGAGGGAATTCGACCCCTAGAGGTGGGGAAAGGTGTTATAGTGATCTATATATTGTAATTTCTGAGGCATTCTACAGGTTGGACTCTTGGGAGACTTTTGATATCATTGTACATATTTTTCATATTTTGGCTAAGGAAAGATCAGAGGTTTTGCGGCACTTGTTGGGATCCTTGTGGTGTTCTATTCTTGATGGTGTTTTCTCTTTGTTTACTGTAAGTTTCTTCATGTTTAATGTATGCCATCCTTTCATATGCTTCTGAACTAAATTGAATGAGTAAATGAGGTTGAATCCATTGTTTACAGTGCTCTGCCTTTGAATTCAGTTAGTTCTATATGTTTTCCACTGTTTGGAGAGGATCCAAGTTCTTCTTTGCCCTCTTCAGCTCCTCGTCGATCTAATCTGTCCATATATCCAAATCAAAAGCATCAAGACAATCACCTACCTCGCCCCAACTCGAAATCTGCAAAAGTCTGACCTTATCCCCGGACCCAAAATTTGTTTTCCCATTTCTCCAGCGAAAACCCAAAAACCAAAAAATCAAACATACCTATCTCTTTACTAGCCTAAAATCAGTTCCTATTGTAAGTCATCTCGTATCCTATTGCTCATTTTATCGAGATTGACGGAGAGAGCCCTCTCCTGTCCTCGTAGGGCTAGCTACGAGGCTGAGCGTGGTTTGATGTAGCCTTGAGTTTTACTTCATTTCAGCCTGAGGTAGATTTGAGCGCTAACATAGTGGCGACCATACTGGGGAATAAATCTCAATGGTTTGCTTGTTAATGTGTTCGTTTCATGAGTCTTAGACGGAGTCTGAAGTCACGCCAGGTAGCTTTCGAAATGCTTTTGCTATGCATAAGCGGTAGTAGATAAACGCTGCTTCAGTCGATCTCCGGTAAGCTTGTGAGTGCAGCACTTGATTTGCAAATCACCCCAGTATACTTGTTCGTTCTAGACCCTTTGGATGATTGAGTCTAGAAGTCGAAAGGCTGAAAATAATTGATTGTGTTCCTTGAAAATTTATCCCGAGAAGATCAATACACTGGCTTCAAGAAGGAATACCAGGTCGAATCCTGACCCTGATCCACCAACAATATTTGAAAATCCAAATCTGATTCCTAGGACCCTTAGAAGACAAGGAAGTCAAGAAAGTTCTGAAAGAGAAAGTCAAGTGAGTTTTGGGAGTTCCAGATTGCTTACCAGATCTGCATCCTGTCCCGTGAAAATTATATATGTTGATGAAATTCCTTTTGATGCACGGTTTGAAACATCCTTGTTTGTAAATTTTTCCGAAACTGAATTGTCAAGATTAGTTCCAGATCCATTGTTTACTGAAGATTTTCAATATAGATTTGTTTCACATTACCTGGATAGACAGTTGCAAAATTCCATTGTGGATACCAACACTCCTGAATTCACTGAATCTGCTTCACAAATTCTTGGACCATCTGAAATTGCATCTAGTTCACACATTCCTACTGAACCTCCTTTTATCCCTACCATTCCTGTTCAGCCAGAGTTTTCTGATCAGCAATCCATAGTAATTTCTCCTCCGTCTCCACCAAATACACCTCGCAGACCTACTGCTCCTAGTCCTCCTGTTTCTCCTCGACAACAGATTATCATCAATCCACCAAGAGCTATGGCTGCTCGTTTTGCACCTCTTGTATTACCACAGCAGTTGAATGATATGCCTGCAGACTATCAGAGCAAGATCCCAATATTTGATGGCACTCCACAGAGTCTTCCGGCACAGCAGCATGTAGACAATATGGCAGACTTTTTTGATCGTTTTGAGATTGATGAAGAGAATGTGAGTATGAGGCTTTTTGTGCAAACTTTTGGAGGAGAGGTAAGAAAATGGTTTAGAGCCTTGCCACAAAGAAGCATCACTACATTGGCAGAACTCCAGAGGCAGTTTCTAGATCGTTGGGAGATGAAAAAGGATCCGCTGCAGATTACTTCAGAATATACAAACATCAAACGTAATCCTGGTGAGTCTGTTCAGGATTATATTATTAGATTCAATACAGTGTATAATGCAATTCCAGATGATTTGAGACCGTCTAAAAAGTCTGCTCTCCTTAAATTCCCGGATGGCTTTGATCCGGAGATGGCCTATTCGCTGCGAGACAGAGACCCACCTACTTTGGAGGATATGCAGAAGATCGATGTCAGTGTTGAGGCAAATCTGAATGATAAAATAGCCCGGTTGAAAGCAGAGAAAAGAGTGACTATAAAGGAAGAGCCTTCCACATATACATCAGAACAGCACTTGCTTCGTGAGGTGGAAAAATTGCTTAAAAAGGTGACACTTGACAAATCAGACATGCAGATTCATAATCCCAACTACCGTGGCCAGCAGCAGCCACAATTCAGAATTAAGCAGCGTGAACAAAGAGCTCAAGAGCCAGCAGCCCAACAGCAGATTAAGACACCTCTTTTGCAGAATTTCGTGAGTCAAGATTCCGATGATGATGATGATGTAGCAGGTGAGAAAAATCATTTCTTCACTCCCGATGATCTGCCTATCTATATCACTGAGGATGAAGAATATGGAGAAAGTTCAGTTGTTCAGAAAGATGAAGATTTCATCCTAGCAAATGATGCAGATTTAGAGGAAGAATCAGATGAATACCAAAGAGGATATTTGAATGCTTTGTCTGCCCAACAAAAGCAATACTCATTGAGAAACCGAGATGTGCCCATAAATCCAATTCAAAAACGAAAAGAAGCTTCAACACCAAAGACGGATTCACCGATACCACAGAAGAAAGGAAAAGAGACAATTGATCCCGCAGCTAGTAAAGTATCATCAGCAGAAAAAGTAAATCAGTCAAACATAGTGAAAGACAAGGCTGAAAAGAAGGAAGTTCCGGTCAAAGAAGTTGAGAAAGTTTCAGCATTTAGTTTGGAAAATGAGATTTCCAAATTAAAAATATCTATTCCTTTGACAGAAATCATGAAGAACAGCAGCTATCGCGGGCAAGTCTCCAAAATTCTGAACTTTGATCCAATGTTTGACACAGTAAATGTTGAGGATGATCAGCCGGAATTAATTTTTGGGCCTGCATTAGATGGTGAGTCTCCTGACAGTGATGTTCCTCCATTTTATATCAGTTTGAGGTTGCATGAATATGTTTTGCACAATGCTATGTTCGATTCGGGTGCTTCGCACAATTTGATGCCAAAAGAAATCATGGAAAAGTTGGGACTAGATATTACAAGAAAGTATCATGCTTTGTATTCATTTGATTCCAGCCGTGTGAGGTGTATAGGACTCATTAAAGATTTGGTTGTAAGCTTAGATCAAATTCCAGCAAAGAATGTTTTAATGGACGTGGTGGTGGCTGACATTCCTCCGCGATTTGGTATGCTCCTTTCGAGATCTTGGGGGGCAAAGTTGAAAGGCACACTTCAGTTAGATTTCTCTTATGCTACAATTCCAGTCTTCGGTCAAATGAGAAAGTTATACCAAGAGCAGAAGATGAAATACATGATAACTAGCAAAGAGAAGCCAATCAATCATCCTGTAAATTATGTACATACCGACTTAGAGTCGTTTGTGTTGCTTGCTGATAGTTTTAATGATATAGAAAGTCAATTAGTTCAGGTAGAAGATATACCAGAAATCACTGAGAATTTTAGAGAAGTTTTGCAAAAAGAAAGAAGAGAAAAACAAGCTATTGTGGAGCAATCAGCTGAAGACAATGGGCAGCAAACAGAAAAAACAGAGCCGGTACAATTTCAGCATTTAGAGGACGATGAAGATGGTCTTTGGACCATGGATTTTGATGGCGCAGTGGGCAGCGACGGTGCTGGGATTGGTGTGTGGATTCGTAGTCCATTTTCCGCTCCTGATAGAGTTCCGAGCAATGTGAGAGTGTGTTCCTACAAGTTGGCATTTGACTGTTCTAATAATGAAGCGGAATACGAGGCTCTTATTGTTGGCCTTAAGATTCTTAAGAAGCTGAAAGCGAAAAGGATTGCAGTATATGGTGATTCAGAATTGGTGATAAAGCAAGTTAAAGGTGAGTTTCAGGCTAAGCATCCTCGCATGAGGGCTTACCGTAATGCAGTTCTAGACATTCTGAAGTTATTTTCTGATCATACTTTAACATGTGTGCCCCGCATACAAAATGGTGTTGCTGATGGACTTGCTAAGGCAGCAAGCAATCTTAAGATTCCAATGAATTCCAGCAACAAGTTCGAGATACATGTGAAACACCGCCCCACCGTTCCAGACAATCAGCGATGTTGGCAAGTCTTTCAGGATGATGAGGAGATTAGTGAATTTCTGCAGAATAAGGGTAAGTTTAAAGACACCTCCATAGATACAGAATTTGATGATGGCAGTGATGACATACAAATAAATCAAATGGAAGTGTTGCAACTCAAGGATAACATCATTCCTAAGGGATTGATTCCTTTGGAGGAGTTGTTCGATCAAGACGATGTAGCCCGCAAACCGACATTGAGGCCAACAGAAAAAGGTGTTGAGGAGGTAAATATTGGGACAACAGAGAATCCCAAGATGGTAAAGTTATCAAAGTCCTTGTCACCAAAGGTAAAGGCAGAGTATGTAAAATTGTTATCTTCATTTTCTGATGCTTTTGCGTGGGATTATTCAGATCTAAAAACATATGATACTAACATCATTCAACATACTATCCCCATCAAACCAAATCAGAAGCCTTTTCGTCAAAAGTTGAGGAGAATCAATCCAAAGCTGCTACCATCGATCGAAAAAGAGGTAAACAGGTTGTATAAGTCAGGAATCATTGTGCCTATTCGATTTTCAGATTGGATATCAAATTTGGTGCCCGTGAGAAAGAAGACAGGTGAGATCCGTTTATGTATTGACTTCAGAAATTTGAATAAGGTATCATTAAAAGACAATTATCCGCTGCCAAAAATGGACCATATATTGCAGCGAGTAGTTGGAGCATCAAGGATGTCACTACTCGACGGATATTCAGGTTATAATCAGATTTTAGTGCAGGAAGATGATCGTGACAAGATTGCGTTCACCACTCCTTGGGGAACATTTCATTATGCAAAAATGCCGTTTGGTTTGAAGAATGCAGGCGCTACCTTTCAGCGTGCAATGGACATGGCTTTTGCCAACGAAAAAGATGTATTTTTGGTTGTTTACCTTGATGATTTAACTGTGTTTTCAAACTCTGATGAGGAACATTTATATCATTTGAAAATTGTTTTTCAGAAGTGCAGAAAATATGGCATTTCGCTGAATCTGAAAAAGAGCCTTTTCGCCATGGATGAAGGCAAGCTCCTTGGCCACATCATATCGAAAGATGGCATTTGAGTTGACCCTGCACGAGTTGAAGCCATACAACAGATTGAGCAACCCCGGAACAAGAAAGAAATACAGTCATTTAATGGTAAAATGAATTTTCTGCGTCGTTTCATTCCAAATCTTGCAGAGCACCTTAGAGAAATCACGAACATGCTGAAAAAGGACAGTCAGGTAAGGTGGAAAGAAGATGCGGTAAAGTCATTCAATTTGGTAAAGATAGCTCTTTCCTCAGCCCCTATTTTAATCAGCCCGGATTACACACAGGACTTCATTTTATTTTCTTTTGCTTCTGAGCACACATTGGCAGCTGTTTTGATGCAAAAAAGGGATGGAGTTGAGAAGCCCATTGCTTTCTTCAGTCGGATCATAAGGGACGGAGCATTGAAGTACAATATTATTGAGAAACAAGCACTTGCGCTTGTAAAAGCCTTGAAAGATTTATGTGTGTATATACTGCATTCCCACATTATAGCATACGTTCCTAACGCAGCAGTTAAATATGTTTTGGTGCAAGCAGATCCAGAGGGAAGACGGGGTAAGTGGATCGCTGCATTGTTAGAATACGATGTGGAAATTAAACCAACCAAGTTGATCAAAGGACAAGGACTCGCCAAGCTCATGGCCGAAACAAATCTGCATGCTCTTGACATAAATTTGATCGCTGCCATGTCCGATGAAGATGAGGAAAGTACGTCAGTCCAGGTATCTGATATTTTTGTTTCTTCCCCTTGGTATGCTGACATTTTATACGTGCTTCAGAATTTGTCTCCACCGCCCGGGATGCCTAGAAATAAGAGTAGAACATTGAAGTTAAGAGCTGCTAAATTCTGCATTCTGAATTCTGCATTATATTGGAAAGACCCTGGAGGTGTGTTGTTGAATTGTTTGGTAGAGGAGGAAGCTCAAAAAGTTTTGGAGGACTTTCACAAAGGTGACTGTGGAGGCCATTTGTTTTGGAAGACCACAACGAATAAGATTCTAAGGGCAGGGTATTATTGGCCTTCTTTGTTTTCTGATGTATTTAAGGCTGTTAAAAATTGTCATGAGTGTCAAATTTTCGAAGGGAAGCAGAAACTACAGCCTTTGCCTCTAAAACCAATTGAAGTTAGTGCACCATTCCAGCAGTGGGGATTGGATTTTATCGGGGAAATCCACCCAACATCTTCCGGACAGCATAGATGGATCTTGACAGCTACAGACTACTTCACGAAGTGGATTGAGGCGATTCCCACTCGACAGGCCACGGATGCGGTAATTATTTCTTTTCTTGAAAACAATATTCTGTCATGTTTTGGGTGTCCTAGTAAAATAATCACAGATAATGCAGCGGCCTTCAAGTCTAAGAGGATGGTTGACTTTTGCTTTAAGTACAATATCAGTTTGGGGCATTCGACCGCCTACCATCCGCAAGGAAATGGCTTGGCAGAATATTCAAATAAATCCTTGGTGAATATTATTAAGAAATTGCTGGAAATCAACAAAAAGGCATGGCACAAGAAGTTAGTGAATGCACTGTGGGCTGATAGGGTAAGTCAGAAAAAGTCTATTGGCATGTCTCCTTTCGAGCTGGTGTATGGAACAGATACGGTTTTTCCTACTTCCCTTGCTGTCCCGGTGGTCAAATTGCTTCAGGAAGCTGGTAGTGAGGAAGATCCCATGCAACGGAGAATTAATCAGATGATTCATTTACAACAGACACGAGAGGAGGTATTTCAAAATACTTTCAAGTTGCAGGAGCGCATAAAGAAGATCTACGACAGAAAGGCAAAAGCGGATAAGTTTCAGTTGGATGAGGTAGTTTTGAAATGGGATGCTCGGAATGAAGATAAGGGAAAGCACGGCAAATTTGAAAATCCGTGGAAGGGTCCTTTTAAGATTGCAGCGTATCGGGGTCAAAATGCATTTCTTCTCAAAGAAATGAATGGAGATGATTGTCCTGGAGGACCGATCAATGGTCGGTTGCTGAAGTGATATTACTTCTGAGTATCTTCTGCTGATCTCATTATCATTGTATATATCATTTTACTTTTGTTTCATTGCAAGTGTGTACTGATCTCTCATCTTCAGTCTGGGGCCCGGAGCGAAGGCTATAATTCTGAAGATGGAGGTTGGTTGGTTTGAAATTGTCAAGTCAGTTTTTTCAGTCTTTTAGTTTTAAAGTCATGTCAGTTTTGGTCAAATTTCAGTCAGTCTTTAGTCAAATCTGCAGTCAATAACTATGTTCAAAGTTTTTGTTTTATCAGTTCAAATAATGATTCCATCGCCCAATGGATGAAGGCACTGTCTGACTCCCCCAGATATCTGCCGTTCTTGGCATCTCCATGGAGCCACCATCCCCATTGGAGCCAATGTTAGAGTCGGTCCTTACAGCCCTCCGTACGAGATCGTTTCGTGTTTGCATATTCATTCTTAGGTGTCTCGCTTGTTCCACTTCGTTGCATTTCGTTAGGAGCATGCCATTGACTGACGAGGGGGTCTGTTGTCTTATGTTTCCTCATGCTTACACCTGCAGGGCTATTTAAAAATTCCTCAAAAATCATTGAAATTCATCGTCATTTCACTCATGGTCATTAAAATGTCAGTTTTGTTAAGAAGTGTCTTTAGTCCTAGAGTCTATGGTTTTCGAGTCATTTGCATACATGTCATAAAGCCCGCAGGCCATGAGGTTGGTTTCGCAAAGTTTTGATCTCATGTTTTTATTGTCATCAGCATTGGAAGACATTTCTAGTCCAAAACTCTGTTTTGGAAATTAGAAATTGTCTAATTTTATTTTTTGTAAATAAATTGTATTCATTTCACAGAGAAGAAGTTTCACTGCAAGCCTCTGATCTTTTCCTAAGCTAAAGAGCCACATCCCTGCAAGAGACAACAAAATTATCAGTTCAAAACTCAGAAAAGCCAAAGAGAGATATTGCATTAAAAGGCCAAATGTAAAAATGCAGAAACATTGTAATGTGGGTTATCAAATAGATCTGAATCAAATCTGATTTTGAAAGATATTTTCCTCATGTATAAAAAATGGAAATCAAGTCCATTTGCCAAAATCCGCAGCATAGAAGTCGAAATCAAGTGTTTGGAGGCCGAAATCGTGCTTTGCAGAAGTGTTGACAGAGTCTGGAGGTCGTGAGACCCACTTGGGCGCATGCGACCCACTTGGCAAATGCGACCCACCTGTGTGTTTTGGCCAGTGTAAATTCTAACGCATGCGACCCACTTGAACGCATGCGACCCACTTGCTAACAGAGTTCAGAAAATTGCGTTTGGCACCAAGATTCGATTCAAATTAGCTCCGGCAGCGTACAAACAGGTTTTTATCATTGCCCAATGGATTTTTGATGTAGTTGGGATGTCATAGATGTTGAAGAAACTAATCATGCTTGGAGAAATTTGTGTAAACCCTACATTCACCATGTAAATGATTCCTCAAGGGTTTTCAATTGTATGGGCAGTTTATGAAGAATTTGGAAGCTGTTGAATGGTTCATACCCTAGCACATTGTATATGTCACTCTTATGCCTTCAGTCATCAGTTTATCATTGCCATTATACCCTTTCATGTTTTGCATAGTGTTCATGTTGACTTGTATTTAAACTCCATCACTATATCACTGTTGTCATCATCATTTGACTACCACTGTCATGTTCATTTTGTCCTTCATATGGTCTTTGCAAAGATGGTCCTATTCTACATTACATAAAACACAATCCTTTGACAGATTTTTGGCCATTATTAAAACTTGACTACATATTTGCATTTGGTAGTCATTTGTCAAACCTACTTGCAATCCGAACACAGAGATAGTGTTTATGCCATTAAAACAAAGCCATCCCTATCATGATTTTGGTTTTCCCTTGCTATTTGGGTATATGGGTGATATCTGTTGGGTTTTGAAAATACATTAAAACTTGATTTTCACTGCACCTCTATCAGCAGCTATATTACAACTATCTTGTTCACAGCCATGTCAGAAACAGAGTCAGTTTATGAGCAAGAGTCGGGCAGTGATTCCACGACTGAAGGTAATGTGCCACGGAGGTCTCACAGAGCTATCAAAGGTGGTGATCATCACAGAGAGGAGCCTACTTCTTTGGCTCGGTTGCAGGCATGTCCACTAGCAATGGATTTTTTTCGGTATTTGTCATGTTTTCGATTTTGTGAGATGATTACACAAACCCGGCTTCATCGTGAACTGGCTCGTCTGTTTGTTCTACATTTACGGGATGGACGGGTAAATCTTGCCGGGGTGGATTTCATTCTGTCACCCTTGACTATTGCTCAGGCCACTGGCATACCAAACATGGGTGAGGAATGGAACAAACGTCATCATTTAGAGAAATTCCACTATGAGCCATACATTAAAACTGGATATATGAAGTACTTGGGCAGAGTTTTTCCGTTCAGATTCTTGAGGGATGAGTTTGCACCGCTGATGAAACTCATCATTCAGTATTTCAGTTGTGAGGGCAGATATGCCTGTCTCTTTGCGTACCATATTCGTTTGTTGATGCACTTCACCAGGGTACGTATGATGAATATTCCGTACTTCATATATCGCAACATAGAGAGGATGGTGATTTTTGTACAAAAGAAGACGAGCCCAGCGCAGTAGTATAGGAGTATATATCATTACGCTTTGATCAAGATCATAGTGTTACATCAGTTGGCACAGCAGGGCATCGCTTGGGAGGATTTCATCTCTCGTGACTTTTTCACAGTGCCACAGCCGCCTCCCGAGACAGTTCATGATGCGGGAGAGCCTTCACACCAGCTGGACATACCTGAGGTTGAGCATATCAGCGCTCCATTGGTTCCGACATATCAGCGAGGCCACAGGGCCTTATTTGCAGCCACACAGCGAGTATTATCTCCACGTGAGGTGGAAGGGGTCTTGCCACTTCATCAGCAGAGCGAGTATTATCTCCACATGATGTGGAAGGGGTCTCGCCTTCTTCTTCAGCGCAGGTACAGATACAGGACAGGGGCAAGAAGCCCATGCATGATGAGGGCCCATCAGGAGGCCGGGACACAGATTTCACAGTCATTGATGTTGATGCGAGCTCTCCTAGCTCGAAACTGAGGGAAGTCATTCAGGAGCAAAGGGTCGAGAATGACAAGCTGAAAGATCAATTGCAGAAGGCTCAGTGGGTCATAAACTATGTGGAGCAGCGCAACAAACATCTTGAGGATGAGCTCACATATTATGAGCTGCGTCGAATCCATGAGGACCGACAGTGGAATCGAAAGAGACCTGGTGACATGACACCAGCTGACCGAGATACTGTACTCACACATGTGAACATTCATCTGGAGAAATTGTTGGCGAAGGCCAATCGAGACAAAGACATGCTTCGTCACATGAAAGGCCATTATTGGGCTCGCATGCATGTCTGCAAAGCGAGAATGAAGATTCTGAAGAGGAGGTTGCGCGAAGCACTAAGACGGCGGAAAAGGCCTAATCCACTTCGGATTTTGGCCGAGGCTTCGTTGACTGGGTAAGATACATGATGGAGGACCTTCGCTCCGAATTTGAGCAAATTCGGAGAAAATTTTGTCATTTTGAAATTTTTGGGTCTAAAAACAGGTTTTTCAGTTAAGTGGGTCTCGCACTCATATGCTCACTTTTTTTCGGGACACTTGCTGAAGGAAATTTTTGAATTTTTGGATTTTTCATGGTTATTTATGCATCCTCAGACATTACCTAAGCATTTCATCAGATTTTTGATGGTCAAAGAGCTCAAAAACACCATGAAAACCACCTTGCTGCCACCTTTTGCACCAGCAGGAAGTACTTTTGGGAGAAAGAAGTTTTGGAGGGTCAAATGAGCTCCAAATTGGGAAATTCCACTTGGGTTGGATATTCAACATCTAGGGATTTCCAACGAGCTATCATGAGCTCAATTTGGATGCCGGGAAGTACTTCAAAATCAGGCTGAAAGTTATGCGACCCACTTGGCTCAAATGCGACCCACTTAAATTTTTGCTGAATTTTCAACTGCCAGCTCAGATTTTCGACTAGTTTGGACCAGTTTTGCTTGTGGATGAAATTTTTGGGTTTTCATGATGTAAATTTATGTTTGGCATGTAACTTTGGCTTATTTTTATCTATTCTAGAAGATTCACTCTCAAAAGGGTAAAATCATGTAAATGGATCAGTTCCCACTCTTTTAGAGGCAAGTTGTTAAGCTGCCTAGATTGTAGTTCCATGATTAGAATTGGTTGAAACTGATCCCTGAAGAAGGAATTCGACCCCTAGAGGTGGGGAAAGGTGTTAGAGTGATCTATATATTGTAATTTCTGAGACATTCTACAGGTTGGACTCTTGGGAGACTTTTGATATCATTGTACATATTTTTTCATATTTTGGCTAAGGAAAGATCAGAGGTTTTGCGGCACTTGTTGGGATCCTTGTGGTGTTCTGTTCTTGATGGTGTTTTCTCTTTGTTTACTGTAAGTTTCTTCATGTTTAATTTATGCCATCCTTTCATATGCTTCTGAACTAAATTGAATGAGTAAATGAGGTTGAATCCTTTGTTTACAGTGCTCTGCCTTTGAATTCAGTTAGTTCTATATGTTTTCGACTGTTTGGAGAGGATCCAAGTTCTTCTTTGCCCTCTTCAGCTCCTCGTAGGTCTAATCTGTCCATATATCCAAATCAAAAGCATCAAGACAATCACCTACCTCGCCCCAATTCGAAATCTGCAAAAGTCTGACCTTATCCCCGGACCCAAAATTTGTTTTCCCATTTCTCCAGCGAAAACCCAAAAACCAAAAAATCAAACATACCTATCTCTTTACTAGCCTAAAATCAATTCCTATTGTAAGTCATCTCGCATCCTATTGCTCATTTTATCAAGATTGACGGAAAGAGCCCTCTCCTGTCCTCGTAGGGCTAGCTACGAGGCTGAGCGTGGTTTGATGTAGCCTTGAGTTTTACTTCATTTCAGCCTGAGGTAGATTTGAGCGCTAACACAACCAACATTGGAAGCTCATAAATAGCATCAAAAGTGTTTTGTTGGGAGAATGATTCTATATAATTAAAACTACCAACCAACATTGGAATCTCATGTATAGTATCAGAGGTGGTTTATTTAACTATTGAATGCCTTTTTAATGTGTTGGAAATATGATGCAATATGTTGTCCTTGATGGCAACCTACTTGATGAAGTTGTCCTTGATGGAAACCTACCTGATGAGTTTCCTTTTGATAAGCAACCTATTTGTTAAAGATGTAAAAATGATGTTTCTACAGGTCAGTTCAGATGTGATAGAGAAAGGAATTCCAGTAAGTGCTATAGAAATGAAACATGAAATATTTCTCAATATATATGCAGGTTTGATGAAGACAACCCGCGTATGGAGGCAATGTATAGGCTACTTGGTATACATGCAATCCACATATACATCCAGAATTAGTATATACATAGTTTTTATGAAGAGAAGTTGCGTATACATGCGGGTATGAGGAAGAAAAGTCGCGTATGCCTTTTGCGCTCTAAAATCATGATACCAAGGGGAATTACCATGGTATTAGCCCATAGTATTGAGCACTGTGTCGTTTATTTGATCCCATCCAAGAATATCATCGACAATTGTGTGGTGTTGGTTCATGTTATTGGTAAAGGCTAAATCTATATAAGGAGAAGAAGATCATAGTGCAAATGGGTGCATGTTTCTGGGTATTGAATGAATAATTCACTCTGAAGTATATCTGCATGGAATGGGTTACATTTTATTGATAGACATGAAATAATAATGCACCTATGAATACAATGATGGATTAGGATCTCTAGAACTGAAATGACCATGTATTTCTTAGATTTGTTTATGAAATGTTTAGATCTGTGATATGGCAAATTTTTGCTGAAGAAAAGGGTAATATCTGAGCTGATTATTCATTCTGAAGAATTGTGCAGTCTTGAAATAGTTGCAGATCTATACGCAGGTTCGTCTCTGTAAAAGCGTGTATGTACGCAGGTTCAGTTAAGTAAAAGTGTGTATGGGATCTAGGGTTTTTCTGAAGTGCGCGAAAGGAAATTTCTGTTCTGTTTTGATGTATTACTATTGTTTGTCAATGATGTCTTCATACAGATCTGGGTTGTTTGAATACTGTATATGCTGCTAAGTTGAATATGTACAAATCTGATTAATGAGGGAGAAATTATGTTTAATGATGACTGATTGAATAAAGGTTCTGCATTACTAAAAAATATATGTGACTAAAAGCCTCATATCTCGATCTGAGACTGATCATATTCTGTAAAAACAATATTCGCAGATCTATATGCAGGTTGGTGTGAAGGAAAGTGCGTATACATGTGGGATCAGTGAAGTGAAGTAGCGTATGTATTTTAAGATAATGAATGTTCAGGGTTGAGTTTGATTCTGCATACTGATTCTGGAATCTGGGTTATTACTGTGTTTTGGTTACAGTGATCTCAATATTCTGATTGAAGTTTGGGTTAAGGTTATTATTGATGATCTTTATGATGAGTTGAGTTGAAGCTGTGGGATCCAGTGTGAAAATTTATGAAACGTGGTCCACGGTGGTGCTGAGGGTCGAAGCCCTCAGTGAGGGGGTCATAGCTCCCTTCCAGTGGTTGCTGGTAAATGAGATGAGGGGGCAGTAGCTCCCTTCTAGTATAAGATGGAGAACGAGAGAAGGTTGCAGCCTTCTGCAGGTGGGTGCCTACGTGCTAGTATGAGTCTGCGCCAGTACAATATTGTAAGCAATTTTATTTATAATAAATATTGAAGACAGAGATGACAACAACGGTGGTTTTCTCTCGACTTGGGTTTCCACCTTAAATCCTAATGTTCATTGTGTTGCTTATGTGTGATGATTTATTCTGTTCTTACTACACATGCTTACTACTTACTAAACATCTGATGAATGAATGATGCGCTAATCTAAGTAAATAATTATTTGCATAATAAGATCTCTGGACATACACAAGTTTGCTTAAATATAGGTGCGTGTATATGCTAGTTGGGTTCATTAAAGTCACGTAAAGAAAAATTAAAAGTTAACAATGTGTTACAAATACTGATTCAACCCCCCCCCCCCCCCTTCTCAGTATTTTTCCCAACAATTGGAATCAGAGAAGGTCCTTCTATAGAATCTTGATCGTTTTAAGGAGATCCATCTCAATGGGAAGGAAGTAAAAGAAAAAGGCTACTCAAAGGAAGAATATGTATCAAAAAACGTATGCAGCAGAAAATGAAGAAGATGAAACATGTATTGATTGTTGTACTTGTGATTCACTTCCTTGTGCATGCAATTTTGAAGATAGTGAATGCGAAAGTAAAAGTAATGTTAAGGATCTAAAAGAAAAATTTTCTAATCTCAAGAATGAAGTTGAAGATCAACAAATTCTATTTAATGAAAGAGAATGTATCTTCAAAGATATGATTTCTAGATTGAATGATTAGTTACAATAAAGAAATTCGATTGAGAAACTAAACAAAGAACAGATATATCAGTGTTAAAAGCTATAGAATGAAGTATCCAATCACAGTGAAGGACTTGAAGAAGAAATCATCTCTCTCAAAGCAGATCTAGAAAAATCAAATAAGAAGAATGAATAACTTCTACAAACATTTGAAGAACAAGAAAATGGGTTGAAAGAAGAGATTCTAAAATTGAATGAACTAGTAGAAGAAGGAAGAAGGGTCGAAGAAAGTATGAAGAATCAATGCCAAAGATTGGAAGTTGAGGTAAACATTTTAAAAGATAAATTAGAGGAAAAGGATAAACACTTGAGGTCTCAAGATAGTACTAAGATTCTGGATAATATTCTTAGTATTCAAAGGTATCCTTCTATTAAATTTAGTCTTGGTTTTCATGAAACTATTAAAGGAGAATCTAGTTCACAAGAAAGTGCTAAAGATTCAAAGGATATCAATACAAAACCTGAAGTGTTTAAAGAGACAAAAGGTCAATCGACAATCATGGATTCTCAAAGGAAATCATTCACTCCTAACTATAGAAGTATCAATCGATTTTATCCTTTGATCAATAACGTTGAATGCTTTGTATTTCATAATTATGGACATGTTGTAGCCAATTCCAGAAGCAGATTGTTTCATTTGCAGACAAATATACTCTACACAGAAAGGTCAACTACTCCCAGGTACTCAGGTTTCTTTAAGGATTATTGCTTTTTATGCAACAAATTTGGACATAAAGCTATCAATTGCAATAGAAGGAACATGAGGCAAACTTATTATGATGCCTTTGCTCCTTTTTCTGGTCACATAAGATGATATGCTTGTAACAAGTTTGGGCATGTAGAAAAGGAATGCAGGAACAGATCAATGAATCATCAAAGACAACATGAAAGTCAAACAAATGATATTGTAAGACCAAAGAAAGTTGGATTCACCAACTTTAATGTTGAAAAGCATAAAGAAGAAAATATAAGATGTGGTCTTTCTCTCTGTGCAATTAAAGACAAGGATGAATGGTACATCGATAGTGGATGTTCTCATCACATGACTGGTGATAAGAGTAAGATGGAGTCTCTCAAGAAAAATCAAGATGGTAAGGTTATTCTTTCAAATGATGCTCCAACAAATATTTTGGGAAAAGGTAGAGCGATAATTAACAAAAATAGAAGGGAAGTTGATACCTTATTAGTTCAAGGCCTAAAATAAAACTTATTAAGTGTAGGTCAAGTGGAAGATAAAGGAAATACAATTGTTTTCACTTCAACCAAATGCAAGGTCATGGATGAAGAAACTGGAGAAGTCATAGCAAGGGGATACAGAAACGCTGATAAATTATATGTGTTTAAATATCTGACCTCTCACAGATGTGAAGAGGATTCAGACTCAGACTGAGACAAGTCAATACCCATTGCAGCACTTCATTCTTGAAATAATAATGTTATCTTCAACTGAAATTTGTAAAGGATGGTTTGGTAATTCTGGTTATTTATATTTCTGACAGTTCATTTGATGTGACAACAGAAGACAGGTAAAAATGTATAATTCCAAGGGGAGATGGAGTTGTGAATTTTTATATATTTCACTTTCTATATGTGGGTTTCATTAACTAAATCCACGTATACACGTGAGTTCTGTTGGAGACGCGAGTACAACATAATGGTATCAATCAAGTTTATATTAGTGCAGTGTTGTCCAAGAGAGTGACAAAAGTGAACGATTACATTTTCTACGGTAATATTGCAATGTTTCTTAAAATTATGAGCCATCCATAACCTTTAAGGTCATGATTAGCCCTAAGAAGAGGGACCGAGCCTACTGGAGTTTGACAAACAACCTGATTTCTTGAGACTAGAAGAGACATTTCCAGGTTTGCGTTTATCTATAAGATAAGTCAGAGCCCTATGCAATAGACTTAGAACAACTAATAGACATTAAATTAAGATAGTGCACTTGGATTGATATGTGTAGCATAATTTTAGTGTGTATGAATTTATCAACCCTGTATTGACTATTGATTAGATGCATCCATTGCTACTGGGCAGTCAGCCCTAAGTCATTGTGCTTTGACTGAAGTATTATTGCTATGGGAATTTTATATTCATGCATACATTATATAGTTTTTGAGGCTCTTTATATTTATGCATACATATTTTTTATGAATTTGTACTACTATTAAATATTTATTGAAGAAACCTTAGTCAGAATAGAAATTGTAAGGGAAAAAAGTACCCTAGGACACAAGATAATATTGGATAAGAACTGCCCGATGGTGTTAATTTATTTTTGCTTGTGTTCATAAGTAAAAAAGGTTGTGGAAGTGTGGATGTGATCTCTCAGGTGAAAATATGTAGCTATGATAGTGGACTACATTCCCCAACTATTTATAGGCCTATCACTTAGAGCCTTTGGTGCAGAACTTCTAGATGGGTTGGATCACTAGCACTTGTGATGGCCTAATAATGGTTATGGAAGACTATGGAATAAATATTCCACTGTTGCATCAAAATTTATGAAAATTTTCATTTGCAAGTACCCAGGTTTTGTTGTAGCCCAACAATGACAAGATTCCATCCTGCAAACATTTTGGTTTTGAGGTTTCCTAGTTTTTCATGATGACTAAGCACAGAGGAAAGGACCATTGTATCCATGAGGTGCTATGGTGGTTTCCTTAATTCACTAAATTCAACTGGTAGAATTATTTTATCACATGCTACAACAAGATAGGAAATGAATAAGCTCTACTGAGCAGTAGTTTAGAGTTGAATAAGATCATTTGAGCAGCTGTATTGATTTCTTAGATACATAGGTTTTAATATTGTGCTTTGCTTTATAAGGGCCAAAATTTGATGTAGTGATGATATTTTTTTTGAACGTGGAGGCTAGTTTCATATGTGCATGAAATGATTTCTAGGTTCTCATGCAGTTCCAAGAAGAACATGTCCTCAAGTTGGAACCAAATGTTGTCCACCAATGAAAAGGGACTTCACATGTGATTTTCATCACATTCACAGAGTAGCGTAGTGATCCAAACTTTTCAAAAGTTGGAAATATGTAAAAAAACCATCATAGATAGTAAACCCACTGGAAAGACCATCATCTACAACATTATTTTTAGGCCACATGTGGGAAATTTGTGAGATCATCACTTGGATGACTTGTCATAATTTCTTGAATGCTATAACCAGCAATAAAGGTAAAATAAACCAACACCCACTCTGAATCTTATGAGGCCAGACTTAAGGGAAAATCACAGTTTTTCAGATGTTTCATGGGCTTGATGACAACAAGAAATGTTGAGAATTTGGAGAGGCGGTGATTAATTCAAATTCTCTACTTAATAATTACTTATGAGCTTCCTTATTTCACTTATGCATTTTCTTCTTAGCTTATTATATATTTCATCAAGTAAATTATCAAAAACACAAGAGGCACAAATTTAGGCTCTTCAACCCAGGGCCAAAACCTCTCCATCTTGGAGAGGAAAACCCATGATAAATTATTCTTATAGACTTTCATATGACAAGTACCATGACCATGACACAAACCCTTGACCTTTGTATGCCTCCAAGACCTTGTCACTGATTGATCCTTCTCTTCTGCACCGTTCTACACTGTCTTGCACCTTTATGCACCAGAACTAGAGAACTCGGTCTCTACTTGTATTCTTCTTCATTTGTACCTTCAATTAACTTTTATGACTATATCCTTGTCTTATTTTCTTCAATGAGCAGAACTCTAACACAAACCTTACTTTAACACAATCCCCTTTTTCACTTATTAGCAGTCCTTTAACACAGTCATATATTCATTGCACCTTAACACAATGATTTATCTCACAATTCAATGCACCTTAACACAAACTTATTCGACACCTTAATATAGTCTTCTTTCAAAACCTTAATCCGCACTTTAACAAAATTATGTAGCTTGCATAAAATAAAAAAATACTTCACAATAGTCACTGTTCTTACTACGCTCTTATACATTGTTCCTGCCTCGATGTATAATTATGCTCCTTTTATTGTGATCTGCAATCCTTTCCTTTATTCCGTAATCCTTTCCTTTTATCTCAGAATTATGCACACTATTTTCTTTATGGATATCTGAATTTTTTTCTGTAGCATAGTCTGAACATCTCAGACTTGTCTGAATACTACTTGCTCAAATGACCATAGAGTTACTTGTATATATAGGCATCATGTTTCTATTTTAGGCCAAACCTTCAAACTAATTGGAGTCCGACTTGATCATAGCGTATAGGCCGACTAGAGGAGCTTATCTTCCAGTGTTTAATGAGGTTGAATTGAGGGTTTTCTTGAGACATTTCTCCATGGTTGAATGACAATGTTTTGAGGCATATTATTTAGACTAGACACTTCATATACATGACTCTTAAATACACTTATAACCAGAAGACAAATCCTAATAGACATTAAGAAGAAGTCTATTGACCTATAATAAAACCTTGCTCATGAAACCCATGAAGCAAGCATAACAAAAATATATTTTAATATCTTTGTCTTCTTATTTACATAAATACATAATTACATTGTCAATATGAAGGATGATCCAAGTTACACTTTTCAACACTCCATATTAACTAGGGAGGTATTCATCTAGGTACATGGTCACTTTCAAACTGAAGAATCTCATAAGAAGAATCAGATTGGTAATCGCATTTGTATACCATCATATCAACCAGCATTGTCCTAGTGCAAGGCCTTGACTAAAAACCCCATCTATCAAAGAGACAATGGGCTACAATTCTGGCGAGACACATGACTTATAAAAACCATAGTCATTGTCTCTCCAAGGTACATAATCCACCCAGGTGTTCCCAGAGTATGACCTTCTTGGACTATTCTTCTCTTGCATAGCCAAACCTCAAATAATATTGGTCCCAGAATACTCTTATATTAAATGCCCTATCACATTCTTAAAAAGTATCGAATGCCACATGATTAACAAATCTTGCATTCTATCTTCTAGGTGAAGACCATAATGATGTGTCTATCCATTCCCTCCACATGGCCTTCACTAAGACTTACAGATGTTAGTCCTAGTCTAGTGCATGACACATGAATTATAGAATCATATAAGTCACTCCCTCTTAGCTCAGGAAGGACATACTTCAAGTTTCTTCCAAGTAAGAAACTTATTGCCAAGCTTCCTCTCAACCAGGGACCTATAGCAGCAATGGTGAGACACCTAGCTTTTCATGAAGAATTCCTCCCCTCGATGTCATGTATATTGAGGAATATTCAACTTTTGGCTTCATAGGGCACAAATCATCCATCACTTTTATCCATGAGTCATGTCCACTATTAGGAAGTGATTCATCAGACTTCTTTATCTGGTACACCTTTATGCCATGTTGATTTCCTTCGAACCATCTGCGAAGGATCTTACATCCTTCCATATGATTGGTAGCCCTGCATAAACTCATCTAGGTAAACATATAAATATGAACTTTTAAATCAAAAGTTACCTCAGTGATGATCTTTCACCATAACATCTTCTTGTAGGTATTGGCATCCTCTATTCAGATTGACACATCTCCTAAAGATATGTCTTGTTAAGGGTCTTCTTGTTTACCATACTTCTATCAGAGTCCACATATCTTCCAGAAGATACCCTAGTCACATATTCTTGGCTTTCGAATGATAACCACCTCTTTACATGGTTACAATTCATGAACTCTTCAATTATTTGTATGCACAACTTCATACCTAGGAACTTCCAGTATCCACTTCCTTGTTTGTATATAACTACCTCATATTCCATATGAGGACATATTTAATTTCATTTTTTAGTGACAACTTGTGCACCATAAGATATCTTCATTCCATATATCATATAATTTCATCACCTGCAACCACATGACATGACTTCACAACATCTTCAGTCAACATATAAATATATGTACCTCATATTTTTCCCTTTGAGTCATCCTGTAGCAATTTTACTAGAATTAAGAACTTCATTCTCTTGACCTGCTTCATCAATGTGTCATCATATCCTAATCCCAAAATTTTGTAACATAGAATTCTCGATGAAACCTTTTTCTTTCTTTCTAACCAGTGAATCCATAGAGAACTCCATTAGAAAATGTCAGCACCTGTTTCCATATTTATTATTGAATGATGACCCTTGAATTTCATGATTACCTTCCATCAATGTTGTTTATCAGTGAGGTTTCTAGGAGATCCTTCTTCAAGTGCTCCTCTCATTCTTCTATCATGATTCTTTTAATATACATTTCTTCCTATCATACTATTTTACAACCAACAGAAATCACTTAAAGAGAAATATGATCTCAATCATAATAGAGATATTTCTCTTCTTCTTTGTTAGATTACATTGTATCAGGTTCTTCCCTTACATCGGTGACATGCTCTTCTTCCTTTTTCCTCTTGTCCTTTTGATTAGGTGATCATGTCCAAGAGGAAAAAAATGCTCAAAATTGGAAATACTCAGAATTGGTTGCAACTTGAATGACTGGATAGTCCTCTTCGCTGCGATTCTGGTGCCATAAATGGGACTCAAATCCGATGTCGTATGTGAAATATATTGAAGTTTGAAGTTGCCCAATAACCTTCAAAACAAGACTTTTGAACAATATTTTTTTTGTCATTTCAGAAAATTTTTATGGAAAATTTTCATTTTTTTATATGGTTTTTGGTGGCCTATCAGAGGGTTCCACGTGGCCTGCCTGGAGGCTGCCACATGGCTCCAGGCCTATGGTTCAAGTCTTGTTTAAAAAATGATTGGTGGGCAAACCCGACCCGAGCTGAACGCGTTTGGGTCAGTCGGGCAAAACCCGAACTAAACATATATGGGTCAGTTTCTAGCAGTCCTCATGCAGGTGTGAATGGGTCATGGTTCGAGAGGTCGATCCAACTTGAACGCCTATGGGTCACTCAATGGGCGAGTCAGGTCGTTTCACAATTGAACGAGTGGGAGTTAAGAGGTAAGCCCTTAGGGCTTAAGGGTGGAAGACCCAGTGATTTCGTGCCAGAACCAAGGGCTAAGCCCTTTTCAAATGGCGGTAAAAAAAATGTTTAAGCCTCTGGTGCTAGCCCTTGTCGCATGGGACCTATAGGCTATGACCGCAGGCGCGGGTTTGGCCTTATTCGCCAGCAGCACTTAACCGCCTAGATTATCCGCATGTGAACACGAACTTCAACAAACAGTTACATTTATTGCCTCTGCCAAATTAGAGCGTGGTTCCATGAGTTAAGGAGTTTCTGCCAAATTTGTCGACTTTAACTGGATTTCATCCAGATTTGGTGGGGTTTCTAAGGGAGATTGAACAAAAAATTGTGGAGGTCATAACTTCTCCAATATTGAACCAATTTGGACGAAATTTTGGTCAATTTTGGGTATTCTGAGAATTCTCAAGTGTTTGGGATAGGTTGCAGAGCTAAAATAGGTGTTCTTAAGCCATTTTTTCTTCAGGGAATCTTGGAGAGCCATCAGGACCATGAGGGAAATGGAGCTGCATTGGGCTACACTTCACTATTTGAGGTGAAATAAAAGACATTCTTAGCTTATTTCTGTCTTCTAAATTCAATTTCATTGTTTTTTCTGCCTATTTAGGCATATTTCTCACTGTAAAACCAATTTGAGCAACTTAATAGAGCAAGGAAATGCCCATTGGGAGCCTTGGACCCAACAGATGTAGCCCAGGAGGGGTGAAATGCCTCATCATGTTGCTGTGTTGTTATGGTGAAGTTATGCTGCTGTGTATTTCTGATTTAAGATGTTAAACACTAATTTTAATTAACATTCCCTAACGCATAAACTCAAAAACAGTTACCAAAAACACTTTGTTTAATTTGCAAGAAATGATAAACACTTTGCACACTTAATTAATTGAAAATGGATACTTTGAATAGCATATACAATTAGTTTCATTTTCAGATCACCTTTCCAGATTTAGGAAAATCCCTTTTATAATTCCCAAGTTCATTACATCCAAAGCATCACACTTTTTCCATATTTTTTCTTTTATTCTAAGGAGTCCCAAATTTTCAAAATCTTCCTTTCTTCCTGGACATGGTTGTAAAGGCTTGATTCCCTTCACTTGATCATGTATGATATTTGGCTTTCAATCTTGTTTCCTCTATTTTACATAGAGACCATATATCGTGGAATAGTGTTGCTTATTTCTTCCTGTATAAACTTGAAGTGAAGTTTCCCCATTCTTCTTGTATAGCATTCGACACCACTATATTCATTTCATTATCAGACATTGCTTCTCCCAATTCCTGCAGTTGGTCTCTTATTTCAGAAATCCTCATAAAATATGAAGTGATTCCTTCCTCTCTTGATAATTTCATCATGTATAGTTCTTTTCTTAGGGATATTTCTTCTCCTGCAGTACTCATAGAGAATAGCTCCACCAATTTCTCATATATTCTTTTTCATTTTTCAATTTTGATACATAGTGTATGAGTGAGTCCTTAATGGACTCTATGAGAATCCTCATGGCTCTGATTTATCCTTTCATGTATTTAGCATGAGCTGGAGCATATTATTTTGAGAGTTGAATTGTAGATCCTTCGATGTAGCCCATAACTTCGTCTTCAATTATATTCAAATATGTCCTCTTCTTCCATGTACTAAAGTTTGATGACCCAACCAATATGTTGCTCTCTTTGCAATAAGTCATTTTGACATATTTAGATAAGGTCTTAGATTCTTACTTGAGTAGACTAACTTCCTCCTTCTAGAATCTTCCTTAATAATGATGGAGATGAAGTCAGGAACTTCCTCTTAGATTGAGTTCTCCAATATAGGTGTTCTTGAATCCTTGATGATAAAGGATGTCTTCCAAAAAGATGATGTCTCTTCCAAAAATGTCCTAAATATAAATATTTGATGGAAAATATTATCTTCTTGATTAGTGAATCCTTTGAAGAATCTTCCATGCAAACTGATCTGACCTCTTAACCCAAACTTTGATCTTTGCTTCCTTGAGTGTCTTCTTTTCAAGTAGCCCTTGTGTTCAACACCTTAGCTCCGATACCTTGTTGAGAATTTGGAGGGGTGGTGATTAATTGAAATTATCTACTTGATAATTACTTGTGATCTTACTTATTTCACTTAAGTATTTTCTTCTTAGATTATTATATATTTCATCAAGTCAATTATAAAAAACTCAAGAGACACAAATTTAGGCTCCTCAAGCCAGGGCCAAAACCTCTCCCTCTCGGGGAGGAAAACCCATGATAAATTATTCTTATATAATTTTAGATGAAAATTACCACGACCATGACACAAACCCTTGACCTTTGTATGCCTACAAGGCCTTTTCACTGATTTATCCTTCTCTTCTGCACCGTCCTGCACTGTCTTGTACCTTTCTGAACCAGAACTAGAGAAATCAGTCTCTACTTATATTCTTCTTCATTTGTACCTTCACTTAACTTTTCTGAATATATCCTTGTATTTTTTTCTTCAATGATCAAACCTCAACTTAATAGATGCCTTAATTTGGCACAACCCCATTTTTCACTTATTAGCAGTCCCTTAACACAATCATATATTCACTGCACCTTAACACAATGATTTATCTTGCACTTCAATGCACATTAACATAGAATTATTCCACACCTTAATACAATTTTTTTCATTACCTTAATCCTCACTTTAGCACAGTCCTATAGTACGTGTAAAATAACAGAACACTTCACAATAGTCACAGTTCTTACTACGCACTTGTACATTGTTCCTGCCTTGCTGTATAATGCTACTCCTTTTATTGTGATACAAAATCATTTCCTTTATTCTGCAATCCTTTCCTTTTATCTCAGAATTATCCGTACTATTTTATTTATGGATATCCAAAGTTCTTCTTGTAGCACAGTCTGAAGATCTCAGAATTTTCTGAATACTACTTTCTCAAATAACTGCAGAGCTACTTGTATATATAGGCATCATGTCTCTATTTAGGCCAACCCTTCAAACTGATTGGAGGCCGACTTGATCATAGCATATAGGCCGACTAGAGGAGCTTATCTTCCAATGTTTAATGAGGTTTACTTGAGGGTTGTATTGAGCCATTCTCCATGGTTGAATGACAAGGTCTTGAGGCATATTATTTAGACTAGACACTTCATATAAATGACTCTTAAATACACTTATAACCAGAAGGAAAATCCTAATATACATCAAGAAGAAGTATATTGACCTATAATAAAACCTTGCTCATGAAACCCATGAAGAAAGCATAACAAAAATATATTTTATTATCTTTTTCTTCTTCTTTACATAAATACATAATTACATAGTCAATATGAAGACCAATCCTAGTTACACTTTTCAACAAGAAATACATGTATATTGGTTTGTAAATAATGCCTATGAATGGTTGTTTTGACATATATAAAGGTAGATCCACTAAAGAAGAGGAATGCACAACCCATTAAAAGAAAAAAAAAAGGTTTATATGGCACATGAAAGAGAGAAATTCAACAAAGAAATAAAGCGTCATAAGGGCATTACTGGGAAGAGTGTCCAGCTTAAGGACCATAGTCAAAAGGGTGTAACTCGTGCATTTATGATAAAATATCCCAACAATAATCAGTAAAATTATAGAGAAATTTAACTATGGAAGATGCATATTTGAACATCGTCTCCTATCCCATGACTAAACAAAGGTAAAATAAACCAACACTTGATCTGAATCTTATGAGGCCAGACCCATGGGAAAATCGCATTTTTTCATATATGTTAATGGAAACAAGAAATAAAAACATATTATTGATTACATAATTTATATGAATGGTTTTTTTGGAATATATAAAGGTAGATGCATTGAAGAAGAGGAATGCCCAACACATTAAAAGAAAAATAATTAGGTTTACACGACACATGCAAAAGAAAAATTTCAATAAAGAAATAAAAAATCATAAGGGAATTACTAGAGAAAGAATCGAGCTTTAGGAGCATGGCGAAAAGGGTGTAACTCATGCATTTATGATAGAATATCCAAATATTAATCAATAAAATTATAGAGAAATTCCACTATGGAAGATGCCTCTTTGAAAATGGTCTCAAATCTCATGTTTGAATAGTTTTGAAGTGGTAATATATAGTGTAGAATTATGCATGAATATAAGGCCTCTAAATCTGCATGTTTAGCCCCATTCTAGTGTTGTTTCGTTAAGAGGTTTGAAAATTGTGGAAATTGGATAGGCCTATCAGAATCAAAGCTTAGATCACCTAAGCACTTTTCGCATAAAAATTCAAATGCACTAAATATGTGCAAAAACCTTTTTGTAATACAAAACATTGAAGCCAAAAATATACCTAGTCTAGGAAAAAACCATGGAAGGTTAGGCCTTGTAGAGAAAATTTCCATAACTACATAGCTCGTAACCCAGTTGTGCTAGACTGGAAGGGTTGCTGCCAGCAGAGCCTCACCTGTTAATGCTCCACCATGATCCCTGAAGATAGTGTAGTTAATAATCTATCTATAAATGTCTACGAGGGCTAAATCTCATCAAAGAACGGTTTGGTATCAGTCTATTTCAAAATTCTAAGTGTTCTGAAATGCTTCAAGAAAAAATTGTTTGAAAAGTGCTTGAAATTTGAAAAATTTCCAACAAAATTGTTTGAGAAGCTTCTCGAATTTGAAAAGTGTGCCATCATTGTGGGAAAATGACTCTACGAATAAGTAATAATGATTATATAATCTTAATATAACTGGTTAATAATTCCCACCTAGTAGTTAGCTTACTTATGGAGTAACAATAAGAAATAGAGGAAGTAGTCTTAACAATGTGCAAGTTTGAATATTAGGAGTAGCATAATTGGGAGTTTTAGTTATTTAGAGAAAAAAACAAAAGTTTCATGAGTTTTAGTACCTATGATGATTTTATTATAACCTAGGAGCATGTAAGATAAATAATATTAGATTAATGTACTATTTCTAAAATTTAGTCATATGTAAATGCTTTGGAAAAAAGCATAATGATCATCATACCTTGATATAAAACAAACCCTAAAAATGTCATTCTTAAAATCTCTTGTGTAGTTACCTGATGCCATTCAAGTAGAATATAACAATTACTTATGTTAGTAATGGTGCGATCATCTTTTTCATTATCTTAAAGGAAATATTTCTAGAAATTCACCCCATAAAGCATAAATCATCCTAACATATACCTTTGAAGTAATATAAATCATCCTATGATTATCCTCAAGAGAATTATCACCCATAGCCTTGGTGATGGTGTAAGGATCGTATCAAAGTGGCATGATATTCTTATGGAAGTTTATAAATTTCTCTTTATGCAAGTTCAACCATAACTTGTCACCAATTTGAGACTTATGTGGAATCCAATGGATTGTGTATCTACTTGTACTTGGAGTTGGAAACTTTCTACAAAATATCATTAACTCAGTATTGATTTTTTTGGATATGTTCCTCAAAATTGGTTTATTTTCTTACCTCATTCAAATTATGAGAGGTATCTTCATGTGTTATTCCATGAATATAGCTACATCAATTTGTGCCAATTGTTGATACCCCGAGCACACCTGAAATGACTTGTGGCTAATAGAAATATGAAGAGTTACGTTAAATTTATGTTGAAAATATGGAAGGCTTTCAACACATGTATGTGGATTCTCACAATTGTATACTCTAAGGAAATCTACAATAATCCTATTGATTAATTTTTATTTATCAATCTAGGGATGGAAGGCAGTGAATTTGGTCAAGCTTGATGTCCATCGTGGAACAAAGGTTAAAACATAAAATATTGAGGAACCTACTATCCCTATAAGGAAATATGGTCTTTGGAAACCCAAAATGAACCAAAATATTCTTGAAGAAGAGCTTATGAGAGGGTTTTGTTGCAACAATATTCTTACAAGGTGCCAAAATTTCCATCCTAAGGAAGTGATCAACAAAAACAAAAACACATTTTTTTCCATGCTTGGTTGAGGAAAAACATGACATAAAATCCATGGGAACAAACTACCAAGGATTATATAGAGTAGGAAAAGGCCTACAATTGACGTGGATGGCCATTTATTTTGGAAAAATATAATTTTTCCACTGCTTAAAGCCTTCGGCAATAGAATGAAACTCGTTTTCATAGGTTGGGTATCTATGAAACCCATCATAGATTTTTTGGCTATGATAGACCATCAAATGTTCGTGTCATGTGGGAAATACATTGATGACATGAGAAATGGGCTCATAGGGTCCCTGTTGTGTAGATATTCATTGACTAAAGTTACTTTCCCGATGCGATAGAAGTGAAAATTGATAGTTGCAAAGGTAGGAATAATGGCATTGGAGATAATATTGTTTCCGTAGAGAAGAGTGTTAGGGTCCCATGATTTGGTAGATTGGTAGACCAAATTACAGGGTAACATGAAACTAGTCTTTGGAGTCCTAAGATCTAGCCTTCCTGGACTCATAGAGGGTTCTCTCTATTAGATGCAAAGGATGTGTTCTTGTTTGCTTTTAGATGATTGATTTTAGGCTAGTTGTTAAGTGTAGGGTTTGTTGATTGTTTTGGTTGGGTAAGATGAACAGGTAGAATAGGTGGAGTGAGAGGTATTTAAATAATTGGGCTATGGAGTGAATGAAGGTCATGAGTATTTCAATGATGAATCAGAGTGCATACAGGGCCAATCTAGCAAGGTTAATGGATCCTTAAGGTTATGTGTGAAGTGGGGTGAACATCAAGTTGGGGAAAAAAATAGGTAGGGCAAAGGGCAGTGAAGTATCCTTTGTCATTTACCCATAAACAAGAGGGTATAAAATATGATAAGAAAAAGATACTAATCATGAGATAGGGAAAACCATTTACTCAATGACAATACTTAAACAAATAAATATCCAAGACAAGCATTCTAATGAAACAAAGAAAGCAAGAAAAGCTTATCTTACTTTAGTAATTTCACCTTCAAAATTGGAAAACATATAATATGACACAATAAATTTAATCAATCAAAGAGGGAACTCCTAATCATTGTTGATCAAGCTGCAAAGAATGCCGAGGTAGACTGATAGGCATGGACAAAGGGCAAGATCAGAACAAGACCTCTTTGACTTAACCTAGAAAGCAATACTTCAAAGAAAGGTTCCAAGACAGAGTTTAGATAGCATCAAATAAGCAGGGCTTTCCATGAATCATATTTGTAAACTAGCATATTAATCCATAGATGAAATAAACAAGCATAAGGAGGCTTAAGGAGTAGCTAAGAATGCCTTAAACACACCCAGCAGAAGAAAACATCAAGGCAATAGAAGGTAGGAGGACTAAAGTGCTTCAAAGAGCATTTCTCAACCTATACTTTTTTGTTCTATTGCAACAAATAAGGATGAAACATAATGATAACAATAAACATGAAAAAATTAAGAATACATCACCATTAACCAAGCTTAGGAATCCTACAAACAAACTTCTCCATCACCAATCCAAGCAAGCCATTCATAAACTTCACAACACCAATTTCTTCTCCAAGCTCATAAAAACCATGTATTGCTCTCAAAGCTCATCAAATTCCAACATTTAAAATGAATCCCTCATGCTCTATTTAACTCAACAAAGGAGGGAAAAAATCCTAGATAGGGTTGGAAAATGTCAAAATCACCCATAAATGTCATTTATGCCTAAGAGACCATGCAAGGCCCAAGGCACAAAATATCTCATGAAATAAGTGCTAAAATAACTTCTTGCACCTATTTCTAGAGTGATTTTCTTCAACAAAAACTTTAAAATTATTTTGCAATAAATGAGTGTGTTCTGTTGACTTTTGGTCCAAAACACACTAAATAGTCTATTTGCACAATGCCACTTTTAACAGAAAATAGGGTCTTTTGCAACCAAGTTTTGGACCCCTTCTCGATGTCGGATTTGGCTCCGTGATGGCTAGTTGGAAAGCCTGATGAGTCTAATTTCTAAAAATGCTTGTAGTTCCATGATCCAGCTCTTGTATCCTATTAAAAATGTCAAAAATCCCAATATTTTCATTAGCGCAGCGCCAGGTCTAAAACAGTGGCAGAAAGGTGAAAAAAGAGGGGTTTTTTGACCTTTTGAGGGGTCAAACCTGCTCCAAATCATCTGAAACTTGGTGAGAAAAGTGTGCTAGGTGTGAGAAGTTCAAGAATATTGAGTTCTCTTCTTTATGATGCTCCATGGATTAGCGTAGCACCAGTGGCGCTGCGCTAATGTGCCTTAAAAATCACAAAAAACAAAAAGTGCTTCAAATTTTCTCAAAATTGGTGGAGACCTCCCTTAAGGGGTCTTGGATAACTGTTAAGAAGCCTCAACCAAAAATATAAGTCTATCATGCTATTTTACCTCCTTTAGGGTTTGGACTTCAAGGAGGGCTTCCTTCAGTTTGGCACAAACAAGCTTGTGTTTCTTTGCATAATACTTTGTCATATTTTCTAGAGGGCCAGACCCCTTTTTATCTTCTTGAAGTGCTTGTGCTCATTCTTATAATACTGAATGATGTATTGTGCCATACCAAAATCCCTCTCCCACTCCTTGATTTGTGCATCCTTTCTTTCGAGTAGCAGTCTAGTGGCCATCTCCTTATCTTCGGTATCACTGTCTAGGTCGATGAATTGAGGCTTTTGAGTAGATAGCTTGATTTTCTTACCTTTCTTAACCTGGTCCATCTTCTTGTTTCCCTTGTCAAGCCTTGGATTTTATGCAGATGGAAAGGCCCCTTTCCTTTTGGAGGCAACAAACACTTTCCTTGGCCCTCTTTGGTATATGCATGCAAGAGGTGTGATGGTGGTTTTGGTAGTTTCTTCATCCTGGCTGTGACCTTTGGTGCTGTCATCAACTTCTTCACCTTTACTAGGATCTTCATTATTCATTACTTTCTCGATTTAATCACTGCTCTTTTGATCCTCAACACTATTATAACCCTCACCTTTTTCACTGTTGTCTGTACTGTCATCTTGGTCTTCATTTGGACTATTAGCCTCTGCACTTTCTTCACTTTGGTTTTTTTCATCACTTGGGTCATTTTCTTCACTTTGGGTTGACTCATTTGCATCATTTCCATCAATGCCTTCCTCCAAACGCTCACTGTTTTTGTCTTCATCACTGCTATGTTCATTTCCCTCCTCTTCACCATAATTTCTCTCTTGCTCTTCCTCATTAATTTCTGTCTCTTCCTTACTGATTTCATCACCTCCACTGTCATCACCTTGTTCATTATTGCCACTGTCATCCTCTTCATTTGATGCATCAGTAGAAGGGGAAGAAGGGAGATTTTCTTGGGGTGATGGTACTTGTGCAGATGAGGAGGGAAAATTTGGTTGAGGAGGAGGCTGGGGGGTTGTGAAGACTTCATGTGCTATGAATACCTCCCAAGGTATACCCTGCTGCTCCAACTGATGTAATACCACCATCTTGATCAAGGAATGGTGGAACAAGCTATGCATTTGTTGTGGGTGATTCCTCCTCCAGACAAGAGAAGACATTTTCTCAATGCTCCTATAGAGATAGTAAGGCAAGTTGAGCACCTTAACCCCTGTGAAATGCATGAGGAGTCTGACATGATAGGAATAGAGCCTGGATTATCTTCCCTCACAGGTGAAGTATTTCATGATAACCAACATCAAGGATGCAAATATGTGTTTGAGGTGTGAGAAAGGGAAAATGGTTTTGCTGCCTCCTCTATACCTTGTTTTGATAAATGGCTCTAAAATGTCTTTGTCCAATTTTCCCTTCTTAAATCACTTTTCACCCACAGCTGGGATACCTGTGGCCTCAGTGATGGTGCCTGCTGAGATCTAAAAATCCACTCTTGCAAGGCTTGAGTGCTTGTTGTGTAAATTGAGAATGAGGAGCCTTGTAAGCTCAGGGTGGCTCTTTACTTGTTTGATCTTCTCACAAAATCGAAAACATCTTGCATTATGAAAAAATGACAAGATCCTAGGAGAGGAGGTGATGGCCACTGTGCTTTGAGGTTCCATTCTGTTTACTTTCCATCCCTTATGTTTTGGTCTCAAAGGCCTTTGAACTTTATCACTACTACTTCTATTCTTAGCTCCTGAAATGGTGATAGGAGATGTTGGTTGAAAATTTAGGGTTTGGTAAAGCAAGGTGAAAATGGCGATGAAGTCAACTTTGCAATGAAATAGGGATGTGGAGGCTAGGGTTCTTAGGGTTTAGTTGCCTTGGAGACTAAGGAGGTTTTTCTCAAAGGTGTATGGCAACCACCTTAACTCACTTACCCACTCATGACATCAAACAGGTCTCAAGGAGGTTTTTTTTTTTAAAACAAAGGCTTGTTTTGCATGAAGGGCTTAGGGTTTACCCACTTAAGGTTTGAACACTCAAAACCCCAAAATACTTAAAATTTATTGAAAATTGCTTTGGGGACAAGTAAAGGAGGTTACTTACCAATTTTTGGCTCTTTGTAAACCTTCGAAAATAAAATGGAAGACAAAAATTTGAGCTTGAGGCAAGTTTTTTCTTTTTTGGAGGCTCCTTGCATTTGCGCAGCGCCCTGCCCGAGCTGTCGGGTCAGCCTGTTAGCATAGCACCGGCAGGCTTGCCCGAGGGTTAGCACAACGCCGGGTGCATGCAGTGTCTTTCGGTCTCTGGGTGGGTCGGGCCCACGTTTGCAAAGTGCACGTGATTAGCGTAGCACCCGGCCAAATTTGCGTAGTGTCGCTTTGTTCTGAACGGGCGGAGGATGGATTAGCGCAGCACGAGGATTTTTTTGCGTAGCGTGAGTGATTTTTGCAGCGCCAAAAAAACTTGCCCAGAAAATGGTAAAAAACACTCCATTTTTTCTGCTGAAGATTTCTTTTCTCCACCAAGTGAAAATGAGTTTGAATTGAATATTGAAAACACCTTTATACCTCTTGATAAAAATAAATCAAACTTATAAACCCACTTTACTATGTTTTCAACCTTTTTTTCATTTGACTAATACCCTTTATATCTTTTGCAGGGGTTTTTGAAAGCTTTCTCAAGGCATATTTCTTATTTTAGTGGTGATAACTAGCTGAGGGGATGTAGATGTCTTTTTCATCCTTTTTATCTTTGTAAGTATAGGCACTGTTCAAACTATATTTGGAATGTATTAATCAAACTGAAAATACTACTTTTATATCCTTTGGAATTTTTGATTTCAGGTGACCTGAACACGTCTTTTACCTCCATACTGATTTTTTGGGCAGTAACATATTTATTTTGATAGAGAGGTTAAGAAAATCATACCATGCCAATGTGTTCCCTCGGCCACTTCTTATTTTCTGTAGGTGCCTACAACACATTTTCCTTTGGTATTTTTAATCCCTTTTGGAGTTTGACATCTCACTTTCTCAACAGTGACTTATGCTCAACATGATTTTCTCCTGTGGAACTTTACCCCATGTTTTATTCATCTTGACCATTTTGAAGACCACTGACTACATTTGGAAACTTAGCCTCTTATACTACTACCCTTTACATTTTTTTTTATTTGGTGTAGGTGAAGCAGTGCTGCTTTGACAAAACCTAGAGAACACCTTTGATATCTTTTGAATGTCTTCTTCTGTTATGAAGGAGGACTTATCATATTCATTGGACCTGTCTTGTCTATCCTTCCAAACTCTTAGGTTTTAGGGCTGTTAGAGAAAAATAAGCAGTGTTGTCTTTTAAGTTCTCTATAGCCCTTTCAAGTTCATTCATTTCTGTTCAGTTCACCTCACCTTTTTCCCTTATTCATTCATGATTTCTGAAGATCTTCAATGTGTTCTTGATTGTGTTGAGGTGTCTTCTGTTCCTCTGGTCCTTGTCATGTTTCTTTGCTTGGAATCATTGTCTTGTCAATAAATCACAAAACCCCGATTCTCTTTTAAACATAGGTCTGTTGCCTTTCTCTTTGATGTGGATGTCTTCTTGTGAAGATTCATCCTATTACCTTACCTCTTTTTAGGCTGATGGCCATCTTGGTCATTCTTGCAGAAATGTGAGCAAGGGTAGCTATCCCGTGCAAAATTTGAGCTTTGGCTAAGGAGGACTTTCTTGAATGGCTTTTGATCATTTTTGGACAAGTTACTTGACCTTCTTCTTCTTTGAATGCAGCCTCTTGACATACGAAAAACAGAGACTTAGAACACCAAAATAACCCTATGACCTATGAAACCCTACGTGACCTAGTGGAAGGTTCCTTGGGCTTGGCCTTTGACTAAAAACTTAGATTTTGGGGTCATTTAAATGTAAAACAAAGTTTTTGATAGACTTATGTATTGAACATCCAAAATTTAATTTACTTGATTTATCTAAAGAGCCTATAGAGATAATTTTGATACCATCAATGCTTGAGGTATTTTGGAGATGTAAGAGAGCTGGTTGATTGGTGGCCCTAGGTAGCAGTGGAGGGGTTAGGTAAAAACAGAGGATTGAGGCCAAAGGTGACAAAACATAGACAAAATGAGTGACATGAGCCCCTGATTGGTCTTATGGGATTGGTGAGCTGAGCTTGACATGATGGGATGATGAAATAGTGAAAAATTTATCCTAAGGATAATGAAGGAAGTGATATTTATAGAACTCACAATTTTCATGAACTTTGTTTCTAGAAATCTAGGATAAGTATTTAGTCATCTATAAAGGAAAAAATTACTGATGACTAACAAAGAGAACCAAAAATAGGCTCATGAACATCAATATCTACTGGAGATGCTACGATGAAAGCAATAATGAATACCAAAGTTGTAGTCAATAGGATAGGGATCATCAATATGTTGAACCATCTAATGGGTATGTTTTTCAGTGCTATTGATATAGTCACATAAAAGACCCCATAATTTTTTTTCTTTGGGATACCCCCAAGATTCAATAAGAAATCCAAAGTGAGAAGATGCATTGCTAAGGTGACAATGGAAATAACCCCGAGTTGACCCAAAGTGACACCTTGTGAGCCTTGCACAACTAGGGTGTCAGTTTGAGCATCATCATGAAGCAAAATTGGACAAGTGGAAACATTTCACATTTATGGCACTTGACCGCAAATCTTTATGCATGCTTTTCCATTGAGGGTACCTTTAACATTTCCCAAGGCACAAATCATATAATTGGAGGAATTTTGGATAACTTGTCACATTCCACTAGCTTCATGCATGAAGAGGAGCTCCCATCCTTTAAGAATATTTTGGAGGATTTCATGGCATAGTCAAGGGTCACATGTTTGAAAAGAAGAGAGTCATAGTCAAGAATATGAAAATTGGCATTTGTATGATGTGGTGTAAAGGAGAAGGACATTGGTGAAGAGTACTCCATTTAGAAGCATCTAAAAGTTTTTTTATGTCCTCTTTCCAAAGAAGAGAATATATCTTGTGACAAAATGCCCAAATTTCCAACATAAAAAGACTAGGGTAAGGGTTTACTTTTTCTTCCACATGTTGAGAGGCATTCATGTATTTAAGGTGTGTTTTGTTGTTGAGTTCACATATTTGGAAGCACAATTGCACAAGTGGAAACATCTCATATTTGGGGCACTTGGCTACAAATTTTTACACATGTTTTCTATTGAGGGTATCTTTCACATTCCCCAAGGCACAAATCAAATATTTTGAGGTATCTAGGATGACTTGTCGCATTTCACTAGCTTCACACATGAAGAGGATCTCCCATCATTTAAGAATGTTTTGGAGGGTTTTCATGACATAGTCAAGGGTCACATTTACAAAATAAGAATGCCCAAGTCAAGAAGATGACAATTGGAATTCATATCACATGTGGCATAAAGGAGAGGAACATAGGTGAAGAGTGCTCCATTTTGAAATATCTAGAACATATTGTTTATGTCCTCTTTCCAAAGAAAATATACCTTGATACAAAGTTCTCAAATTGTTGACAAAAGAGTACCCTGTATTGGATTATATGGACTTTGGTTTCTCCTAATTAGTTGAGCCATTATATAACCCATATCGTTAAATATTACGAGATCGATGTAGGCACCAACCTTGCGTTACCTGCATCTTCTTTAACCGTGCATATAAGAATGAATCTCAACATTTACACCCAAACTTTGGACTGCCACCCACAATTCCCCAATTCTTAATGCTAAGCTTATCCGACTTATCAAATATCTTGTGCACAAATTTCAATGGTTCATGAAACTCAATAAAATCAACCACTCTATAGGGAAGTTTCCCTCTTCATTCATGGCAATTTCATATCTTTTGAAACCTTCAATCAAACCCCATTAACTCAAACATTCGAATGCTCATATAAACATTATTCATCCTTTCCATTTTAATATCAACATTCATATATGGTCTATGATCGGATTTTAAAATTCAATGAACATATGCCTGCTGGTTTAAAATTCAATCGCCATTATTTTAATCCACCCAACCCGACACGCAAATATCACCAATTCAATAATATTCGACCTGCACAAGACTATGTATTTTCGACCCTTTCATTTTAGTGGAACCAATATCAATCATGTATATAAATGCACTCTTTCGCATTCAACTTACCAAGCGCGTTAATGCCTCTGCATGCTTGTTTGTATACACATTCAAGTTTTTAATCGATAACAGCAATTTCTCACATATTAAAATTACCACTCATGACTTTCCCATGCAAATCGACTTTCCTGGACACATTCACGTCTTAACTTGAACACTGCATAAGTTAAATTCACAGTCACCATCCATGGACACGTTCTGACTCTGTGGTTAATACTTCTCAGCGTATTCACTGGGGTATATCACACAATAGTGCCTTTTGCCTTTAGCTGTATAATGCATTCGATTTAATAATCAAATTTGTTTTAAAATAAACACTGTCATTATCAACGTTTTCACTCCACGCCTTTCTGCACCATCGATTCAACATAAAAATATTCAAATCAACATAAAACTTCTACAGAGTAAATGAATTCAAACCGGATTTTGTTTCCACTGCACACGTTGCCACTGAATTGAAATCAAACCTGCGCCTTATTCAACACTTCCAACAAACTGCAGATCAATATAAACCCCATCGATTTACCCAACACACCTAATCGATTTCTGCAATTAACAATTATAATATCGATCCACTAATTGACACAGAACAACGCATCCAAATCCTCCATTATAAATACTGATAATATCGATTCTCTAAATTTGTGTTTTCCAGCACTCTCACAAGGATTATTTAAACTCAAACATATTCACACAAATTGAATTCAAATATGCATAAGATTATATCTGTGGCTAAACCACCTGTGGCATGGGATTACTAGTAATCGATTATTAAGTCGTTCAACACAAAACTATAGCCACCATTTACGCAGAAGATTTGACACTATTTTCTATATTCAATTCCACCCAACCTCATCAAATTTCCACTTTGGGTTTCAACACAAAGTAGTTATCGATTTCTACAAATCGAAGCCAACAAGTTTCTTAACACGGATTCACCATTTCACTCTTTATTATGGATTTCAACCATTCATAATCAATCAGCTCAGGTGCATAATTCAACTCTCAATTACAAATATAACAAGAAATTTCCCAACCAACCAAAATATCTATAATCTGAAACAAAACAAAATTGCTTACAAACTCTTGTTTGGCCAGATATTCAAGATCTATGGCCCTTTACAATCGCCCGAAGGCTCTCAAGTAGAAACCCTCTAACTACTCACAACTCTTCAACTATTCAAGTGTATTTTCCTCACAAAAACCACTCATATTTATACATAAATAATGAATTTAATTCACTCCAAAAATCTCTCCACCTAATCCTAAATCCTCACAACTAATCTATGGTTTAGGTGTGGACCAACAAAGTCCCATACATAGAATTTCTAATCTAATTGCTCCTAAACTATTTCCTTCCCATATCCATTTATTTAATAAAAGAATATTTACATAATCCTCACTTTTCATAATTAGCTCCTATTTTATTAAAAATAACAAATTAATTAATAAAATATTAAAAATGTCACACCCCCCTTTTATCACATATTTACAAATGAAAAATGGCCTTGATGCTCCTGCATCAGACTCCCAACGTTAAAATTAATCATGATCGCCTGATCATGTGTTCGGATCTATGTATGCCTGGATCCCATATCTTGTGCTGCAACTTTCCACTTGTCGCTGCTTCTTTCTGATGTTCTTCTCCAGGTCTCCACACTTTATGTTGCATCGCTCCACTGACTAGGCTTTCACAATATTCTGCTGTCTTTCTTTTGCTTCTTCTCCTTTGTTTTACTGCTGCTGGCCTCTTCCGGGATACTTTCATCATCATCCGCCTCATCAGTTCAATTTCTCTGTCTAATAGATTTTCTCCAGCATCTTCAATAAAGCCTGTACTCACAAAAAAATTGTTAGAATAAAAAACATAAGGCTTCAGTGCCCTCATAGATGTTGCTTCAGCTGCCACCATAAATGTTTATTCAGCTGTCAATGTTGTCCCAGCTGTCACCATAAATGTCGCCGCCTCCCAAACTTCCTGTCCCTCTGCAACATTATTTTGCTCATCACCTGCAATTTCATCTGCAACTTCTTTCTCTGGTTCAAATGTCTCCAGCAAACATTTCAGCGATTTCTCCTGCAACATTTCATCAACATGCTGCAAATTAACTCCAGCATAACCTTCGTTTTCCATTTCGACAATCTTCAGTAATTGTCCATCATCATCTTGATTGATTCTGGAAATCAAATCAAGTTCTTCAAACATTGTGGCCTCATCCTCTATCACTGTAGTAGTTCCAAAATTCCATCCTCCAGTATTCTCTTGGCTATACAGACAAGCCAACTCTTCCTTGTCACCCATGGAAACAAGCCTCTGCTTATGAGACATCACTGGCTCACCTTCTTTCTGCAACAGTTCTCCTCCTTCCAAGACAATTCCAAATGATGGACTGTCTTCTACATCACCTGTAAACACAATCAAATTGTCAGCTTCAAAATCACAAGACCCAATGGTCTCACTTGTTGATTCAGTCATCCGCAGCTCCAAGTCTTCTTCAGGACTCAGAAAATCTTCACTGGCTTTCTCCTCAGCTTCCTCTGGCAACACTTCAGTATGCTGCTCTGAGTTCCTTCCCAACTTTTCTGTCAGCACATCAGTATGCTGATTTGCATTCATCATGAGACTATCAGCTAGTCTCTCCTTCTTTCCATCCTTTGCTTCATAACTGTCATTCATGAAAACCTTCTTGTCTTGCTTCCTCAGCAAATTAGCCTGCACATAATTCCTCTGTCTCTCCAATTCTCTTCTCTGAAGATCTAGTTTCCTATACAATTCAACAATTTCATTAGGATTAGAACTCGGAAACTTCACACAATTTTCCATACCTTCACCAGTGCTTGACCAATCATCAGCTGGTCTTTCTCTCTCTGCACCAATATTCTGATTAGACTCCTTCGTCTTCATTCCCTCCTGAGATCTTGCTATCTCAGCATCGATCTGAACAGACTTCAGATTCAACTCTTCTTGAACAAACTCTAAAGCTTGCTCATCTCCCTGTATTGTACCTACAAACATACACAACTCATTAGTTTTAAAACCACAAGACTTTTCAGTCTTGAATTTTTCCTCAAGCACTTCCTTCTGAACTGATTTGCGTGTGGAATCTTCAAATTCCATTTTTGGCCCAAGAACTCTAAGTTCCTTTTTAATTAAGGCAATCACACTTTGCCTCAAATTCACCTGCAATGGTTGCCAAATCACTCTCTTTCCCTTCAGTGGAAAGATCCATCCTCTATTCTGGTTTTCCTGCTCTTGCAGCCATTCTTCTAGTACCTGCAATTGTACCTTCATTACTGCAATTTCTCTTTCTCTGACTTCGTTAGTCATCTCACCTCTATGGCATTCCTCTGAACCTCTTCTCTGATCCTCCATGATCATGAGTTTCTCACTCACCATGAGTTGCACTAGCCTCTACAACAGCAATCTCTCCTGCTGCCACTTACCTCACCAAGCTCTCCTCACTCAGTCTTTTGGTAAGTACTTGGTTCACTGCCTCTGGAACCTCTTGAGCACTCTCCTCTGCTCTCTCTCTAGGCTATCTCTTCAACTCACTTCCTTTTCAGGACACTGCAATTGTCCTCCCTATCCAGCCTTTAGCTGAATGTCAGGTTCACTGCCATCATCTTATCTGCAACCATAAACTTCAATCACAAATTTCAAATCAAGAAATCATCTTACCTTTAAGATCTTGCATGATCTTGTCCTCCATTCGCTTCTGCAATTTTCTTCACTGCAATTGTGTAGCCTGCATATCAGATTTAAAAATTTGATCTTCCTTTCAGTCATTCATCACACATTCAAAGAAAACACACTTTAGTTCTCAAAAAAACCTTCTGTCCTCACTCAGAAAAACAAACATCTTCTATTTCAACAGAGCCAAGCTCTGATACCAAAAATGATGCAGGCAGCCAACCCTGCATTACCCAGAATCTTCAACAACTATGCATATAAGAATGCATCTCAACATTTACACCCAAACTTTGACTGTCAGCCCGACAATTCCCCAATTTTTAATGCGGAAGCTTATCAAATATCTTGTGCACAAATTTCAATGGTTCATGAAAACTCAATAAAAATCAACCACTCTATAGGGAATTTTCCTCATTCATGGCAATTTCATATCTTTTGAAACCTTCAATCAAACCCCAATAACTCAAACATTCGAATGCTTACATAAACATTATTCATCCTTTCCATTTTAATATCAACATTCATATATGGCTTCCATGATCGGATTTTAAAAGTCAATGAAACACATGCGCCCATGGTTTAAAATTCAATCTGCCATTATTTTAATCCACCCAACCTGACATGCAAATATCACCAATTCAATAATATTAGACCTGCACAAGACTATGTATTTTCGACCCTTTCATTTTAGTGGAACCAATATCAATCATGTATATAAATGCGCTCTTTCTCATTCAACTTACCAAGCGGGTTAACGCCTCTTGCATGCTTGTTTGTAATGGCAATTTGTATACACATTCAGGTTTTTAATCGATAACAACAATTGCTCACATATTAAACTTACCACTCATGACTTGCCCATGCAAATCGGCTTTCCTGGACACATTCACGTCTTAACTTGAACACTGCATAAGTTAAATTCACAACCACCATCCATGGACACGTTCTGAATCTGTGGTTAATACTTCTCAGCATATTCACTGGGGTATATCACACAGTAGCGCCTTTTTCCTTTAGCTGTATAATGCATTCGATTTAATAATCAAATTTGTTTTAAAATAAACACTATCATTATCAGTGTTTTCACTCCACGCCTTTCTGCACCATCGATTCAACATAAAACTATTCAGATGAACATAAAAATTCTACAGAGTAAATGAATTCAAACCGGATTTTGTTTCCGCTGCACACGTTGCCACTGAATTGAAATCAAACCTGTGCCTTATTCAACACTTCCAACAAACTGCAGATCGATATAAACCCCATCGATTTACCCAACACACTTAATCGATTTCTGCAATTAACAATTATAATATCGATCCACTAATTGACACAGAACAACGCATCCAAATCCTCCATTATAAATACTGATAATATCGATTCTATAAATTTGTGTGCAGAGCAACCTCACAAGGATTATTTAAACCCAAACATATTCACACAAATTGAATTCAGTTATGCATAAGATTATATCTTGTGGCTTTAGGCACTAACAAATAGTGATTATGGCAATCGATTATAGAGCTGGTTCAACACAAAACTACAGCCACCATTTACGCAGAGATTTGACACTATTTATATTCAATTCCACCCAACATCATTAAATTTCCACTTTGGGTTTCAACACGAATAGTTATCGATTTCCACAAATCGATGCCAGCAAGTTTCTTACCACAGATTCATCATTTCACTTCTTTATTATGGATTTCAATCATTCATAAAGACTCAGCTAAGGCGCATGATTCAACTCTTAATTACAAATCTAACAAGAAATTTCCCAATCAACCAAAACATATACAATCTGAAAGAAAACAAAATTACTTACAACTCTTGTTTTGGCCAGATATTCAAGATCGATGGCCCTTTACAAACTTCCCGAAGGCTTGCAAGTAGAAACATACTTCCTACTCACACCCTCACTCTCTCTTCCACTCTTCAAAAGTGTATTTTCCTCTAAAAAACCACTCATATTTATACATAGATAATGCATTTAATTCACTCAAAATATCTCTCCACCTAATCCTCAACTAATCTATATTTTAGGTGTGGACTCAACAAAGTCCCATACATAGAATTTCTAATCTCTAATTTTGCTCCTAAACTATTTCTCTCATATCCTTTTATTTAATAAAAGAATATTTACATAATCCTCACTTTTCATAATTATCTCCTATTTTATTAAAAATAACAAATTAATTAATAAAATATTAAAAATGTCACACCCCCCTTTTATCACATATTTACAAATGAAAAATGGCCTTGATGCTCCTGCATCATAGACACTGTTAGACTCCTATACCAATAGGTGTCATATTTCATGATTGACTTGATGGACTATGTAATATGTTCATACCTTTTCTTGTTGCAAAGGTTTTCCATATTCTTAAAAAATAAAAAATTTAAAAAATGTAAAGAGGGTATACCCTAAAAGAGAAATCAAAGGGTGAAAAGAATAAAAATGGCCCAAAAAAAGTAAAAGAAAATGAACCCCACCAAAAGAAAGGCCAAGGAAAGTGTGCAAGTCTAAATGCCACTACTTTTTACTCTTTTGTAATAAATAAAATTGTGTGCAACTTGTATTCTATGCCACAATTTATGAACAGTCAAACAACTTAAGCTTGGCTAATTCATTTTTCAATTTTATGTTTTAGAGATAGAGAATAAAATCTGACCAAATTGTTTAATCTTGGCAGATAAGTAGATAGGTAGAGTAAATAAAAGGAGCTCAACGGTTTAATCTGAGTCCTTGGATGTAATAAGAATAGAATTAGATAGATTTCCAAATGTAAAAGAAAAAGTGTGATGAGGGTTTTCCAGTCTAAGTGCATCCTAATAAAGAAGAAAAAATGGTAGGGTAAAGTAGGTAGGGTAGGTAGATGATGTTGCAAAATTACATGTGATGAATAATGGCTTTAGATGTGTTAAATATTTTACTTTCATCACAAGTGCAAAGGCAGACAATACACTGGAAGGATTTAAAACAAAACAAAGTCAAACTATTAACTTCCCTTCTCATCTTCCCATAAAAATTTCACTAATCTCCCCTAAGTACGAAGGTATTTGAAAATTAGAGGGGCTCAAGGAATTTCCTTGACTTTTGGAGGGACCGGACCCTCGGCCCAATAATTGGAAAAACCTAAGTACTTAAAATCATTCATCATGACATTCATTCACCTCTAAGAAATCTTTTCCTAAGTAAAATCCCATTTTACTTAGGAAAATTATGCAATATTTCACAAAAACCCTATTCATGTAAGCATAAGTTAAAAACATTAACCTAATGTTTACACTTAGCGCTTCACTCGTTTCCATATTAATTGCTAATTTTATTATTTAAATCCCCATATAAATAAACACTTTCCCGTATTATTTTAATTAAAATTCCAAATTAATTTAATATCCCGCCCCGTTGGTTGAAAAATAACCATATAAATTAATTGGGTGATTTTCCAATTAATAAATTGAATTAACACTTCGCCGTTTAAAATGATTAATTAACCCTCCAGGTTAATTAAGAACCTAAATCCTCCAATCAAATCGTCCCCGATACGATTATTTTTAATAAATTGCATTGGGCCCACCCTGTTAACTCTCTGCCATCTTGACAACCCGACCGCCGTTCGATTGATCAACTCCAAATCAACAGTTATTATCAATATCGCTGGCCATCCTCGTCCGAACGATAACCCGCGATGGCCAGGCGGTTTTCTGAACAGTGTCATGCCACGCATCGTTCATTGTATGGAATTTCGTGCCCTCCGCTGAAAACCGCCCTCCCTCAAAAGCGGTGCGATAGAAACTGCTTACCGCCTCCCCTGACGAAGCCTCCGTACTTGCTGACTTCATCCATTAAAAAACCACAAACCTTTGATTTTGTGAATAAAACAAACATACCCGCATCATTTTCACTGTCTCATGCAATGATTTTCGAAATCAACTGTCGAACTTTGCCAATCGCTACTTTGTTGAACAAGATTGCATTCGAGTGTCCAGAATTCATCCATCATTACCAGCACCTGTTTTCATCACTGTTTATTTCCTGGAAAATAGGTATTTACCTAAATTCCCTTTAAACTCTATAAAAAACCTGGTTTTGGTTTAAATTCTACACGAGAAAACTGAAACAGAGTTCAGAACAGTTCCCAAAACTACATTTGCATTCCCGAACCTGTGATTGTGCTCGTTTTTCATAAAAAACCCCGAATTCATTTCTGAATCCACAAGAAATAGAAATGGAAATTCCCGTGGCTTTGAATGCCACACCCTTGAATGCTACTCATAGATATTTATACTATCTGCCTCTAGTAGATAGGGATTTCCAAATTAAAAACCTTGTTCTCAGTGAAAATCCTCTTCGAAACTTTTTGCCGTTGCAAAGAACCAGAATACCGGAAGCTAAATGGTGGAAAGAAATGTTTGAACTTTTGTAAAATTATCCTTACATGAATTTTTTATTATGTAATATAGTAAGTCATGATAAAGGAGGATAAAAGGATAAACAGAGGTTAGAGAGCATAATAGTTAAAGAGTATCAGTGGTTAAAGTGTATCAGGTAAAAGTCAAAGGTAAAAAGTAAAAGTAATTATAGAGGTAGTAAAATGGTAAAAAGAGATGAAAATATTTTCACCAACATTGAATTTTATCTAAAGTGAAAGTAAAATAGTTAAAAGAACAAAAAGGTGAAAAGATGAAAAACACAACAAGAAGGAACATTTTTGCAGAAATTTCATGCTTTAGTCATTGTTTTGCAGAAACTATTGTGATCAATCCAAGATGAATTTTAAAAACATGAAGGAGTTTTATGTTCTTAAGAGGACCATCTACAAAAACCTCTCTCACGTTTCTAACAGCTATTATGGTTTTGGAAATATTAAACAATGTTGGAAAACACTTTTTGCAGAAAATTCCAGTTAAGTCATCATTTTGCAGAGACGATTGTGGTCAATAAAAAATACATAATACAAACCTGAAGGAGGTTTTTGTTCCTAAGAGACATATCTACAAAAACCTATCTCAATTTTTTCAAATTGATTTCAGAATCAGAGATACATGCACATATTTAAATGTTATTTTTCAGATTCTGTAAAACTCTGTTTTACACATATTGTTGCAGAGCCTATTGTGCACAGCTGGAGAGTAATTTTAGGAAACTAAAAGAGGTTTATCTCACCTACATATTTATATACAATAACCTCTTTCAATTTTTACATATCTATTACGGATTGAGAAATAAAAATATATCATTGGACCCCAAGTTTGCAGAATTGTTGGAGCAGAATGCACAAAGAAAGGAAGCAGTTAGTGACTTGGATGCCTCATCATCAACTAAGAGTTGGATAAAATTCGAATTATCCTCTTTGTCATCACCTATCCATACAAAATAGTGCCAAATAGATGCATTATTTTGAGTGTCCTTTAATTAAGTTCTATTTATGTAAAATAGTTGGAGAGATTTGTGAACTAATCTTGATATTTTTTCAAGATATTTTAGTTTAGAATTTGTATAAATACTTCACTCTTGGAAGTATTTTGGGGTGGATCTTTTAGAATTTTCTGTAACATTTACTATTTGGAATAAAGTGTTGTTGGAGAAATTTTGTGAAGCTAGCCGGATGTGGAATTGATGCGAAAGACTTTTTACAGGATTTATGTGTCAGACTACAGATCAATAAGTCATCTTTCTCTTGTGTTTTAAAGTCTTTATATCTGTTTATTATATCACTGTGTTTCATTTCTGAATGATTAATGAAAAGGAATAAATCAGAAATTGCTTAAGTGTAATCTGATTTTAATCATTATTGTTGTAAATTTTTTCTTCTAAATTGGTTTAAATAGTGAATTCTTAATTGCTCCTGTTTTTCTGGTGTAAGCATTTTGATTATTTAATAAAGAATACTTAATTTCTCTTTGTTAATAATCACTCAATTTTCCCTCTTATAAATGTGTTGAAAGATTCTTAATTGCCTTTCCTCCATTTATATTCCGTTCCATTCACTTTAAGATTTATAATTGTTCTTTGTTTGATTATCTTGCCCTGTGAAACCATATTTTGCTAAGAGACTTAATCCAGTTAAGTTATCCTTTTTGACTCCATTAGCCCAATGGACTAAACTATTCAATCTTGCCCTCAGCTATCGAATTCCACCACCCAAATTCAAACAAAACCTCTGAACTTTATAACTAGCCTAATATCTTCTAAAACAAAGCTAAATTTTACAGAGAGATCCCTCTCTGGGTACAGATTGGCTAGATTCTGTACCTAAAATATTGGTTTGTGGTTACCTCGGACTATTTCTCTCGAACCTGGAGAAATTACTGAGTGATAACAAACACTATCATACAAGGCTATTTGTTGGAGTTTTTTGTAAAACATTATCAATCATTTTGATATGAAGAAACCAAGTTCAAGAAGGGATCTTGTGATAAATTAATATAAAAAATAAATCTTTGAATCAAAATGTTATTACCATAGAAGGACATTTCTATTTATCCTTGTTGATATGGTCACATATGCCCACTATGATAAGGTTTGCTAGCTAGAATAATAATGGTGAGTTTTGGTGGTTAAGATCTCTATGGTAATGGGAGCCTTAGAGAACAGGGCGAGGAATGAGTGATTTTTAGAAAGGAAGCCATTGCAAATTTATATTGTTTTAAATATATAAAAATGATAAGGAATATGAAAAAAAAATTACAAAAGGACATTGATGATGGAAGGAAACATTGAATAAAGAATACAAGATTTACAAAAGATTAAGAGATAGGGAGAATTGTGAAACTCATGGCTAAAGGAAATATATTGGTGTTGGAAGGTAGCACAATAATATGGAGTAGTGAGAAAGGAGTGTCATAAGAGTCAAAGGGATTTATGTTTCCCACCAATATTTTTAAGAGCTTTTTTCCATTTTTTTAGCATCATTTTGTTTAAATTGAGAATAGAACTCATTCACATTTAATGAAATTTTGTTTGAGGATGCGTTGGAGTCTCTTTTAGATAGAGGAAGTAAGTTTGCAATCAATTAGAAAGTCATGATTACAAATATAGGGAATACAAAGTGGTATACTTATATTTTATAACCTTGAATTATTTGAAGTTAATTTTTGTGATTTTAGATGAATTTTTTGAAATATTGACTTTCCTAGAAATAAATTGTATCCGTCCAAAATGATTAAATGTATCATGCAAATTCAACAAATGAATATGGCATTAAAATAGTTTTGGGGTCTGAGAGGAGGGGACATGTACGTGGGGTTGGCTTTGGGGTCACTTCAATTGAATTGTTAGGAAAATAGTGTGCTTATAAGAAGTAATTTAATAATGCATAAGAGAAATTGTTTTAAAGAGACAAGGAACTTGGAATATTGAAAGCAACTGTCAAAGAATTAATGGAATGGAAAGTTGCCACAGAGGCGAGAAAGAAAATGGTCTTGTTAATCCAAAACCTTGTAACAATGTAAGAATTACATGTGTTTACTATTTAATTTTTTATGTATGCCATTTTTGAAGATTGGGATTTTTAAAGAATAATGCCAATATGAACATGATTGTATTGTTCTAGGATGTGTAATTAATTAAAATTTGTTTTTGTAGCTTAACTCTCCATATTTTGATTTCATGGTATCTCAGGCAAACTATTTATTTTTTAGAAGATTTCGCCAAGTCCTAGTGATACTTCACGAAAACAAACTCCAATGACTTCGGGACAACATATTAATGACCCAATTGATTTATTCAATAACACATATAAGTTTTGTGTTTTTTTATTTTCTTGTTTAATATTATCTTTTTATTATGTGGAAGCTCATAAGAACTTATTTATTGGTAGGGTCAACCACAATTACTACAATCAATATAGGATTGAAGGGAAAAAAAAATGTTTACTTACATATTTTAATGGTCAAGTGAAGGTTGCAAAGGGTTACATAAAAAACACTAAATCAAAATTTGTCATTCCCAATGGAGAAGAATTAGGAGAAGGATATTATCTTGTGTGCCCACAATCAATTTTGGTTGATCTTGATTACGAAACCAAGCTTAAGCATAGAAGTAATTGCTGCAAGTATTTAGTAGATGCACTTAATACTTTTATATGTTGGAAGAGTAGACATTGAATTGATCGATGATTGAGAGAAATGACTTGGGAAATTTTTATCCCAACCATTGATTATGATATTAACAACTCTTCTTCAATAGGAACAAGGGATGACAAGTTATCAAGTTGATTTTTAGTATTCTTATTAACTATGGATTGAGTTAATTTCTAAATTTTATTGAATTTATGGAGTTCATTTCAACCTATAAAATTGAATTTGTAAGCAACATTTAGACTTTGAAAATAATTACAAGTGTTGAAATCCTTCCTTTGTCAAAAATTACAAGCTTAAGTAGATTACTTTCCTTGTTATTTTCCCCTTAATTTTCTTGATTTTTTCTTGTGCCATTTTTCCAACCTTATACAACTTCTTAAGGATTGTAAATCACATTAATTTTTTTTTTATTAGGGTGCATTTGTAACAAACCCCACCTTTAATATACCAATAACTAGGTAAGTTACTATGTTAACCCTGTTCTCAAGCTTCGGTTATGAGAAGGGGGTAAAATACTTGGTTTTTTTTCAAATGTATAAATTTACATGCATATTTCGGGTGAAAATTTGGCAGCACTATAAATAACTTTGGAAGTTGAGATTGATTCCTTAGGGTTTTCTTAAAACTTAGACCAAAATTATTTCAAGTGCTCTAATCTAGGTTTTTATGGTTTATTGACAGTCATATTCACTCCATTAGGATGTGTATATGCATTGTAATGGTGGTGCAAGTTACTAATGAAAGGAATGTTGTTTCTCCAATGTGGACAACCACCTCTAGGTTTTGGACCAATTTTCTTAATTATAAAAAACCCTAACCTTGATCAACATTGTTTTCAACCATAGGCTAACCTTACCTTCCATGTATGGGTCAACTATAAGATGTTGGGGTATGTTATACACCATTACAAGCATGAACTAAATGTTAATTACCCAAAATTGATCATTGGTAGCTTCATGGATCATGAGAAGCTTGTTGGCCCTAGTTTTTGTATGCTTTTCATATATGATATAGCCTAATGTTATATTACATAAATTTATGAATGTCAATACAGTGTTAATAACAATTCACTTTCATGCCTCAAAGTCCTTGGATTCATATGAAGATTCTTAGATGATTTCTTTGTTTCTTGTATGTTTAATGAATTTTTGAGTGCAAATCCCTTTCTTACTATTCTTTACCTAGCATGTGAGGATGTTTTGTTTGATAGATGGGAATCCCAAGAAAAATGTTAGTAGTGGGAAAAATTCAATTTGCATTCATTTCCAAATAAAGATGAAAATTGGTGTGTTATATTTTGGTCCAACCAAGCCTTGTTATATGTCAATCCATTCTTCATATGGCACATTTCTTATTTTCAATATTATGCTTAATTTCCACCCTCCTTTGGATATGTTATCTCCACACATACTTCTGCAAACCATTTTCTAGTATTTAGTCTATATTGTTGAGATAAATATCACTTTACGGGTCACAACCCCTCTTCTTATAAACAGATTTGTCACTATCTTAAGGGCATACCTTATTGACTAAACATGTTATGAAACCGCCCTAACTAGGGAATTATACTTCTATTCTAAAATCTTTAGAACAAACCATATCTAACCATATAAAAAACAACAACTCTTGCCTCCATAAGAGAGTCAACCTAGCTCATATGGATCCATAGATTCTCATCATTTCTTTGAATGAATCTTGACATGAACATTAGATCTGTACGACACTCAAACTAGGGTTACCTCAGTCAATATTATGTTTGCCTATACTTTTTTTCTAGCCCTAAATTCTAGTGCAAACCCTCCTCCATTTGTGTTTTTATTTGTCACAGAACTTGTGGCCTAATAACCACCACAAGGCAAGGTCTCAACCGTCTCTGCTATTTCAGAATTTGAGGCGACCTTCACACAGAGACACCACTGAAATCACATGCCTAGATTCTCATGACCAATCTCTCTTGAGCTCAATCTGCCATAAGAGAACTAGAAATATGCCATCCTACTTCCTATCTTGAACCCATTAAGGTATGCGACATTCTTGTTGACTCTCACATGATGATATTGCTCTTGGTGGATGATCATGGCCTCCCTTTAGCAACCCTCTAAATCGACCTAATTTAGGACTACATCTCTCCTTCCCTCCTTGATCAAATGATATCTTTCTCACTTGATGTTCTTTCCTTAATCCTAAGGCCTCCTTAAATATCTTTTCCTATGGCTCTTAGGAACCCTCTATAACTTACGGGTTTTATCCACTTAGACCTTAGGAAATATTAAATTTCCTTTTTAATTTTCTTTTGGATTTTAAACCCCATCCTGGGTCCAAAGCCTCTTCGCTTGGGTTATTTTTCCACAAATTGTTTTGTGACCAAAATCACACAAACCCATTTCACTGTTCTTGTGGATTACCTCCCAAGCTACACAATTCAACAACACAAGCTAGTTATAGTAATCGTAACTTTTTCAAGCTCTTGTAGTCAAGTAAGGACTTGGTTGGGTTCCAAAGTTCCAAATTAAGGGTATTTGTGAGGGCATGATAGCTAGGGAGGGTTAGGGCATGCCAAGGAATCAAAAGGTGTGCTAACACATGTCAAACAATGTTAATGCATGTTAAGAAGTATTATGGAGTTCCAAGGCATCACAAGGGAGAACTAGGTCAAAATGGATGGAAAGGAATGAATAAGATATTGTGTCAGGGAGTGTCAAAGAATTCAAATGTGCCAAGGATGAAGTGTGTTAGGAGAAGCTCAGAATAGGATTTGCAGGAGGAAAGCCTACGGTTGCAGTAAGGGGCTTGACATAGTGGTTTTAGACAAAGGGGAACTTTGTATTGAGTACAACATGTTTTTTCCTTTATCTATTAATTTTATAAGAGATGTGGAATACTTTGGTCGCATGCTCATATTTTAAACCATTCTAGATAATTGTATATTGTACATTGATGTGTATAATTTTTGGAACACTCGGCTTATGTTGGCTTATATCTTGTGTGTATTTTGCATCTTGTGGTTCTTGAAAACTCTCAGTTAATGCTCTATTTTTTATATGAACTAGACATACAGGTGAAATGTTGCCTATGTAAGTTATGTCGCTTAGTTATTTTACGACCATGGCTAGATGTGATCCTTGTCTTGGTAACTAGTTGAGTGGGACAAGTTGAGCTTGGGCATGAGTGGCCTAAGATGAGTGATAGGTATTTATTAGATGAACAAGGCACAATCTACTTGTATTAGATGAAATTGGTTAAGTTGTTGTGGCTAAATCAGGCTAATTCCACATAAACTGTAGTATCCAAGGACTTGATTGGGTTCCCAAGTCGTGAAAAAATGCAAGGCTAGTTGTGAGGGAATGAGTGCCAAGGTGTGTAAGGGAATGCTAAGGCATGCTAACATGTGCCAGATAGTTTGAAGGCATGTAAGAAATTATAAGATGTTCCAAGTGCTAAGGCATGCGAATGTGTTTAAGGGTGTGAAAATGCATGTCAGGGAATATTAAGGCAACACAAGGGAGAAACAAGTTAAACTACAAGGAAATGAACATATAATAGGGTTAATAATTCATAAATTTTCCTTTTCCAAGAGGGGCATGTTAGGCACAACAACACTAGGTGCCAATAGGTGCCAAGTCTTAGTGCATTCTAAGTGCAAAATATTCCTGTATTTATTCTCATGTACTTTCCAATAATTGATCTCAAATAAATTTAATATTAAACCATGCCAAATAATACCAAGGTATCTCAACTCATGTCAAACATTCTAAGGATTTCCAAGCTCCAAAACATGCCAAGTTCCAACGTGTGTCAAGGAGTGTTACGCATGTTATGAAGTGGCAAGGCATGTCAAAGAATTATAAGGTGTGCTAGAGAGTGCCAATGAATGTTGAGGAGTGTTAGGGAGTACTAGGAAAAAACAAGGGATAAATAAGTCAAAAGGCATGGAATTGAATGAATATGAGGGTGTTCCAGGGAGTGTCGATGAGTGATAGCTGTCATGCAAAGAAGGGAGTGATAAGGTATGCTAAGCATTGGTAAGCCATACTAGGGAATATCAGGGCATGTCAAGAAGTCCAGACTGTGCTAGGGAGTTTCAAGGGATGCCAAGATATGCCAGGTGATAAGGCATGATAGGATGTGCAAGTTTCTAGGGTACGCAATATGTGTCAAGGATTTCCACTGCAACAAAAGGAAGAACCAAGCTAAAATGCAAGGAAATGAACACATAAGAGGGTTAATAAGTCAAGACTTTATCTTTTTCAAAAGGGGTATGCTAGGCACACTAATAATAGGTTCCAATACATGCCAAGTGTCAATGTGTGCTAAGTGTTAATTTATTTCAATGCATGCCAAGGTGTTCCAGGGCATGCTAGGGAGAGTGCTATATTGTGCTAGGGAATTCCAACATGTGCTTGAGCATCCTAGTCATGGAAAGATGTTTTAGGTACAAAGATGTTCCAATATATGTGAGGTTCCAAGGAATGGTAGTGTGTTCCAAAGCATGTTAAGGTGTGTCATGACTGTTGAGGAGTGTTAGGTCTCTCTCACTAATAGAATTAACAGAGCTTGATTATGTATTAAATAATATAGTTCATACACACACTAGTGGAACGTTATTTAAAGGGATTTTTCTAGATAATAAACCTAATATATATGAATCATGTGTTGACTCATAGGAAAACTATATTCTCATTACTTGAGGGAAATGATACACACTAATTAATTCTTAAAAAATTGAATGACTCTAAATACTATGGCCTTGGACACATAATGAAAAAGACTCCATAATAATGGTCTTAAATCATTATCTTTTGACGAAAAATATAGTAACAGGTACACAACGTCATCAAAAAATCATTGGAATGATAAATGGTGATGAACATTTTTTTACCGTCACCAAAAGTAACCAAAAATAGCATTAGTCAGGGTCAATAAGAGATCATCCCTAGAAGTGTCACCAGAGAGAGAATTAGAGATGGGCCTTTAACGACCCTCATCAAAGTGTCATTGAAAATGGCTTTGGTGACATTTAACCTTAAAGGACCATCACTATATACACTTACAACAATGATATTTTAAGTATTTTCACCATATGAAACATTAGTGACGAACCTTAAAGGTATGTCATGGGCATGAACCTCACCAATGACCTTTTTTCTTGTAGTGTATGCATGCTAATTTGGTCGCTTGTGAGAAAGGTTGATCTCTAGAATTGGTGGTGATAGTCTCAGTAAAGATACTGAATGAAGTTAATGAAGGATAATGTTCTTCTTAAATTTTGAAGGCTTATATTAACAAGTAATAATAAGGGTCTTAGTAAAGATACTGGTAATAATTAATGCTGATAATTCCAGGTAAAAGTCTAAAATTTCATGTATTAAAGACATGATTATGCATGTAATGATGGCGATGTATTAAAGGTATTCTAATTAAATCGTTAAGATTATAGATTCCCTTGTTAATAACCTTGGTATAAAAGCGACATTTAAAATGTTGTTTTTGGTCTCGGTGCAAAGACCGAATGAATTGAATACTATTGGTTTTGGAATGGTATCTAGTTTCAAATTATAAATAAGCTTGATAAGGAAGTTGGAATCTTCTAAATTCATGGTTATGAATGAGATGATATGTGCATGTGCATATAGAAATTCTGGCCTTAGAAAAAGAAATTTATGTTCTAATATTTTGTCTTGTATTTTGAGACATATGATTAATACATAAGGTGAGACATGTGTACATTTGCAAGGCTGCCTGTTTGGTACAACAAGGCAAGGAAACTGGTATATTCTTCTATATGTATATATTAATGCACTAACAATTGAGTGTATGTGGAATCACATCACAAAACTCAGTGGAAGTGAAAAGAAACATGTATCGTGGCATGGTGCAACAGGATATGGACCAAGTCCATCAAGGATGAGAAAGAGCGACATCCCTCCAAAGGAAAAAAACCTTCAAGAATTTGGACTTTGAGCTCAAAGGATTAGAGGTTGAGCTAAAGATCAGCAGGTCAGAACTTATGAAAATCACAATGAAACAAAAGCGGTCATGGGAAATGAAATTCCAATTTGGATTGTCCAAAAGGAAGGATGGTAATAACAGGAAGAGGCCTTATGAGGCTAAAAATGAGAAGAGGATATTACATTTTTGGTTCTATGGAGAAGAGAAACTGAAAAAGGATTTTCCCTAGGGAAGAAAATAAAATAAAATAGCCCCTCTGGGCCATAGGAACACGAATCAATAATGTAGGACACAGAAAAGGAGGAGGTGGCATTCCCTCCAGCTCCCTTACATATATGTGTGTGTGTTGAAAATATACCCTACAAAGTTTTGGGGAATATAAGACTTCAAGGTTGTTGTGAACCTTGTGAAGAAGTATTGAACCGATGTTGGTACTTTAAGATGTATGTGTACACATATACCTATGTGCATTGTATGATCGTTGAGAGTGCCATAAATGTTGGACCCATTGAGATTGAGTTTATTTTTGGGTACTCCTTTATTTAAGTCTTATGTGTTGTGACCTTGATTTATTGACTTCATGGATTGATATAATTTTGGTTTTGGACTTGTGCATGGCCATGCTGGTTGTTATTCTTGGTTATCATGTTGTTTTTGGGTCTTGTTTATGATGTTGTTTTACTTGCCATTTTTATGAACGAATGCTATTGTGAATTTCATGTCCTTTTGCAATAATTTCCTTTGTTTTTCCTCTTGCGTTGGTTTTAAATCTTTAAATTTATAATTGCATACTTGGGGATCTTGGAATAAGGAGGTGGGAGTGGAAGGAAAGCCACAAAATACTAAAAAGGGTAGTACTTGATGGAGATGAAGGAAAAAATGACAAGTAAAGTTCCAAGAAAAATGGAACATTATTGGGTAATGGACATGAGTAAAATAACAAGTGAAAATGAATAATAGCAGTGTGAAAAGGATGTATAATGCATGCTTGGCCTCAATCAGGGAGTCATCTAAACCCAATATTTACTCGGCACAAGCTAGTGGATGTTGTGTCCATGGTTAAGTAATGTAACAAACCAATGGGCTGGTTGGTCCATGAGAATAATGGAAAGAGATATGTGTAGCCGGGAAAATGGACAGAAGGGAGTTCTCTTAACCCTTGAATACATTTGAATGTGCACTTATATCTTGCATACATGGTTATGCTAACGGATAGTTATGTATTTTATACTTGATTATGCCGATGGAAACTTGTATGATGCATACATGATTATGTTGATGAATGGTGGTATAATGCATATAGGATCATGTTAAACGATATGTGTGTGTGTGGGTACCTGTGAAAATTCCATTGTGTCTGATAGGGTTGTCAAAGGTCATTTGAATGAAGAGATGACTGCTAAAAAAAAAATTGAGGATATGGATGGCACAAAAGGATTTTCACTATGATGAGGAATTTATTGGGAAGAAAGGAAATTATGATAATTTATAATTATGTGAACATAATTCTTACATTGTGCCCATGTCCAGGTTAAGAGAATGGGAAAAATAAATGAGGCGGGATGGCCTAGTTCACATGCAAGGCATTAGGGGAATTTTGAGGTCTAAAATGGGCCTCCTAAGGAAAATGTACAATCAAAATTCACTTTATCAGAACCAATCACATTTTATGGGATGACATCATCCCTAATGGTTAAGGTGGCATTGTTTGAGTTAAAGGTGCTTACTTTTCATATTCTCAATGGTGGATAAAAACTCATGGTTAACCATGGTAGTGCTCTAAGTGCTTTTAAAGTCAAAAAGTAAAGTACTCATAATAAATGTCATTTCACACATTTTGAATAAAATATTATTATTTTCATTTCATATTTTTTGAAAGAAACAATGCATATCCCTACACAATCTTCATGTATTTACACACTTTTCAATAAATATTATATTTGTAAATTTTCATATATTTATTTTTAAATTATATATTCATCTCATTTTATTTAATATTAAAAATTCAAATTAATTACAAGTTAATATCTATAAGTACAAAGGACAAATGCATTAGTTGTTCAAAGATAATGATTTTTTCTGGAAAATTTCATTCTTATTTATCGTCACATCAATACAATTTTTTTATTAATTTTATTTTGGTACAACATTTGAATTGAATTTAACTATGGTTACATGGATTGTGGTGCAAAACATGAATTGCAAATTCATAAATATTATTTTATTGGTTTAACTATTATTTTATTATTTCCTTAGGAGTCCCATTTTAGACCTCAAAATTCCCCTGATGGAGATATGGTGGTCTCTAGATTAATGGCAACATGGTGATATATCATGATTGACAAGGTGGTCTTTGTATTATTGTGATATTATGTAATGTGATAAGTTATGTGCATGTGTGTTTCTCTTGTACATGTGCATGTGTTGTGCATGGGAATAAGGTAATGTTGTATACCATGCATTGTGTTGTACCATGTGTATAAGTGTGTGTTGTGCAATGTGTTTAGGTCAGTCAGGTATGAGACTATCTAGACCTGTGTGTTGTGTTTTTATTCATGATAGGAAGGTATGGGACTTTCTGGACCTGTGTATTGTGTATGTGAAAATTGTTTAAAGCATATAGGTATGGGATTTCCTAGGCCTTATATTGTGTAGTGTCACACATAGGTAGGTATGGGACTTCCTCGGCCTACACAAGTGTGAAACACACCTATATTCTTGTCAACATAAGACTACCTGGTTTGGTAGTGCCCATAATTACTATATAGGGATTGGGCGTAAGTGCTCATCTTAGGGCCGATGAGTCACTTAGTAAATTTGAAGTCAAATGTAAGTGAAGAGAAGGAACTGGGTTCTTTCTAGTTGGAAATTGATCCAGTGTGTGTGCGTGGTCTAAGAGAAGAGAAGGCACTAGGTGATTTCCAGTTGGAAATTGATATGATGTGTGTATGTGGGAAGAGAAGGCACTAGGTGCTTTCTAGTTGGAAACCAATATGGTGTGTGTAATTGGTCAAAGAGAAGAGAAGGAATTGGGTGCATTCTAATTGGAAACTGATCCAGTGTGTGTATGTGGTCAAAGAGAAGAGAAGGCATTATGTGCTTATGGAGATGGGTTATTGATCCTGAGTGTGTAAAGGAGTAACAAGGATAAAATTAAGATAAATATCAACATTTCATTGATTTATAAACCTATAAATTATGAATCTAAATTTAATGTTCTCATTTATAATGGTTTGGGTTATCAGCTAACCTAGTTTTATATGATAGTAATTGAAGGAGAATTTTGAGTCACTTCATGAATAGACTACTGATGAGTCTAATGGAATCGATGCTATGATGTAGGAAAGCATACAAATGGCATTGGTTGGGTGGTTGGAGCTAGATGAAATATTGATGGCAACAAAAAAAAAAGAATGAAAGCATGCATTGATACGCTGGTGAAAGATTTGGTAATAGATCTATTATGGGACACCAACACTCAATGGTGCCCAATGATTACCATGAAGCATGCTATGACCGTATGATTGTTTTGAAGGCAAGTACGTGCCTTAGATTTAAACTCCTTCTGATGCGAGGAAGCCTTGACAAGGGATGGATTTCCTGAGGGACTGGGAAGCAAATAAGGGGATGCCTGAAATTTGAAGGTGAGTGACTACATGGAACAAAAGTAACCAGATTGTATGAGGTACTTGGAAGCAGAGAAGGGAAGGCCCGAATATAAAAATTGGTTTTTGAGTTAAGAGCATGGTTGATTGGGGTCAGGAGCACATTAGGGGTGTGCCCAGAAACAATAAGATACAAATTGTTTGTTGAGGAAGCGAAGGGATCAACATAGTAGCAAATAGAAAAATAAAAGTTGAATTGAACATCTCCAAAGGCATAAAAAGACTACAAAAATCCATTGGGGAAAATGAGAGAATTATGAATTAAAGTATATCACACATTTAATTTGATAGTTGAACACTAATTGGATGATTACCATATCTTTTTTGTTGGTTAAAGAAAATGCATAAAGCACTGTAAATGTTGCAAATATCTAAGTCTATAAAGCTCCATGAAACAACATGTATGTTTTTCAAATATTCCCATTGTATATGTGTCATTAAATACCGAGGACGGGGTTCCCCCAATGGGGAGGGGTTGGTAACTGTTGGGTACAGTAATTTCACTTAAGAAAACTCCTGAACACTTAATTGTCAACCTGGGGGTTTCGTAAACTTAGAGACGAAGCACAGGAAATGCCAAAAGTGGTATGAAATTTTCCTATTCCTATTTCTACTTCTTACTTTAAATATTGCAGAATCAAACATAAGACAATTTCAAAGGCAATCGACACCAAAGAAATTCTAGTGCTAGAATGTAAAAGAATGAATTTGCGAGGAAATAAAGTAAAGGAACTTTCACACAACTGGAAGCAACATTAAATGCTGAAATGAACTCTATGTTTACATTTAATATAGATGGCTAACATCTTAACAAGTGGGCCCTTGCAAAGATCTGCTTTCGAAATGATTTTCCTTCTACACTAAGCAACCATTCCTGTACTCTTGCAATTTTCTTGCACTAGTTCAGGTACAAATTTATGTGAAAAAGTATATTTTACCATATTTATTGAAGACTAATGTCTTTGTGTAGGTCCTCTAAGCCGTAAGACTTAGAGAACTTTGTCCCTATGACAAGAAACTGGCTCTTGCACTGGGACAGAGCTTCCTTCACCAAATTTTCCAATTACATTCGAAAAGAATTAAAAGGCGCGCTGAAAATAATTGCAATTGCACGCTGAATTTTGGGATAAATTACACACAGAAAAATGAATGATTTAATTAACTGATCTTAACAATGAGAATGAAATTCACAAGGTAGATACAATCCTTAACAATCAAAGCAACAATCAAAATAATTTTCATGCAACCAAACTATCTTTTGGTGATTCACTTATAACATTACAGATTAATTTTGATCCTTTCTCTCAAGTCGTGAGCTGCAAGTGTAAAGTGTAATGTTTACAATGGCGTCCTTTCTTAATTCATGTAGCCATTCTTAGAGCCTTTAGAAGTTTAACTTTTAATATTGAGAATGATTACTTTGAATTAATAACGCTTACTTGCAGGAATAAGTGAAATCATAAACATAAAAAGGAATGAAACACTTTCTGCGAAATAAATGAGTAAACCAGAGTGTATAATTAGACATGCAATGGCGCAGGAAGAAACTTCCTACATGATCCAAGCAGAAGAAATCTAAGGAAGGAATTGCAGGAAATAATTACAGGAAAGAAATTAACTTAATTCAAACTTCACACACGGATCTGTTTCACACTTTGACTAGGAATGAATTTAACTCAGAACTCTAAAACAAAAATAATAATGATTCAAACCACGCATTTGAAAATAAATAAATACACACGAACCTTTTAGATGGCGAAAGCACAAGAGTAAACGAGCTGGGTTGGCTAGGCCCTATCCAACCAATAATTTCCCATTTAGGAAATGAAATGATTCACCACTTAATCAATGCATAAATAATATTTAAACACAGTGTGAAGAAATCATGGTGTAGTTCCTTTTATTAACTTCGATTAGAAAACATACATGATAATGCGAGTCCAACCCAGAATGAGGGCGATACAAAATTACAAAATAATCACAATTAAAATCTCCAGATATCGCTAAATTGGATCTACCTAAGATCTACATTATATACATTCTTTCGGCCTATAGCTATAATCTGCTAATTTCAGAGCCATTTCCAATTCAATCCTTTCAGTTGAATGGACTAAAAAACGATATTACAAAATCGGCTAATCGTTATAGCAAGGCACAAGATTTTCTCGCTTCAGACCATATATTTGGAAAGGATCCCTGACTATACTTTGCCTATATCCATTTTCAGATAATCAACACCAAACTAAGAGATGTGGATAAAAAACGCCCATGTGGAATGATCAACTGTTGCGGAGATCACGAAGCAACATGTGTTGGCAGGTGCAGGAATCCGCCTGCACCGAATCACACTACATAATAATTAACACTTAGTTTTTAAATTAATTTTAGGAAGGTAATCATAAGTTACAAGAAATACTTAAAATCATGAAATATATATAAAATAATTAATTAAGCACCTAGTAACTCTTAACTATGAAATATGAAATATATGTAGGAATAGACGATTATCTTGGACTAGTGCAGGAATGACAAGGTTTATAAAGATGAAACAGAGGTTAATGGTTATAGTAAGAGGGTAAAAATACGGAATTTTGGCACACCAACATCCTCCCATCCCTATTCTGTTGTGTGTCCTCACACAACGTTTTACCTTCTGCAAAAGATCTTCAAAAATGAGGGCCATCTTTCAATCGTGCATAATGTTGATTCTGGCTTTTACTACCTTTGTCTTTTTACCTCGAGCTTTCTTCAGTTGTTTGGTCACCTTCTTGATGCACTTGTAGCAGTTAGAAGCTTGAAACTTCCATATTCTCACTTGTCGTTTCTGTTCCACAACCTCTACAACCGAACCTACCTGGCCTTGCTTTTGTCAATTTTGATCCTTCATGACCTGGTTCAAAGCTTCCAGGTCATGAAATTGTTGTTCCAATTATACTAATCGGCTATTGAGGTAGAGGGTAGAGGTCACCATGCCCAAATCTTCTGGTGTTAATAATTTCTCCGCAATGGACTCCAAGAAAGTCTCGTCATTGCAAAGATAAAATTTCCAAGGGTTTCTGTGCCAGGGAATTACATGTCACCGAGGGTTTCAGTACCCTCCACATCCTTTGTGCCAAGGGCTTTAGTACCTTGCACACCTAATTCAGTGCCCTGTTCATCCAATTCATCAGGGATTTCAGTACACTAATATTTCAAACCATCAGGGACTTCAGTACCCTGTTCATCAAAATTGTCGAGGGTCTCTATGTACTACACCTTGTCATCTTCGAACCCTGTGCCTGATCTTCTCTTGCACTTGATTTCATCTTTTGTATTTTTAACCTATGGATGAAGGCCAATAGAGATATGTCATCCTCCCTCTCCACATTCTCTTCATTCTCCACAGTGTGGGATGTCACGTCTACAAGAACTAAAAGGTTATTATCTCCAGGTGAAACCTGGGGTGATTCATCGATCATGAACAGAGAGCTCGACCGTTGCTAACTTGTCCCTAGAGAGACAATTTTCTTCTTGGTCAGGGTTATCGTCACTCTTTTCTTTTCCGAGGGTGAAGCCTTTTCGAAAAAATTCTTTTCTTCTTGCACTAGCTTGTTTTTACTCTTCTGCTTGGTATAGGACGGTGTCTCTGCCTTCCTTTTCCTGCTTGCACTTGTGCCAACAGAATTTCCTGCACTCCTTGCCTGAAACTCTTTTATGAATGCCTTTTAGGTCTATCCATTTTCTTCCAATGCTTTCTTGATGAGGATTGTGATGAGGCCATGGTGATATAGCTTATGTGCAACTTGTCTTACATCCCCACTCTGCACACCTTTCACCATATTCTCAAGACTTCAGAGTAGGTAGTAGGGAAAATTAATAATTTTCCCTGACTTAAAGTGAAGCAATAACCGAAGATGATATACAAATGTTAAGGAGTAACGTCCTTCACAAGTCAGAAACTTTTGTAAACTGAAGAGGAGGTCTCACCATTTTCCGATCATGGAGTTGTGCTGAAGCCCCTTCTTCCAGTCAACCTTGAGCTTTCTGTCAACCACAAACCGACGCCATCATTTATTTTTAAGTTGCTCCTTTTTAAACCATTGTTCCCCTTTAGTTGGAAAGCCTGTAGCTCGCGTGATGGACTCTTACATGACTTCAAATTATAATGAGCTGATTCTAGCTCAACCTCCTTCAAAGGTCTTTGCAAACTCTAGAACCATGACCATTTCGAAGCCATCAAAATTCTGCAAAAATGAAAAGAACCCAGATTCTTGCAATAGTGCAAGATTTTTCTAGTATTCCATGGTTTGTTCTATCTCCCTCAAGGACGATGGCTCATTCCTCACAGGTTCCATATTCAAATCTTGTCTTACTTCCTTTTCACAGCCTAAAACGTTTTCCATAGTGAGAAGTATCAAAGGCCAACGAGAATTCTATGCCAGAGGTTCATCCATCCACCGTATTTTCGATCCATCTACCCAATCTTGTTTAATGATTAAAAATGGCTCCTCGGATCGGATGCATACATGTATCACTAATCTACGAGAAAGCAATAATAATTGGATGTGGAGGAGGCTTATACGGTGGCGGTGTAACTGTCATAGATGGTCGGGTTATGAGGTAAGATAATGATGAAAAAGTGATGGAGGATCCTTTCAAAGGGGGTAAGTATGGGATTTTGGGCAATCTGTACTATCCCTCATTGTACCTCATAATTTAACTAAGAAACATTTCAGTGCTTATTAAAAATATTAGATTTCAAAATCCAATATATCTTACACTTTAAAAAATTTCCAAAGTTTGTAATTGATAAAACAAGTATTAATTAAAAAATAAAACGCTATGATTTATCAGTGCAGTAATAGTTCATGTCCAGGGAAATAAAATTCCATAAAAATTTTGCATGAATCGCTCCTGTACCGTGTTAATATTGTTTTACACCGTGCTTTCATAGTCAGCCGCGTTCTTGCACTGGTCATGCCTGCACTGATCCTGTTTGCATTGCATCATTCTTGCACTAAGCCTGCTTGCATTGCGTGTTTTTTCACTTTACCAAAATAAAAATTTTGATAGAACACAATTCTTTAGCTGGACTGAATTTTTTTTTTCCTGAATATAGAAGAAAATTTTTTATTCACCATCCTTTGGTGTTTCATGAGCATGCCTTGTGGATTGACTGCATCAAATCCTACAATCAATTTATGAGGGAACAAAGAAGTGGGAAGGGGGTAATTTTTAGAATGGGAAGGAAAATTTCAGCAGGAATTCCAAGAATAATATCACCAAGGGGGATAAGTGAGATGGGATGTGGAAAAAAATTGAAGGGAAAAAGAGGGATTTTACGAAATCGGGTAAGGGTAATTTCCTTAGAAGAAAGAGGAGGGTAATTAATCACTGGATTTTAAGAAAAGAAAGATAGTGGGAATTCTATGAAATGGGATATAGAAGAAATGCAAAATTTTTACCTTGAAAATATTCCTACATTGGTGCCGAAAAAAGTAAATGCAACGGGAATTAAGCGTTACTTGGATAAAAATTTCCATGCTAGTTATCCAAAACTTGGGTAAGGGCTTGGTTCCTTGAACCTACTTCTTCTTGGGGACAACCAGCATATCTAAAAATCAAGCAAAATTCCATTTTTATTTTAAATTTCGATCTTCCTTCCAACATGCTAGTTTTTAGGTTGATCCTTCTGCAATCATGTCAGTCAACTGATTTTCATAATTATAGGAATTTATATATATATATATATATATATATATATTTTTCTTTTTTCTTTTTGTTATATAAGGAAAAGAAAGAATCAAATCTTCAATGGGTCATTGTTTCCACCTACTATCTCCTTTTCAGATTGTTGTTGGACTTGCTGCATAAATTCTCTTTTAGTAAGGGGCTGAAAATATACCTTTAATCTATGCCCATTTACTAGGAACACAAAATTCCATCCATCAATGGTTTTAATTTCTACCGCTCCATTCTCAAACACTTTAACTACCTCATAAGGTCCCATGAAACGTGTATGGAATTTCCCTTTGAAATATTTAAATCTAGAATCATAAAGGAGTACCTAATCACCTCGTTGGAACTGTTTTCTCGAGATAGACTTATCATGCCACTTCTTGCGCTGTTGTTGAACCAATATGTTATACTGAACAACATCCCTTCGAAATTCATCTAACTCATTCAACTGTAAGAGAAACTGTTGTTGTGCCTCAGAAATATCTAGCCCCAATCAGAATGAAGTTCTAAAGGTCTTGATATGGAACTATATCTGCAAAAGGACTTGTTTCCTGTATACCAGTTCATATGGTGTTTGTCCTGTGCTATTTCTCCAAGTGGTTCGATATTCCCACAAGGCCTCTGGTAACTTATTTTCCCAATACTTTCTATGGATATTGACTGTCTTTGTAAGGATGAACTCAATTAATTTATTTGTGGACCCCACCTGACAATTTTCTTGCGGGTGGTACAGTGTAGATTTCCTGTGCCAAGTTTTGTATTGCTCCATCACACCCTGTACCAGATTAGAAATAAACTGCGGACCATTATCAGAAACAATATATCTAGGCATACCAAATCTAGTAAAGATCTCAGTAAAAAGAAAATAAAAAATAACCTTTTCAGTAGCAAAAGAAACAACTTTAGCTTCTACCCATTTTGTAACAAAATTTGTACAAACCAAAATATGCTTTTTATTTAATGATGTTGGATTTATTGGTCCTGCAAAAACAATAGCCCATTTTTCAAAAGGCTCAATCATAACCTGAGGACATAAAGGAATTTCATTGGTTTGATTATTTTGGTCAACTCACTGACAGCTATCACATCGCTTGACATATTGTTTGGCATCCTTAAATAAGGAAGGCCAAAAATAGCCAGCTCGCAGAATTTTGTATGCAGTCCACTTATCAGCGAAGTGACCTCTGCAAGGTTCATCATGGGTGGCTTTTAATATATCAAACAACTTATTCCTCTCTTACACATCTACGGATAATAAGGTTTGGTCCAGTGTAAAATAGGTCTCCTTGAACCCAAGAATATGCATCACTTTTCTAAATGATATTCTGCTTTTCATGAGTGGATAAGTGAGGTGGTGTTTTTCCTTTGACTAAATAGTTAGCTATGTCAACGAACCACGGGGATTCTGTGTTGGCAATTTGATGCAGAGTGTTGTCCTTGATGGCAACCTACTTGATGAAGTTGATGGCAACCTACTTGATAAAGTTGTCCTTGATGAAAACTAACTTGATGAGTTTGTTAATGATGTAAATCTGATGTATCTATAGAGAAGTTAAGATGTAATGGAGAAAGGAATTCTTGTAAGGGCCAGAGAAATGATAAATATGATATGTCACAAAGCATACGCGGGTTTGTAAAGGCGAAGTAGCGTATGTACACGGAAAAGTACGTGCCAAGTTGCGTATGCCCTATTTGCGCTCTAAATTCATAAAACCAAGGGAATTTACCATGGTATTGGCCCATTGTATTGAGCGCTGGAATATCTATTTGATCCCATCTAGGAATACCATTATTAGTTGAGTGGTTTTGACTCATGGTATTGGTAAAAGGCTAAATCTATATAAGGAGAAGAAGATCATAGTGCAAGGGTGTGCATATGTCTGGGTTTTAATGAATACTTCACTCTGAAGTATATCTGCATGGTGGAACTCTGTTCTTAATTGATAGATCTAAATCTATGATGCACCTATGGATATGATGAATGTTCAAGATCTCTAGATCTAGAAATGATGAATCTCTAGGATGATATGAAAAGAAATGATGAAGACCTGGCGCAAGTCTGATGAAGAAATTTAAGAATTCTAGGTAAGTTTATAGATCTAGTCTGTTCTACAAAGTTTATCTTTTATATATCTATATGCAGGTTAGTTTCATGAAAAGCGCATGTATACGCGGGTCCTCTTAAAGAAAAGCGCATATGGTAGTCAGGGTTTCTAAAAATAAAATGCACTGAATTATATGCAGGTTCGTCTCTGTGAAAGCGCGTATATACGCAGGTTCAGTGAAATAAAAGTGCGTATGGAATCGAGGGTTTTGCTGAAGTATGTGGAATGAAATGTCTGATCTGTTTTGTTGTTTTACTGCTATCTGTCAATGATGTATTCATACAGATCTAGGTTTTTTAAATGTTGATTGTGTTGCTGATTATTTTGATTAAAGATCAAGTTGTTGGTTGATTGGTCGATGATTCAATGACTAAATAGATGAAGGAAGAATGACTGTATAAACAGTTATGTATGGTTGATAGATTGTCTGAATAGAAATCTAATTTCAGATCTGAATATGAGTCTGAACTAATTCTGAAAGAAAGCATACACAGAATAATACGCTAGTTGGTGAAAAGGAAAGCGCGTGCATACGCGGAAATGGTGAAGAAAAGTTGCGTATACAAAGTTACTATACACTGAAGCATACGCAGATTGGAGTGAATAAAGGCGAGTATATACGCGGGTTACATAAAGGAAAACAACGTATGGTATTTGAATTAATGAATGTTCAGGGTTGAGCTTACATCTGCATATCTATTCTGAAGTCTGGGTTATCTCTGATATTTTGGTTACAGTGGTCTCACTGTTCTATTTGAAGTATTGGGCAAAGTATGTTTGTTGATAAGTGAAGGGTTGTGTTGAAGCTGTTTGATCCAATTTGAAAATTGATGAAACGTGGTCTGCAGTGGTGCTGAGGGTCGAAGCCTTCAGTGAGGGGGTTGTATCTCCCTTCCAGTGGTAGCTGGTAAACGAGAGCAGGGGGTTGTAGCTCCCTTCCAGGAGAGGCTAGTAAACGAGAGCAGGGGGTAGTAGCTCCCTTCCAGGAGAGGCTGGTAAATGAGAGAAGGTTGTAGCCTTCTGCAGGTGGGTACCTATGTGCTGGTATGAGTCTGCGCCAGCACAATGTTGTAAGATGTTTTCTTTATAATAAATATTGAAGACTAAGACGACGGCAGCGGTGGTTTTCTCCCAAATTGGGTTTCCACCTTAAATCCTGGTGTTCATGTGTGTTGCTTATGTGTGATGATTTATTCTGTTCTTACTGCACATGTTTATTGCTTACTAAACATCTAATGTACGAATGATGCAATGATCTAAGTAACGAATTATCTGCATAATGAGATCTCTGGTAATACGTGAGTTTCATTGAGGATATCCGCGTGTATACGCGACTTGGGTTCAGTAAAATAGCATATGGGTTTTAGAAAAAGTAAAAAAATTTCAGTCTGCACTAAATACTGATTCACCCCCCCTCTCAGTATTTTTCCCAACATTCTGCTAACACAAAAAATAGATGTTCATCAATAAAATCATCATCAACTGGAATTGCTTCACCAGGATTATTTAATCTTGAAAGAAAATCTGCTACCACAATAGATTTTCCTAGTCTATCAACAATAGTAATGTTAAATCCCTGCAACAATAATAACCACCTAGTCACTCTACCACTATTTAATGGTTTATTCATTAAATATTTAATCATGGAATGATCAGTATGTACAAAGACTTAATATCCTCTGATGTAGTGTCTGAATTTATTAATGGAAAATATTACATCTAAAAACTCTTTCTCAGTAACTGTGTAATTTAATTCAGCAAGGTGACAAGTTTTTTCTGATGAAGTAAATGTCATAGGATTTTTTATCTTCTTCTTGTCCTAAAGCTATGCCAATAACAGTATTTGAGGCATCAGAGGAAATATGAAATGGCAAGGACCAGTTTGGTCCTCTCAAAACTGGTGCCTGAACTAGTTTTTCCTTCAATGTCTCAAAGGACTATTGGTAAGTTGTGGACCAAGAAAACTCACTGTCCTTAGCCAAAAGTCAGAAAAGGGGGGTAGATATCCTATAGAATTTCTCAATGAATATCCTATAGTAGCCCGAATGTCCTAGAAAACCTCTCACTTCCCTTTGATTTTTGGGCACAGGAAGACTCAAAATAATTTCTATTTTTGCAGGGTCAACCTGGACACCTTTGTTGGAAATAAGATGGCGAAGAACCATTCCTAGCTTGCATGTTAATCTACACTTTTTTTCACTCAAGGCAAGATGGGATTCTTAGCAACGAAGAAGCACTTTTTCTATATTCTCGAGGGCTCCCTGAAATGATCACCAAACACAGAAAAGTCATTCATATATATTTCTACACACTCAAGGTCAGCAAAAATAGCCAAGACTACCCTTTGAAAGGTAGTAAGGGCATTACATAGCCCAAAGGGGAGTATTTGGTAGGCGAATGTGCCCCATGGTCATGTAAAAGTGGTTTTATCTTGATCCTCATGTGCAATCTGTATCTGGTTATAACCACTAAAGCCATATAAAAAATAAAATTACTTCTTACCAGCAAGCATATCAAGTACTTGATCAATAAAAGGAAGGGGGAAGTAATCCTTAAGAGTGGATTTGTTCAATTCTCTATAGTCAATGAAAATGTGCCATCTCCCATCTTTTTTCGGGACTAATACCAATGGAGAGACCCACTGGCTATCAGAAATAGGATAGATAAAATAATCATCCAAGAGTTTTTGCAATTCTTCATTTAAAACATCTCTTAGAGCTGGATTCATACGCCTCTGGGGTTGTCAGATAGGTCGGGCTGTATCCTAAATATAGATATGGTGAGTACAAGTTTCAGGAGGGATGCCTTTCATATCTTCATAGCCCCATGCAAAGGCATCAAGATGGTTTTGCAACAAACTCACAAGTTGATCTTGCTGGGATGAATCCAAGTATGAACTAATATGTAAAGATTTGCCTGGACTAATCTCAACAAGAGTAGTATCAGGCTCAGGAGTACACATAGGTGTGACTAAATATGGTGGTAAGGGAGGTAGAGAGTCATGACTTTCCTGAAAATCTAGATTGAAAATTTGACTCAATGATTAAAAATTAGGCATAGTGTTTAGATTGTTTAGGAAGTCTTGAATCTCACCCTCCCATGAGGACTCAACATATTGATGGATCATGGAAACAGACTGAGTCTCCTCATCACTACTGCAGTCTAACCATAGAGTGCCTTTGAGCTCCTGAATGGATCTAGCAGGTGGATACAAGGTGACCTTATTCCTAGATTCTCCATGGGAAATATACATATCACCAAAACGACATCCAATATAAGCATTAGTCGTAGAAAGCCATGGTTGTCCCAAGATCAAGGGATGTCCTCCCACAGGATTCTTTGGCTGAAGAATAATGAAGTCTGTGGGATATTCCCAAGAATATAAAGAGACAACCACATCATCCAATACCACTTCTCGCTTGATTTTAGATCTATCTGCTAGTTCAAGCACAGTGGGAGTAGGACGAATATGGACCAATCCAAGTTGATCCATGGTTTTCTTGGTCATAAAATTTATGGCTGCCCCCAAGTATATAAGTACATTAGAGGAAATGACATCACCTATTTGAACAAAGACAACAAGATTTATGGGGTCAGTATATTTCTCCATGTGCATACACCCTGTCATTAATTATGCTACTTTCCCGACAAATTGAATGGTTTGAGGTTCTAATCTTCTCCTCCCTGGCTTCTTGAGACAGAGTTCCCTAATGATTTTTGTACAGATGTGGATCTCTTTGATAGCTTGGAGAAAAGTCACCTTTATGAAAAGGTTCCTAAGCCCGGAAGCCAAGCTAGACTCAGGAATGGGGTCATTCTTCTCCATAACTAGTCTCTCTGGATAGGGAGGCCAGTTGGAAGAAGATGGTAAAGGCTATGAGGGTACGGGGATAGGCTGAATGGTGGCATTATTTTTGGAAAGGTCAAGAGTTTCCTCTTCACCTTTCTCTTCGATAATCACCATAGGTTGCTTCTATTTTTCTGTGGCTACTATCTTCCTTGATCTCAGCTGGAGATCATTGAATCCAATTTGCATGAAATGATATCTGGGTAAGGAAAGCGGGTTCATGGAATGGATTATTTGTACCGCTTTATTATTGGGGTTGGGCAAGGTTTGGGTAGGTAGATGAGGAGGTCAAAACGGTGGAGGTAAAGGCAAGGTGACATTGGTTGACTCAGCTAAGGTAGTGATGGTTGTGGCATTGGGTAAGGTGAATATGTAGGTGCGTATAATTGCATAGGTGCAGGATAGAAATGATGCTAATGGTTTGGCTCTTCCATCCTTATTGCCAATATTGGGAGGTCTATCCATAATGATATTGGTTCCCATTCTGCCAATGTTGAGAGTGACTATTGTTAGGATAGGAATATGGATGTGAATTATAACCAAAGAAATGTGGTGGAAATTCAGGAGCCATACCTACACTTACCTAAGGCATGTTTCTTCGTGCTCCCATAGTATGCAATGATTCAACTTTAGGTTTTCTTCCTTAAAGTATAACTTTCAGCCCAGGTATGGAGGGAAATTTTTTAGTGGCATGGTTCTCTACACAAATTTCACATTTATTAGTTCCTTTTATATCAAGAGGAAATTCCCTTAAAAGATGTTTTTTCCTACATTTAGGACAAAAAATAGATAATGACTCATGTTCTTCTACAAGTTTTTGCTGAAATTTTAAGGAGTCTATTTTTTTGCTAACAATATTCATTATTTACATTTTCATATTGTCCATTTTATTTTCTAATCCAAAGATCATAGTATCAATAGATTCAATTTTCTTATTTCTATTCTGAATTCCTTTACCGGATCTATATTGGTTCCTGGAGAATTTCCTACACAAGTCACAGATTTGATCAAAAGTTTTTTGAGCAATATCCCCTTTTCCTAAAAAATTAAATTATTTCAAGCATCATCAGTAAGCCCACGTAAGAACAAGATTCTAATAGTACTTAGATGAAAATTTTTCTTTGACCTTTGTAGGATGTACATGAATCTCTCTAAATAGTCCTCTAGAGTCTCATCATCATTTTGCATGATAGTAAATATTTCATCTTTAATATCTCTAGTTTTACAATATTCCCGATATTTCGATAAGAACACTCTCTTCATCTATTCCCAAGAGGCTATAGTGTTCCCTGCTTGTCCCATGAACCAGAAAAGTGCTAAATCCTTGAGAGTTGCAGGAAATAGTTTTAACTTCTGGGCATTAGATGAATAATCATAACTTCTACATAAAATATCAAACTTAAATAAGAAAGAGTCTGGATCTTCATCTACCTTACCATAAAAATGAGGAAGAGATGATGGTGGTATATTTTTCATTTGCATTGTTAGGTCCCTATATTACTAGTATAGTCCCTTATTGTTGTTAGTGTAACCCCCTTATTGTTATTATTGTACCCTTGTAACCCCCATATTTTTATTATTGTGCCCTTAAATTATTATTGTTAGGTTGGCTAGGATTACATTATGGCCCCATGGACTCCTATATATAGAATGGAGGTTTTGTAATTTGAATCATACAAGAATTGTTCATTCATGTAATGTATTAGAGGTTTCCCCTTGAAGTGTCTTATTTCTAAGGCATTGATATCTCTTTTCTTCTCTTTTTGGAGCTGGTTTCACAACATTTGGTATCAGAGCTTTGAGATTCTAGGGTTTCGCTGCTCCAAATAGGTCATCGTGGCATTTTCGCTATAAAATTTTTTCTACGAAGGTTCAGAATCTAAAATGTTTACAGTGAGAAGAAAAAATCCTGAGGAACATTGTCGCAAAATTTCAGAGCTTGGTTCGCAATATTTTCGGAGATATGATCTGTGCAAGTTAGGTCATTTTGTAGGCTCCTGAATTTAACCTAAACAAGTCATCGTGGTATTTGAGTAATAAATTTTTTTCTACGAAGGTTCAGTAGCTGAAATTTTTAGAGTACGAAGCCGCAATCCTGAGGAACATCTTCGCAAAATTTCAGATATTGGTTCGCAATATATTCAGAGATATGATCTATGGAAGTTAGGGATTTTTTAGGCTTCTGAATTTCATCTCAAAGAGGTGATCGTGGGAAAATATTCATCGCTCTCTCTCTGAGCATCGGATTGGAATGCTGTAAAAAGCGACGAAAAGTAAACGGACTGCAGTTTTCGGTCTATCAATTTCAGAGTAAAAGGAGGAAACAGTGACACGTGGCAAGTCGTACAAGTTCACTCTACTGAACCAGTCCAAAATTGGGTCATTGTGGGAGATCAGACATAACTTTGCCTTGAAGAATCCAAATCAGATCAGACTTGTGGAATTTGAAAGAAGCTTCAGAGGGATACTACAGGGCTGAATTTTAGATATTTAGGATCTGCAATTATAGAGATACTTCAATTTCAATATAGAGATCCTCAAAAGAAAGTAAAAGGTGTGTATTTTTTTTTCCAAATTGCATAAGTCTTGTTTGAAGAATCAAGTTGAATTGATTCCAAGGGCATATTGTAGAATAGATATCAGTATTGGATTCTAAAATGGCCCCTAAAAATAATTCGACACCCATTAAGCCTTTAGAAAGCTCTACTATGACTCATGAAGACGAAGAATGGCAACATGACATATCAAAATTACAAGAGCAAGTGCAACAAATTTCGCTCTCGCAAAGAGCAAAAAAAAATGACATGGAAGTTTTGAAGAAAGGCGTGGAAACTAAGATGGATGGTTTGAAGAAAGGTGTGGAATCTAAGATGGATGGTTTGAAGAATGGCATGGAATCTAAGATAGATGGCATGGAAGCTGGCATGGAATCTAAGATGGATGACATCGAAGCTAAGATCGATGAGAAAATGGAAAACAAGAAGAATGATCTAAAAGCAGACATGGAAGGTTTGACAAATTTGATACAAGAAATGTTTCATAATGGTGAAAAGATAGTAGAGGAAACTCATGATGAGAACAAAATAAATGTTAATCGTGATTTCATAAAATCTAATGTTGGCGGGAAGAACCACCATATTCCAAAAATGGATATGAGGAAGTTTGATGGAAAGGATCGTGTAACATGGATACTATAGATGGAGCAATATTTTGATCTCCATAATGTGCAAAACACACAAAAGGTACGCATTGTAACTTTACATTTAGAACAAAATACATTTGTATGATATTGGCGGGGGGTTTATTATGATAACATTTTATTATAACGTTTCAAAGCATGGAGGGGAAGTGTTTGGTGTATTGCGATGCGAGAGACTTTATAATAAAATCTTTAAAAGGTTTATTATAAATTTTTCAATGGAGTACGGAGGGGAAGTGGTTTTTCAACGGAGTTTTATAATAACAAGACTTTAAAATGTTATTATAAGGTCTCAAAGGGATATGGAGGGGAAGTGGTTAAATCTAAATCGCATTTATGTTTTATAATGCGATTTTTGTAATCGGAGAGGGGGGGGGGAAGGGATTTTATTAGGAAAATATTAAAACTTTAAACATAAAGTTTTAAGGGAAAAAGGGGAAATGGGGATTATTTGAGGATATAGGGGATTTTACTTCACTTAAGCATAAATATCAATCCAGAAGTCAGTTTCAAGAGTGTAATATACCATTGGAAAGCTCTTTGCGGGCTCTTTCTGATGGATCTTCTTAGAATATTATTTGGCGCTGAGCATGTTGTGAAAAAATTATCTGAAGGCAGGATGATGACTTTATGAAGATTAAAACTTTTGAATTTTGTGACTTATTACATATGATGACATAAAATTACATAATGAATGATAATAAAGGCAAAATATCATGTTTTCACCTCAAAACATGGTTTTGAGGTGAAAATTACATCAAACTGAATAAAATATATCTTTAATCTTCCAGGTGTTGTGACTTTGAATTTATTGACCTCCTCATGACCTTGCTGATATTTATTGACATTTTGACTCATTAATTTGACCATGGTGAGACCCTAGAAACTAATGAGACCCATCCTATGACCTAATGATAAGATTTTGAAAGTGAAAGTGACTCATGACCCAAGACCATAGAAAGGAAAATCAGCAAGTACCTCATGAGGGAAAATTGATAAAAAATTACTACCATCAATGAATCCATGACCTAGCGTAATGGTGAATTTCATTCGGTATGAGACTCCTAATATGCAAATGCAAAAGAGCAGTTTTGATCACTGATGGAAGTATGACTAGACTGCCACTAACATTGGCTCCAATGGGGGTGGTATCTCTTTGGAGGTGCCAAGAACACCGTAGACCAAGTAGCCTTATCCATTGGGCATAGAGTCAAAAATACTGAAAAATTACACAATGAAAACTGACTCTGACTCAAAACTAAAATTGAACACTGAAATAAAACCAAACCACACACATGTCATCCAAGTTTTATAGCCTTCACCTCGGGCCCCAAACTTGAATGATTGTGTACTTGAAATCTGATAAAATAACATAGTATATACAATGATGATGACAGAGATTATGATCCTTTGTCTTCAACAATGGTAGTGCTTCAAAATCCTAGCATTTACTGCTCCTCCAGGACAATCATGGCCATACATTTCTAAAATTAAGAAGGCATTCTGTCCCCTGTAGGTTGTAATTCTGTATGGTCCCTTCCAAAGGTTGTCAAACTTACCGTGCTTCCCTTTGTCTTCATTTCTTGCATCCCATTTCAGCACTACATCATCCAGCTGAAACTTTTCTGCTTTTGTATTTCAATCATAGATATTTTAAATCTTCTCCTGCAACTGAATCGCATTCTGTGACACTTCTTCTCTTGTTTGCTGAAGGTGGATATGTGGTTGATCCTTCGCTGGTTTTCATCATCTTCGCTGCCAACTTCTTGTAATAATTTCATAACTAGGACTGTAAAGGAAAGACAACATCAGTTCCATAAACTAATTCAAAAGGCAACATACCTATTGAATTCTTACAGCTAACTCTGTCTGCCCACAGTGCATTGATGAGCTTTCGGTGCCAATTCCTTTTGTTTGCCTCTAGCATTTTCTTAATTATATTTATCAGCGACTTGTTTGACGACTCTGCCAGGCCGTTTCCTTGTGGATAATACACTGTGGAATTCCCCAATGCAATATTATATTTGTCACAGAAATCGACCATTTTCTTGGATTGGAACGCTGCTGCGTTATCTGTTACAATTTTACACGGGAAACCAAAACGAGATAATATATTCGATTCAAGGAATTGAATAATTACCGTGTCTGTTGTTTGCCTCGCTGGAACAACCTCAATCCATTTCGTAAAGTAATCTGTCCCTATCAGTATCCATCGGTGCTGTGCTGAGGACGTAGGGTGTATTTCTCCTATGAAATCGAGCTCCCACTGCTGAAAGGGCGCGTTCAGTGAAACTGGTTTCAAAGGAAGCGGAAGAAATTTCTTCTTTCCTTGGAAAATTTGGCATTCATGACAATTCATCACTGTTTTGTATAAATCAGAAAACAACGCGGGCCAATAATACCCTGATCTTAATACCTTATTAGTTGTAGTCTTCCAAAACAAGTGACCACCACAATCTCCTTTATGGAAATCATGCATCACTTTTTGGGCTTCTTCTTCAACCAAACAGTTGAGAAGAACACCTCCTGGATCTTTCCAATACAGAGCATTGTTTAAAATACAATATTTAGTAGATTTGAGTTTCAAAGACCTACCTTTACTCTTAGACATGCGTTTAGGAGGTGATAGATGTTGAAGAACATAAAAAATATCAGAATACCAAGGAGACTGCAGAAAAATATCTGAAATAGGAACCGAAAAACCTTCATCTTCATTTTTTGCCACTGCTGTTATGAGGTTTATGTCCAAGGCACGCAGATTTGATTGGGCCATCAATTTTGCCAAGCCTTTGCCTTTGATCAAATTCATAGGATTTATCTCCAAGTCGTACTCCAGCATAGCTACTATCCATTTTCCTCTTCGAACTTTTGGATCAGTTTGCATCAGCACATCCTTCACTGCTGCGTTAGGGACATATGCTATAGTTTGCGAATGCAGAATATAGACCCTAAAATCCTTCAATGCTTTGATTAGGGCCAATGCCTGTTTTTCAATAATATTATACCTCAAAGCAACATCTCTAATTGTCCTACTGAAAAAGGCAATTGGCTTTTCTACCTGATCTCTCTTTTGCATTAAAAAAACAGCCAAAGTATGTTCAGATGCAAATGAAAATATAATAAAATCCTGAGTATAGTCGGGACTAATCAAAACTAGAGCATTGGACAAAGCAAAGTTTACCAAATTGAATGACTTGACAGCCTCCTCACTCCATTTAACAGTGCTGTCCCTCTTTAACATATTGGTCATTTCTCTCAAATTCTCATCCAAGTTAGGTATAAATCTATGAAAAAAAATCATCTTACCGTTAAAGGCCTGAATCTCTTTCTTATTCCGTGGCAGATATATTAGCTGAATTTCCTCCACTCTGGCTAGATCAATGTGGATGCCATCTTTAGAAATGATATGCCCAAGAAATTTTCCTTCATCCATGGCAAAGAGACTCTTTTTGGGATTGAGAGAAATCCCAAATTTTCTGCAACGCTGAAAAACAACTCTCAAATGGTGCAAATGCTCATCATCTGATCCTGAAAACAATGTCAAATCATCCAAATAAACAACAAGAAAAACATCTTTTTCATTTTAAAAAGAAATGTCCATTGCACGCTGGAAAGTAGCTCCAGAGTTCTTCAGTACGAATGGCATTTTAGCATACCGAAAGGTTCCCCAGGGTGTTGTGAAGGCAATTTTATCTTGGTCCTTCTCATGCACCAAGATATAGTTGTAGCCTGAGTAGCCATCAAGTAGTGACATCCTGGATGCTCCAACTACTTTCTGCAGAATATGGTCCATTTTCGAAAGTGGATAATTATGTTTTAAGGATGCCTTATTCAAATTCCGAAAATCTATACACAATCTTATCTCTCCAGTCTTCTTACGCACTGGGACCAAATTTGAAATCCAGTTAGAAAATATAATAGGAACTATGATACCTTCTTTGTACAGAATATTTACCTCCTTTTCGATGGATGGCAATAGCTTTGGATTTATTCTTCTCAGCTTTTGTCTGAAAGGTTTCTGATCTGGCTTGATTGGGATAGTATGTTGGATTATGTTCTTGTCATACACTTTCAAATTTGAATAATCCCATGCAAACACATCAGAAAATTAGGAAATAAATTTCACATACTTCTCCTTTACCTCGGGGGATATTGTCTTTGACAATTTCACGAACTTGGGCTGGTCAGGTGTTCCAAGATTCACATCTTCAACTCCTTTCTCAGTGGGCACCAAGCTTGGCTTCTTTGCAACATCATCCTAGTCAAAAAGCTCCTCTAGAGGTATGAGACCTCTAGGAATCATATTATCATTTAGCTGCAATATGTCCATTTGGTTTGCTTCTAACTCCTGATCATCAACCTCATACTCACCTTCTATTGGAGTGTCTTTAAATTTTCCATCACCTTGCAAAAATGCATTAATCTCATTATCATCCCAAAACACTTGCCAATACCTTAAATTGTCCGGAACAACAAGCCTATGTTTGAAATGGATCTCAAACTTATTGCTGGAGTTCATCAGAATCTTCAAGTTGCTTTCAGTAGTGGCAAGAGAATCAGCTATGAGATTCTGCATCCTGGGTACTGCTGTCAAAGTGTACTCTGGGAATGTCTTCAAAATGTACAAGACTGCATTTCTGTATGCCCTCAATATTGGATGTTTTTCTTGGTATTCTCCCTTCACCTGTTTGATTATCAACTCAGAGTCACCATATATAGAAATCCTTTTTGTGTTCAGTTTCTTCAAAATTTTGAGACCTACAATCAAAGCCTCATACTCCGCCTCATTGTTAGAGCAATCAAAAGCCAACTTATAAGCACAAAATCTAACATTGCTGGGAACCTTTTCAGGCTGGAAAATAGGGCTCCTAATCCATATTCCAATACCAGCTCCATCCTTACCAACAGCTCCATCAAAATCCATGCTCCAAAGGCCTTCTTCTTCTTCCTGTGGATGCTAGAATTTTTTTCCTTCCTCTTCTTTACCTTGGCTGATTTCTGGCTTTTCACTATCTTTTGGCTGCTGGTAAGAAAAAGACTCAGAAGTTTTTGCTGCTTTGTCTTTTTCTTGTTTGAGGACTTCTCTAAAATTATCTGAAATCTCAGGTATTTCACCTACTTGTACCAACTGAACATTCTCATCATTTAAACCACCATCATAATACAAAACAAAGGATTCTAGATCTGTGTGGATAGCATTAATGGGATGGTTTACTGGATTCTCTTTGCTATTAATCATATATTTCATTTTATTTTCCCTATATAAATTTCTCAACTGGCCAAATACAGGGATAGTGGCATAGGAGAAGTCAAGTTACATAGTTCCCTTAATTTTTGCACCCCAAGACCTTGATAGAAGCATTCCAAACCTTGGTGGGACATCAGCCACAACTACATCCATCAAGACATTCTTTGCTGGAATCTGATCTAAAGACACTACCAAGTCTTTGATAAGACCGATACAATGGACCCTACTTGAGTCAAAATAATACAAATCATGGTATTTTCGAGTGATGTCAAGGCCTAGTTTCTCCATGACAGCTTTGGGCATCAAATTATGTGAGGCTCCAGAGTCCAACATAGCATTATGCAAGATGAACTCATGTACTCTAAGACTCAGGTAAAAGGGAGGGACTTGATTTTCTTCAGATTCTTCTGTGGCTGGACCAAAAATAAGTTCAGGGTAGTCATCTTCTACATTAACCATATCAAAAATAGAGTCTATTTGAAATAATTTAGACACCTAACCTTTATATGCACTATTCTTGACCAACTCTATGAGGGGCATAGACACTTTTAACTTAGAAATTTAATTTTCTAAATTAAAGGAGGGAGCTTTTTCTACCTCTTTAATGGGAGGGTCTTTCTTCTCTATTTTCTCCTTTATTGTGCTCTGCTAGTTCTTTTCTTTGGTTGTATTAGTAGCTGCAGGTGCTTTGTTGGAGGATGGATCAGCCAGCTCTTTTCCTTTCTTCTGTGCATCATTCTTTATTTGAAGTTATTTTATTTTCTGAATGGGACTGATTGTAACATCTCTATTCCTTAAAGAGTACTGCCTTTGCCGAGATGAAAGAGCGTTCATATACCCTCTCTGATAATCATCGGATTCTTCTTCCAACACTGTGTCATTGGCCAGAATGAAATTCTGGTCTTTTTGAATGTCTGGAGTCGCCACTGTGTATTCTTCGTCTTCTATGAGGAAAATTGGTGCACCATCAGCTGTGAAAAAGTGATTAGCCTCAATCATAGGATCATCGTCATATGAGTCTGTCCCTTACACATAGTTCTTCTGCAATGGTGTTTTAATCTGCTGCTGTGGTGGCGTTGCTTGGTCCTATGTTCTTTTCTCTCTCTGTTTAATTCTAAATTGTGGCTGCTGCCCTATGAAATTCGGATTTCTTATTTGAGGCTCAAGTCTATCTGCAATGGTTAACCTATCAACCATCTTCTCCACTGTTGTGATCAGAGTATCCATTTTTCTATCTGAAGGAGAGGCCTCCTCTTTCACTGTGACTCTTTTCTTAGCTCTGGTTCGTGCTCTTTTAGCCAGTAGATTAGCTTCAACGCTTACTTCTATCTTTTGCATGTCTTCAAGTGAATATGGGTCTCTTTCATGCAGCTGATATTCCATGTCGGCATCAAAACCTTTTGGAAATTTTATTAATTCTAATCCCACAGGAGGCTTCAGGTTAGTCGGAATAGTGTTATATACAGTATTGAATCTTAAACAATAGTCTTGCACGGTTTCACCCACATTTCTTTTAATATTTTCATACTCAGAAAAAATTTGGAGTGGATTCTTTTTTACCTCCCACCGGTCTAAAAATTATGTGTGCAACTCCTGCAAAGTGTGAATTGAGCCTACTGGTAAGGTTCTGAAACATTTCCTAACTTCACCTCTGAAGCTTTGAACAAACAATTTAGTAGTTACATTCTCTGCTTCCACTTCATGTAGATAAAAAAAGTCATTCATTTTATCAACATATTGCTGAGTCGTGATGCTTTGGGTGGCATCAAAGATAGGAATTTTTCTTTGATAGTCAGCAGGCATATCATTGAGAACCTGAGGTAAAACCAGGGGTGCATACCTAGCAGCCATAACTATGGGTGGATTTACAACAGGATTTGTATTACTGGATTTTGGGGGAGTCGTTGATGAAGGAGATGATAATTGGGAATTGGCTGAAAGGGATGGTGATGGATTAGGAGGAGGAAATGTTGTTCCTGATGACTCTGAAGGCTCATGAATGTTAGTTATAGTGATGGAATGAGGAGAATTCAAAATGTAGTCATCAATGGAGGAATTTGATTTTTGGACTTCAATATCTACAAGGAAGTCAGGATCTAAAAATGTATCATCAATGTCAGTTTCAGATTTATTTCTAAATAAAGAAAGCTCAAAATTCTCATCAAAGGAAAGATATTCTACAAAAAACCACTCACTGGGCCAAGTATAAGATCTAAATATAGGTCTGGGACTTAATGATTCTTCTTGTCTTCTGACAATTCTTGGGGTAAATTTTCAGATTTTCAAACACAGGGGGAGGATTTGGATCTGGATTAGCCCTGGTGTATCTTCTTGAAGCCTGTGTGTGTAAATCTTCTACTGTACAAAAATTATGTTCAGCCTAATAGATTCTGAAAATTATTTACAAGAAAACGTTTTACTGGGGTGATCTGACCTTTATGCTCTGATAGCAGAAAAATAGTGGCTGTAGCTATATTTTCTTCCCAAAGCATGGGAACAATGTTCGCTTTATAATGATATCTCAAACCTTCTCAAGAAAATATGATATAAGGGAAAACGCTCAGAAAATATTTAAACGACTTTATCCAGTCGTAATATCAAAATGATATAACACGAAAAAAGTATCCTTTTCTTTAAAAATTAACCTTTGCACTTAATATAGAATACTTTTTGTAATACCGCTTACACATACTTTATTGAAAGGGGTCCCATGCATCTAGCCATTTTTATGAATAAATAAACATTAAATATATAAAACCACAGGCCATACCTTGATCTATTTCACGTGCACTTTACTGCACGATAACCGTTGGATCCGACGCTCTCTAGATCGAACGATCCTGATGAATATCGTGTTTTTTCAAAGGTCGAAGCTTAACAGCTCAGAGCTGCGTGAAAAGGGCGGTTTTGGAGTGATGACGTGCCCGAAAACAACTGGATCACGTTTTTATAAAGTGGTTTTCCTCTAGGCCAAAAGCGGCGCAAAATGGGCAATTTTGGTTTCCAAAACCTGCTGGTGGTAAACCAAACCGAGGTTTGACTTCAGGTTTTGACTGCGGTTAAGTGCTTTAACTGCTCGTGTTAACTTGTTGCTGGGTCCCACTATATTGTTCCTTCGTCAGAAAATAAACTGCCTTTAAATTCAAATCACATAGATTTCTTTTAAAAGCGTCGCATTTCAATGTAACCAAGGTTTTTAACCTTAGGCAGGGTCTCTCAATATTTTTTATAACACATGACCTGAGTATGCCTCGCTTTCTACAGCGCCTCTGTTTGAAATTTCTTCAAAGAAAAATAACCACATTTCAGTGCCAAGAATACAAGTTTCACAGACAGTCAGATCAAAATAATTATGTTCCCTAGTATGGTCGCCAGAGATGTTAGCACCCGAAATGGACCCCAGGCTGAAAAGGGAAAAACAGGGTAACAACTAAACCACGCTCAACCTTGTTGCTAGCCCTACAAGGACAGGAGAGGGCTCTCTTCGTAAAGCTATATATTCAATAAAACGAAATAGTGGACTGATATTAGGCTAGGTAAAATGATGGAAAAAGGGTTTTAATAAAATGAACGAATTTCAGGGATGCGTGGGATTAAATGGGACAGTTGAAACTGGGAATTAAATCAGGACACAGGGTATTTCATGGGGCAAGATAGGCAGGAAATTTAGAAATCAAGTAGAAATAAGATGGAATGGAAAGACTGGTGAGGAGCTGAAAAGGGCACAATAAATGGATCCTTTTCAAACAGAAGAAAAAAACAGAAAATGAATGATTTCCCAAGGAAGGGCATAAAAATGGATCCTACCTTTCTATCTTGAAATCATTCAAAAGGAAATGTTTATGGATGAGAGGTGAAACATAGCAATTTACATATGAAACAAAGGAGAAAAACAAATGTTAAATCTCATACCACATGGATCCCACAAATCAGAGCTACATCTCTTATTAATTCCTGTCAAACTGTACAATGGAGCGCAAAATGTTCTTCCATACTATTCCCCTACTTTTGAATTACAGACTTCAGGCCCTTTACAAATGATTTACAATTACGATAAATACACCATATTTGTGGGAACATAGATCCACAGAAAAGGGAGTTGTTTGACAGCTCAAAAATTGAAGTGCAATCATATAAAAGAAATACAACAATCTGCTCCTGAAAATAAGGGACAACGATACTCTTTAACCTCTTGAAAATTCACTGAAGAAAAAATAGGCAATCTGATCCTATTTCTTTGCTGCTGTAGATATCTTTGTTTTATTTAGCTCTTGGCCAGCTTGAATTTTTTCTTTGCTTTCCATTGTTCGTTCAAATAAAACTGACCTTTTCAATAAAATATTGTTCGAAATAAAACTGAAATGAAATTACACTTCTTAGTGAAGGGAAATTAATTTTTTGAATGGAAAAAAGGGACGGGAAGGAGGGGGGAATCATATTATAATCGCAATCGCAGAGTCGTGGAGATGGGACATGATATAATATAAACCATTTTAATATAATAAGTAGCATGCCATCGAAATTGGCGATCGGAAGATTGGGGAGAGTATATGTGAGAGAAACCACAAAAACTCCGATGCGATTTGGAAAAGTCAGAGGGGAGAAACCCTTTTGTTAAAACAAATGAAAGAGTTTTTTTTTTTTTACAAAGGGAGGAAGGACCTTTCATTTAAAAGGGAAGAGGGCCTTTGAGGTGGGACCCAGAGAAAATCGGGATCGAAATCAGAGAGGGAGCGGGGTATACAATACTTCCGATGTGATGGGAAAAGGGCTTTGTATAAAAAAACTAAAATAAAATTTAGAACTTACAAAGGAAAGGACCCTTTATATATATGAATGGGCGGAAGTATTATGTGGTGGGTCCGGGAGTTAATGAATCGCAATCGGCATCAGAGATCAGAGGAGGGCGGAGTGAAAACGCCGATTGGAAAGGTCCGATGGGTTGTGGGCCGTCGGATCGGAGGGGGAAGATCAACGGCAGGAGTGAAATCGACGGATATCAATCGGGAGTGGGATCAATCGGGAAGGGCTTTATGAAAGCACCGATCGCGATGGCCCGATCACATATGAGCCGTCAGATCGGCCATCGGATCGATGATCGAGATCGCATCGGGCCGGGCCAATCGAAGGTTTATGATCGGGAGCCATTCGATGTAATCGCATCGGAAGTTCTTGCAATGAGCTAATCGGGGCACATTTTTAAAAAGTTGCGATGCGATTTTCGGATCGGGAAAGGAATGTATCGGTGGGGGGTTTATTATGATAACATTTTATTATAACGTTTCAAAGCATGGAGGGGAAGTGGTTGGTGTATTGTGATGTGACGAGACTTTATAATAAAATCTTTAAAATGTTTATTATAAAGTTTTCAACGGAGTATGGAGGGGAAGTGGTTTTTCAATGGAGTTTTATAATAACAAGACTTTAAAATGTTATTATAAGGTCTCAAAGGGATATGGAGGGGAAGTGGTTAAATCTAAATCGCATTTATGTTTTATAATGCGATTTTTTTAATCGGAGAGGGGGGGGGAAGGGATTTTATTAGGAAAATATTAAAACTTTAAACATAAAGTGTTTAAGGGAAAAATGGGAAATGGGGATTATTTGAGGATATAGGGGATTTTACTTCACTTAAGCATAAATCTCAATCCAGAAGTTAGTTTCAAGAGTGTAATATACCGTTGGAAATCTCTTTGCAGGCTCTTTCTGATGGATCTTCTTGGAAGATGATTTGGTGCTGAGCATGCTGTGAAAAACTTCTGTAAAGGTAGGATGATGACTTTGTGAAGATGGCAGCTTCTGAATTTTGTGAATTCTTACATATGATGACATAAAATTACATAATGAATGATAATAAAGGAAAAATATCATGTAATAATATATCTTTAATCTTCCAGGTTCTGTGACTTTGAATTTATTGACCTCCTCATGACCTTGTTGATATTTAATGACATTTTGACTCATTAATTTTACCATGGTGAGACCCCAGAAACTAATGAGACCCATCCTATGACCTAATGACAAGATTTTGAAAGTGAAAGTGACTCATGACCCAAGACTATAGAAAGGAAAATCAGCAAGTACCTCATGAGGTAAAACTGATAAAAAATTACTACCATCAATGAATCCATGACCTAGCGGAATGGTGAATTTTATTCGGTATGAGACTCCTAATATGCAAATGCAAAAGAGCAGTTTTGATCACTGATGGCAGTATGAGTAGACTGACACTACCAGTGAACAAAAGATCGCTATATCTTTTAAAGAATTTCAAATTCAAAACAAACATTTTGACCACACTCTCCTTTAGGAGTGACATCACATTTTTGTAAAATCTTGGCCACAGGGTGAAGAAAGATTTTTTTCTTGAGCAAATTTTTAAAATCTAATATTCAAAATAAAGGAATGTTCAAGTTTTCACAGTAATGCTGAGACAATTAAGACCCCAGGACTTCTACAACCTTTATCCATTCCAAGTCAACGTTGGGAGGAGATTTCAATGGATTTTATCACAGGTTTACCTAAGCCCGAAGGAAAGAGTGTCATCATGGTGGTAGTTGATAGACTTACCAAGTATGCACACTTTTGTGCATTATCTCATCCATTTAAAGAAAGTATAGTTGCTACTACATTTATGGACAGAATTCAAAAGCTACATGGAAGCCCAAGGGTTATTGTGAGCGACAGAGATCCCATTTATACTGGAAATTTTTGGATGGAGTTATTTTCTTGTTTGGGTACTCAATTAGCTCATAGCTCATCTTATCATCCTCAATCTGATGGTCAAACTGAGATAGTAAATAAATGTTTGGAAGGATATCTTCGCTGTTTTGTATATGATAAACAAATACAATGGGTTAAGTGGTTACCTCTAGCTGAATGGTGGTATAGCATTTCCTTCCATACTGCAACAAAAATGACCCCATTTATGGCACTTTATGGATATCATCCACCATCCATCACATCATCTTTAAGAGAAAATTCGAAGTTTCAAGCAGTGGAAGATCACATCGAGCATCAATAAGAAGTTCTCCAACTATTAAAGGACAACCTGAATTTGGCACAAAATCGAATGAAACAACAGATAGATCAACATCGCAGTGAGAGAATTTTTGATGTAGGAGACTAGGTATTTTTACAGCTACAACCATACAAAAAAATGTCCCTCAAGCAAGCTAAGAAGGTTAATAAATTATCGCCAAAGTACTATGGTACTTACAAGGTGTTGCAAAATATTGGTACTATGGCATACAAATTGGAGCTTCCTGCTTCTTCACGAGTGCATCCAATTTTCCATTTTTCATGCTTAAAGAAGGTTATAGGTGAAAATCTTCCAGTTCAAACAATATTGCTAGAACTTGATGAGGAAGGAAAAATCATATTGGAACCTGAAGCAATCATGGAGACAAGAACTCGATAGCTACGAAATCGATCAATTTCAGAGTATCTCATCAAGTGGAAGAACTTACCCACTGAAGATTCTACATGGGAGGATGAGAATTTTATACAGAAGCACCTAGAGCTACTCAAGTGTTGAGGAATTTTTTTTTTTGAAGGAGATGGGCATGTTAGGTCCCTATATTAATAGTATAGTCCCTTATTGTTGTTAGTTTAACCCCCTTATTGTTATTATTGTACCCTTGTAACCCCCATATTGTTATTATTGTGCCCTTAAATTATTATTGTTAGGTCGGCTAGGATTACATTATGGCCCCACTAGGATTACATTGTGGCCCCATGGACTCATATATATATAGAAAGGAGGTTTTGTAGTTTGAATCATCCAAGAATTTTTCATTCATGTAATATATTGGAGGTTTCCCCCTCGAAGTAACTTATTTATAAGGCGCTGATATCTCTTTTATTCTCTTTTTGGAGCTGGTTTCACAACATGCATAGTTACATCCAGATCCACAATTGGGAATCCAAAAGTGGATTATTCCTCATTTACCTAATTTTCATCAGTTCCTTTTGCATGGTCTTCATGGTCTGGCATTTTTTTTCCTCCAAGAGAACCGCTCTCAACAAGATGGGAAGGTTGGCTACAGGTTCTGATAGTCTCCTTCTTCCCCTTTATGGGCTGTGTCACACCTAGACTACTGCTACCAGAGTCCAATAAGACTGTTCTTGTGTGATTAGTCTAGGTTTGTTTGGAATTTATACCTACAAAAGAAGGCCCAATGTGAGATTTTTTTTCAGATTTATCATTATTTAATCGGCCCTTAGTGGGCTTCAGACCCTTACCTCTTTTGGGCATTCATCTCAAAAAATGACAAAACAAAATTCCAATAAAAGATGCAAATTCAAAAATAAATAAGCACCTACAAATCCATTCAAACAATAGAAGCACATTGCAGAGAAAATAATAGCAGATTTACCCCTATTGCAGCAAAACAAAAAAATCTTACGAATTCAAATCACCTCCCAGGCAATGACGCCAAAAATTTGGGTGCAGGAATTTCACTTAATAAAACTCCTCAATACTTAATTGTCAACCCAGGGGTTTCATAAACTTAGAGACAAAGCACAGGAAATGCCAGAAGTGGTATGAACTTTTCCTATTCCTATTCCTACTTCTTAATTGAAATATTTTAGAATCAAACAGAAGACAATTTCAAAGGCAATCGACACCAAAGAAATTCTAGTGCTGGAATGTAAAAGAATGAATTTGCGAGGAAATCAAGTAAAGGAACTTTCACACAACTGGAAGAAATATTAAATGCTGAAATGAAATCTATGTTTATCTTCAGTATAGATGGCTAACAACTTAACAAGTGGGCCCTTGCAAATATCTGCTTTCCAAATGATTTTCCTTCTACACTAAGCATTCGTTCATGTACTCTTGCAATCTGCTTGCACTAGTGTAGGTATAGATTTATGTGAAAAAGTATATTTTACCATCTTTACTGAAGACTTATGTCTTTGTGTAGGTGCTCTAAGCCGTAAGGCTTAGAGCACTCTGTTCCTGTTACAAGAAACCAGCTCTTGCATTGGGAAAAATCTTCCTTCACCAAAGTTTCCAATTACTTTAAAAAAGAATTAAAAGACGTGCTAAAACGAATTGCAATTGTAGGCTAAATTCTGAGATAAATTAGACACAGAAAAAGGAATTCTTTAATTAATTGATCTTAAAAATGAGAATCAACTTCGCAAGGCAGAGATAATCCTTAACAATCAAAGAAACAGTCAAAGTAATTTGCATTCAATCAAACTATATTTCGATGATTCACTTATAACGTTACAGATTAATTCTGATCCTTTCTCTCAAGTCGTGAGCTGCAAGTGTAAAGTGTACTGTTTGCAATGGCATCCTTTATTAATTCACGTAGTCATTATTAGAGCTTTGAGAAGTTTGAATTTTAATATTGAGAATTATTACCTTGAATTAATAACGCTTACTTGTAGGAATAAGTGAAATCATAAACGGAAAAAGGAACGAAACACTTACTGTAAAATAAATGAGTAAATTGGAGTGCAGAATTCGACATGAACTGGTGTAGGAAGAAAATTTCGGATGATCTGAGTGGAAGCAAACTAAGGAAGGAATTGCAGAAAGGAATTCCAGGAAAGAATTGCAGGAAAGAATTACAAGAAAGAATTACAGGAAAGAAATTACAGGAAAGAAATTAAATTAATTCAAACTTCACACATGGATCCGTTTCACGCTTTGACTAGGAATGGATTTAACTCAAAACTCTGAAACAAAAATAATAATGATTCAAACCACGAATTTGAAAATAAATAAATACACATGAACCTTTTAGATAGTGAAAGCACAAGGGTAAACGAGCTAGGTTGGTTGGGCCCTAGCCAACCAGCTCGTTTCTCGTTTAGGAAACGAAAAGATTCAACACTTAATCAACACATAAATAATATTTAAACACAATGTGAAGAAATCATGATGTATTTCCTTATATTAACTTCAATCAGAAAACATACATGATAATGCGAGTCTAACCCAGAATGAGGGCGATATGAAATTAAAAAATAATCACAATTACAATCTCCAGATATCGATAAATTGGCTCTACTTAATATCTAAATTATATACAGTATTTCATCCTATAGCCATAATCTGCTAATTACAGAGCCATTTCTAATTCAAGCCTTTCGGTTGAATGGACTAACAAACGAGATTACAAAACTGGATAATGGTTATAACAGGGCACGAGCTTTGTTGGTCGTAGACCATATCTTTCGCAAGGATCCCTGGCTATACTCCACCTATATCCATATTTAGATAATTCACATCGAACTAAGAGACATGGATAAAAAATTCCCGCGTGGAATGATCAACTATTGCGGAGATCACGGAGAAACATGTGTTGGCGGGTGCAGGAATCTTCCCGCACTAAATCATGCTACATAATAATTAATGCTTAATTTTTCAATTAATTTTAGGAAGGTAATCATAAGTTACAATAAATACTTAAAAGCATGAAATATATATAAAATAATTAATTAAGCACATAGTAACTCTTAATTATGAAATGCGAAGTATATGTAGGAACAGGCAATTATCTTGGACTAGTGCAAGAATGAAAAGGTTTATAAAGATGAAACAAAGGTTAATGGTTATAGTAAAAGGGTAAAAATAGGGCAGTTTGGCACACCAACATCCTCCCATCCATAATTTGTTGTGTGTCCTCACACAATGTTTTACCTTCTGCATAAAATATTAAAAAATGAGGGCCATCTTTCAATCCTGCAATTCAATGCTAATTCCGGATTTTACTACCTTTTTCTTTTTACCTAGGGATTTCTTAAGTTGTTTGGTCACCTTCTTGAGGAACTTGTAGTAGTTAGAAGCCTAAAACTTCCATATTCTCACTTTTCTTTTATGTTCTTCAACCTCTGCAACCGACCCTACCTCACATTGCTTTTGCCAATTTTTCTCCTTCATGACCTGGTTCAAAGCTTCCAGGTCATGAACTTGTTGTTCCAATTCTACAATCCAGATATTGAGGTAGAGGGTATAGGTCGTCATTACCAGCTCTTCTGATGTGAATAATTTCTCTGCAATGGACACCAAGAAAGTCCCATCATTGCCAAGATCAAAATCACAAAGGGTTTTTGCGCCAGGGATTTCCATGTCATTGAGGGTTTCAATACCCTCCCCATCCCTTGTGCCAAGGGATTTAGTACCTTGCGCACCTACTTTAGTACATTTTTCATCCAATTTGTTAGGGATTTCAGTACCCTACTCATTCAAACCGTCAGGGACTTCAGTACCTTGTTCATCAAAATTGTCGAGGTGTTTATGTACTGTGCCTCGTCATCTTCTTGACCTTGTGCCTGATCTTCTCTTGCACTTGGTGTCATCTTCTATATTTTTAACCTGTGGATGAAGGCCGACAGAGATATGTCATCCTCCCTCTCCACATTCTCTTCATTCCCCATGGTGTGGGATGCCACATCTACAAGAACTAAAAGGTTATTATCTCCAGGTGAAACTTGGGATGATTCATCGATCATGATCGAAGAGCTCGACCGATGCTGATTTTTCCCTGGAGAGACATTTTTCTTCTTGGTCGGGGTTCTAGTCACTGTTTTATTTGCCAAGGGTGAAGCCTTTTCGACAGACTTCTTTTCTTCTTACACATTCTAGTTTTAAATATTCTACTTGACAGAGGACGGTGTCTCTGTCTTCCTTTTTCTACTTGCACTTGTGCCAATAGACTTTCATGAACTCCTTGCTCGAAACACTTTTAGGAATGCCTTCTAGGTTATTCCATTTTCTTCAAGCGCTTTTGTAATGAGGATTGTGATGAGCCCATGGTGATATAGCTTATGTGAAACCTGGCTTGCATCCTCACTGTGCACACCTTTCACTATCTTCTCCAGACTTCGGAGCAGGTAGTAGGGAAAATTAATAAGTTTCCACGACTCAAAGTGCTGCAATAACCGAAGATGATATACAAAATTTAAGGAGTAATGTCCTTCATAAGTCGGGAAATTTTTTAAAATGAAGAAGAGGCCTTGTAATTTTCCGATCATGGAGCAGCACGGAAGCCCCTTCTTCTAGTCAACCTTGAGCTTTCTGTCAACCACAAACCAACTTCATCGTTTCGTTTCAAGCCTCTCCTTTTTAAACAATTTTTCCCCTGTAGTTGGAAATCCTGTAGCTCACGCGATGGACTCCTCCATGACTTCCAATTCTAATGAGCCGATTCTAGCTTGGCTTCCTTCAAATGTCTTCACAAAATCCAGAACCATGACCATGTCGAAGCCATCAAACTTCTGCAAAAATGAAAGGAACCTGGATTCTTGCAATAGTGAAAAACTGTTTTGGTATCCCGCGATTTGTCCTATCTCCCTCAAGGATGATGTCTCATTCCTTATAGGTTCCATATTAAAATCCTGTTTCACTTCCCTGTCACAGCCTCAAAAGGTTTCCACATTGAGAAGTATCAAAGGCCGCCGAAAATTTTATTTCGGAGGTTCATTCATCCACCGTATTTTCGGTCCATCTATCTAATCCTGTTTAATGATTAAAAATGGCTCCTTGGATCGCATTCATACATGTATCGCTCTACGGGAAAGTAATAATAATTGGATGTGGCGGAGGATTATATGGCGGTGGTGTAATGGTCATGGATGATCAGGTTATGAGGTAAGATAATGATGAACAAGTGATGCAGGATCCTTTCAAAGGGGGTAAGTATGGGATTTCAGACAATATTTACTATCCCTAATTGTACCTCATAATTTAATTAAGACATATTTCGGTACTTATTAAAAATATTAGATTTCAAAACCCAATATATCTTGCACTTTAAAAAATTTCCTAAGTCAGTAAATGATAAAACAAGTATTAACTAAAAAATACAATGCTATGATTTATCAGTGCAGTAATTTTTTATGTGCAGAGAAATAAAATTCCATAAACATTTTGCATGAAGCACTCATATACTGTGTTAATATTGTTTTACACTGGGCTTTCACAGTCTGTCATGTTCTTGCACTAATCGCGCCTGCACTGATCCTTCTTGCACTGCATCGTTTTTGCACTAAGCCTGCTTGCACTGCGCATTTTTGCACCAGGAACTTTACGAAAATAAAATTTCTAATAGAACACAATTCTTCAGCTGGAATTAAATTTTTTTTCCTGAATATACAAGAAATTTTTTTATTCACCATCCTTTGGTGTTTCATGAGCATGCCTTCTGGATTGACTGCATAAAATCTTGCAATAAATTTATGAGGGAATAAAGAAGTGGGAAGAGGGTAATTTTCAGAATGGGAAGGAACATTTCAGCAGGGATTCCAAGAAAAATATCACCAAGGGGGATAAGCGAGACAAGATGTGGAAAAACATTCAATGGAAAAAGAGGGATTTTACGAAATTGGGTAAAGGTAATTTCCTTAGAAGAAAGAGGAGGGTAATTCATCACGGGATTTTAACAAAAGAAATATAGTGGGAATTTTACGAAACAGGAAATAGAAGAAAGGAAAAATTTTTACCTTGAAAATCTTCCTACACGGGTGTCGGAAAAAGTAAATGCAGCGGGAATTAAGCATTACTTGGACAAACATTTCCATGCTAGTTATCCCAAACTTGGGTAAGGGCTTGGTTCCTTGAACCTGCTTATTCTTGGTGACAACCAGCATATCTAAAAATCAAGCAACATTCCCTTTTTATTTGAAATTTTTATCTTCCTTCCAGCATGTTGGTTTTCATGTTGATCCTTCTGCAATCATGTCAGTCAACTGATTTTCATAATTACATGATTTTTTTTATATATTTTTTTTTGTCATTTTTTCATTTTGTTATATAAGGAAAAGAAAGAATCAAATCTTCAATGGTTCGGTGTTTCCACCTACCATCTCCTTTTCATATTGTTGTTGCACTTGCTACATAAAATCTCCTTTAGTAAGGGGATGAAAATATACCTTTAATCTATGCCCATTTACCAACAACACAGAATTAACACAGAATTTCGTCCATCAACGGTTTTAATTTCTACCGCTCCATTCTCAAACACTTTAACTACCTCATAAGGTCCCATCCAACGTGTATGGAATTTCTCTTTGAAATATTTAAATCTAGAATCATAACGGAGTACCCAATCACTTGGTTGGAACTGACTTTTTCGGATAGACTTATCATTCCACTTCTTGCGTTGTTGTTGAACCAATATGTTCTGTTGAACATCATCCCTTTGTAATTCATCTAACTCATTCAACTGTAAGAAATGCTATTGTTGTGCCTCAGAAATATCTAGCCCCAATCGGACTGCGGTTCTGTAGGTCTTGATCTGGAAATATATCGGCAAAAGGACTTGTTTCCCGTATACCAGCTCATATGGTGTATGTACTATTCTATTTATCCAAGTGGTTCGATATGCCCACAAGGCCTCTAGTAACTTATTTTCCCTATCCTTTCTATGGATATTGTGTAATTGTAAGGATGGACTCAATTACTTTATTTGTTGACTCCACTTGACCATTTTCTTGTGGGTGGTACAGTGTAGATTTCCTGTACTGAATTTTGTATTGCTCCATCACACCGTGTACCAGATTAGAAATAAACTACAGAACATTATCAGAAATAATCTCTCTAGGAACACCAAATCTAGCAAATATCTCAGTAAAAATAAAATAAACAACAACCTTTTCAGTAGCAAAAGAAACAACTTTAGCTTCTACCCATTTTGTAACAAAATCTGTACAAACCAAAATATGATTTTTATTTAATGACGTTGGATTTATTAGTCTTGCAAAATCAATAGCCCATTTTTAAAAAGTATCAATCATAACACGAGGATATAAAGGAATTTCATCGGTTTTATTAAGTTTTCCAACTCGCTAATGGCTATCACATCGCTTGACATATTGTTTGGCATCCTTAAACAAGGAAGGCAAAAAATAACCAGCTCGCAGAATTTTGTATGTAGTCTTCTTATCAACGAAGTGACCTTTGGAAGGTTGATCATGGGAAGATTTTAAGATATCAAACACTTCTTCCTCTCTTACACATCTATGGATAATAAGGTCTAGTCCAATGTAAAAGAGGTCTCCTTAAACCCAAGAATATGCAACACTTTTCTGTATGATACTCCTCTTTTCACGAGCGGATAAGTGAGGTGGTGTTTTTCCTATGACTAATTAGTTAGCTATGTCCGCGAAACACGGGGATTCTGTTGACACATCAAATGTATGTTCATCAAGAAAATCATCATCAACAAGAATTACTTCACCAGGATTATTTAACCTTGAAAGAAAATCTGCTACCACATTAGATTTTCCTGGTCTATCAACAATAGTAATGTTAAATCCCTGCAACAATAATAAACACCTAGTCAATCTACCAATAGTTAATGGTTTATTCATTAAATATTTTATCCCAGAATGATCAGTATGTACAAATACTTCATATCCTGTGATGTAGTGTCTGAATTTATTAATGGAAAATATTACAGCTAAAAACTCTTTCTCAGTAACTGTGTAATTTAATTTAGCAATTTTTTTTACTGATGAAGTAAATGACATAGGATTGTTTATATGATTCTTTTCCTAAAGCTACGCCAATAGAAATATCTGAGGCATAAGAGGAAATATGAAATGGCAGGGACCAGTTTGGCCCTCTCAAAACTGGTGCCTGAACTAGTTTTTTCTTCAATGTCTCAAAGGACTGTTGGCAAGCTGTGGACCAAAAAAACTCACTGTCCTTAGCCAAAAGTCGGAAAATGGGGGTATCTATCCTAGAGAAGTTCTCAATGAATCTCTTATAGTATCCCGCATGTCCTAGAAAACCTCTCACTTCCCTTTGAGTTTTGGGTACAAGAAGACTCAAAATAATTTCTATTTTTGCAAGGTCAACCTAAATACCTTTGTCTGAAATAAGATGGCCAAGAACCACTCTTTCCTTACACATTAATCTACATTTTTTGTACATCTTGATGCTTCTATTCTGCACCCTCTATGCTTCCTCTATAGTTTTATGGTTGGGTGGACCGCCCCCCGCTCAGTTACAACACATGATTTTGTTTTGTGTCGTTCATGGGTCCTTTGGGATGTTCCTGTTGGGGAACCATCATCGAGATGATGTCATCCCAATCTTCCACCTCCGATGCTTAAAAATGTGCACTCCTAACATGTTTTTGGGGTAAATCCATTGGGTGGACCCCACTCGCACATTTAAATCCTGACACTCAACTTTTTTTTAAATCTTAAAATTCCTCTAGGGTAGCCCCATCAGGGCAAGCCCACCAGTTGGGTTCCACCTATGGCCAATGACATGAATTTATGTTTTTAACATGTTGGAAATGTCTTCCTAGAGCTTCATGTAGAGGCTCTGCCAACATTTCCACCAAATTTGGCACTTAAGCCAACTTTGGATATGCGTCAAAGACTCACCTAAGTACCCTTTAGATCTGTAACTTTGCTCCAGTATTCATGATGTCTCTTCAATTTCCTCCTTAGTCCTACCCCAACCTTGCTTTCCTTTTTAATCATATTATTATTTATGAAGTTTTCAATATATCCCTATATGTAAGAACAAATCTCCTCTGCTATATGTGAAAAATGAAAGGGAGTATGAAGAGGGTACACCATCAGCTCCAACTGGGGATAATTGTTGATCTGTGTAGCTTGGGAGGTACTTCAAGCCCTAGGCTTCAAGGTTTGGAGGGAAAAGCACCACAAGGGAAGCTTGTGGGCTTGGAAACCAAGTATGGCGTTTTGTACCCAATCATGTTTGGGGAATTTCTGGGAGAAAATTTCTACATGTGATGGAATTAGATGATAGAGGGCGTAAAGGAGAATCCAACACTTCGAGAATCGTCGAATTTTTTGTTGTAGAAGTGGAGATATGAATTTTTGAAGTTATGGAATGGGTTTGCACCATTAGTGTCAAGGTCGGCTTGAGTTAAATAAGCTTCTTGATAGCTGGATAAGCCCATGGAGAAAGTTGGAGGAGCCCTTTATTTTTTGTATAAATGAGAGGTGATGTGAGAGAATCAGAGCATTCATTGTGGAAATACATCACCAAGGATAGATATGAAATTAGAGGTAGCTGCAAGAAGGTGAGGAGGCCGAGTAATAGCAAGTGAGGAGGTTGAGGAGTAGTGTGGAATTTCTGGAGGAGAAGCCGAGTTGTTGTAGGTACAACCGTGATCTGTTTTAGGGTTGTCACAAGTGTTGTTTAAGGGTTGGATTAAAGGGCCATTGAGCTTAAGGGCATATAGTTTTTGTTTTTGGGAAGTGTGGTGAACAATTGGAGGGATTTTGAAGGCTACAACAGTTGTTGTGCTAGGACGCAGGCCATAGCCACTAGCTAGGCCATTATTTGGTGATGCATTTGGGTGAAACTAAGCACAAGGAGGCATTGTTGGAGTGAAGGGCCTCTCCCTTGGAGTACTGCAGCCTTAAAGAGGTTGTCTAGATGAGTTGTGTAGATAAGTAGGGTTTCAAGCGATGCCCTAGCTAGTGGTGCAATAGTGCAACATGGTGAAAAAACATTTTTGTGAGGTGTATTGGGTCAAGGTGTGACTAGTTTTGGATTATTTTGTTGAGAAACATGTTGACGCCATGTATATGAACTTCCGAGGTGGTGAAGTGTCATATTAGGAGTAGATTCAACAATGATTGTATTGGGTATCACAGGTCTGTTGGAGGGTAGCATGTTGGCTACCCAAAGTATCCCTATACAAGCTATCTTGAAGGACTAAGAGCAGCTGAAGGTTGGGTGAAGTTTGGTGCCGAAGTGCAACACTTTGATGGAAGAAAGTTGTTGCTAGCATTAGAGGAATTTTGAGGTCTAAAATGGGCCTCTTAAGGAAATTATAAAATAATAGTGGAAATAATACAATAAGATTTGATTACATCATCAAATTTTTGAGGGAAAAAAGAAAAAACTACTTTTTCAACTTGTATTATGAAATTTTGGAGCTCAGGAACTAAGCCTACCTAGGTAGAAGATTGGATCAACCCATGAAAACTCTACAAATGGACGTGCATCAATGTTAAGTGGAATCCCTCATGGAGTCTTGATGTGTAGTGGCCTTGATGGTCTAAGGAACTACTAGTGACCCATACGGAATTGAAGGACCGTCATGAAAATATACGACATTGTGTTTGTCATTGTATCTTGTATACCATAGACTATTGTATTATTCAAATTTGGTTTAATATAATGAATATTGGTGATCGTACATTATTGTAATTTTTTTTTTTAAACTTTGTATATTGTGCATATGTGATTTACTACTTTATATTTTCCATTGTGGAAATTTGTTCATGGTTGAGATTATTGTTTTGGTAGAATCAACGATTTAAGACTCTAACCAAGACCCAAGGTCATGTAAATTAAATAGATAATTCTATGTAGGAAAAGCATTGAGAACCTGCATATTAGTGCCTTGAACTTGGGCATGGAGTCAAACTAATTCAGATACAGAACAAGAAAAATGAAAAAAATGAGCACTCCAGTATTTACAATGGCTCATCGATATTTACAATGGATGAAGGTGAAGTTATTTAATGTTGGAAGTAGTGCTTTAGAAACTTCTCATTTACAGGCAGCTCAAACACTTCACCATCCAGGCTCTCTAGTAGAAAGGTATTATTCCCTTTGTCTTCAACTATCTTGAAAGGCCCAAACTACAGGGGATAAAATTTCCCATGATTTCCCTTGTCTTCTCTTCGGATATCCCATATGAGCACAAGATCACCTAGATGAAAAATCATGTCCTTAGCCTTCGTTTCAAAGAGATATTTCATCTTATCCTAGTATTTGATCATAGTTTAAGTTACTTTTCCCCTGCTTTCTTACAATTCCACCAACTGATTTATTCTCCTGGTTAGAGGGTTTGTCTCCTCATCTACATCATGTAGAATTTTTGCCACTGGCATAGCCAATTGGAAAGGAAATACTTCAATAGTACAATATACCAACTCAAATGGGGATTTGCAGTTGACCTCTTAGTAGTGACTATGCTATCCCACAATGCAAACTTAAGTTGAGAGTCTCAATTCTTCTGATTGTTGGTCTATGATATTATTAATAATTTTGAATAAGGTATTGTTGGATGATTAAGCTAGTACATTCCCCTGTGGGTAATCAGTAGTGGAATTCCCCAAAATAATATTATATTTTTGATAGAAATTGATAAATTTGGTTGATTTAAACACCTGAGCATTAGTAGTAACAATTTTTCTTTGACAACCAAATTTGGCTAGGATATTCTCCTTCGTAAACTTGATAACCACCGCATCAGTTTCATTCCTAGTAGGGATGGGCTCTACCCATGTGGTGAATTAATTTGTTGATGTGAGTATCCATTCGTGTTTCCAACTAGATGATGGATGTATTTCTCCAACAAAATTTACCCCCCACTGTTTTGAATGGTTCATCTACGAAAACAATGATCAAAGGGAGGGGTGATGGCTTCTATTTTTTCAGCAAAAATTTGGCACTTTATACATGTTCTCACTTGTGCATGGGAATTGCGAAATAACTTGGGCCAATAGAAACAAAACTTTAGAATTTTATTTGTTATGAATTTCCAACTATAGTGTCCCCCACAAACATAGTTGTTAACACTGGAACATCGTACAATAGAAGAAGACATCAATTAATGTCAAGCCCAAGGATTTACAGGACAAGAATACATTATGGAATAAAAAAGTATTTAAAATCTCTAAGGTTTTGATAAAATCAGATTTGAACTAGTCATAAATGCTCAAATGCGCACTTTATCCTTCGAGAAGAGCTGCCTTCTGTGCGCCTTTTTGCTCAATAAGCGCGCATTCCTCGAAATGGAAAAAATTCACTTTCCGGGACCACAACAAGAAAAGGATAGTTACTCCTTATGTGAAAGCCACCTAAGGACATCCACCAGTGCTTCCTTAGACATTATGTGAGCACACAAAAGAATATTTGAGCACACAATGGAATCACACCTCTCCCTTGGGTCACCATCCATCATGTACCAAGGGAGAGAAGGAGGATTTGAAGCTCACCTATATAAACCTACCAAGAGATGAAGAAATGGTGATCACAATGTTATGCTAGCCAAAGTTGCCCAAGAAACACTAGCATTGTGTGTGACCTAGAGTTGGAGCTAAAGAGGACTCGATAGTTGGCCACCCAACATCTTAGTCCACCACAGCACAGAGAGAGAGTGATACTGCATAAGAGGCAGAGCTTGGAAGGCAACATCCTTGCATCAGGACCTAGAGCCATTGCCTAGGGGCCCTTTGGCAAGTGGGTAAAATTTCTTCTCCATTTCGAACATTTAATAAGAATAGGTCATTGATCCATCGTTTGCATTATTATCATTTGGAACTCTCTATATAACTTCTGTATATTTGTGTTTTTTAGTTTTAGTTTAACCAGAGCATACTTCAGCATATTATTTCCATTAAGTTTTATGCTTTTGAGCTCCCCCCACTTTCTTCCTGTTACCAATAGTTTAGAGAGTAGATCACACTCTCTAAGATTGTACGATTTCGTACACCCGTGTGACTAATCCACAATAACAGGATTGGCGACTCCACTGACGTGTTTCAAGTTTATGTGGTTGTGTCATCTTTTGCAGGAGACCCTTTGTCTATACTGGAGTGGAGCTGACAGTTCTCTGACCCATCTTTCAGTCCCTAGACTCACTGAGGTGAAATACTGAACAAGGGAGCTCCTAATATTTTACTTTCAAGATTTTTGCGCGCAGGTTTTCCTCACAGAGGCACATTGCACGCGTTCATGACTGACCTACGCACAGGAAGGCACACCTGTCAAGGGCTTTTGCGCGCAAATTGCAGAGATATTTTTTCTCCCTTTTTTTGCATATTTTCTACTTGTAAGTGTGTTGGGTAGGCCCTAATGTATCTTCCCACACCTGTGTTGATACCCCACAACTTCTGAGAACTCATTTTTTTCTTCTTTCTATTGGCATTTAGTTAGTTTTCATTTAAGCTGGTTTTTGAAAAAAGTGATCACATAGTTTAAGTAGGGGGCGAATTAACCATTGCTTTCCAAAAAAATTCATGTTTTTTTCACATTCTGGTATGCAAACTTAGCTTAACTAGTCCAAGTAAGTGGCTCATGACCACACATGCATAATATAACGTAGAAATTGTTTAGTTTAAATTCAATTTTTGCATCTAGGAAATTGCGGGACTAGGATTGAATCGCCAATTAGAGCAAGTAATCTCTGTTGTCTTTGCACCATTTGGTGACCATAGACAAGCATATGAATGCTCTACATTTTTGATTCACCATCTCCCTTTAGTCACTCACATAGACTAATTAGGAAGATTTGGAAGCGGCCCATTATCCGCAAATGCTTTCCATTTGAGTAAGGAACAACGTCACATAGTTTAACTAGGGGACTTTTGTAAAGGATCACCAATCTCCATATGTTAAAATTATGAGATTTTTCACCATACACTTAAACACATTCACCCACTAAGAAAAGAAAGCCGCCTAAAAATAACTTAAACCAACTCACTAAATTCTCCCCACAGGGGCCACAAGAGAATTTATAGATTAAGTTAGGATCAAGGGGGTAGGCATCCAATAAGCTGCCTTGATCACACTTCACATTGAAACATAGAAGTTGTGTATTTAGGGAGCTTTAAAATCCACCTATCAGCCCATGGAAAAGAAAACCCGAGCACGGTAGAGACCCGATTTAGAGGGGGTTAGGCTTAGGCGCAGTTTGTGCAGTATCAGTTGGGGCTACCTGACCCAACTGATACTCGGTACTGTTAGCTAAATACCAAGAAGCCCAAGACTCAAACGCTCATGTGGGATGGTGGTTCTTAGTGGCCAAAACTAGGGCATTCTTTACCCTATAGGTGACAGTGCAGGAAAGCTCCAGACCCTTTACCCTTACCTTGGTTGATTCTCTTCAGCTGACTGGGGGCGTCGCTAGCTCTTACGGGACATTGTGCCAGAACTTGCAATAAATCATCTCAAGGCCTAGTTAATTTTGAGTGTGTGAGGATGTAATAGGTCTTCTAGGATTTTGAGTATCACGCGCAAACAAAAAAAACTATTTTTTGCTTGATTGATCACATAGATTAAGTTAAAGGAAAATTCATTTCATTTTCGCTTTGTTTTATGTATGTGGCCATAAATTTTTCATGATCACAGACTCGATCCCCTCAAAATTCTTCCAAAACATAACCTGGTCGACACTCAAATGGTTCCAACGAAACCTCGTCGGTCCAGGCGTCTTTTGGACCTCCCCCCATTATCGGGAGGGGTTCCAGGTCTTTCGCCGTTTAGGCGTCAAAGACGAAACATTGCCACAGTAGTTGGTTTCTCCTTTCTTGGAGCAACCTTAGTTGGGAACCCTAGTTGGTCTCCCAACACCACACCGCACACCACTCCCCCCTCATCCCCTCGGGGGTAGAGGAGCACATACCATACGGGAAGCCAACTGAATTCACAACAGGGTATGTCACAGACTAACCCTCATTCTAACTATAACTTCATGTCTTCACACGTTGCCATGGCGTCAACCTCCCAGTCACCCTTATTAACGGCGTTGAATCTACCATATTTGACCAAGCTCACCAATGACCCCATCGCACATGACCCCAATTGGCCTCCCATGCCCACGAAGCTCCCTTTGGACATACCAATGTTTGAAGGCAAGCAAGCAGAAGACCCAGGAAATCATATAATGACCTTTCACCTGTGGTGCTCATCGAATAGCATCATTGATGATACTATTCGATTGAGGCTATTTCAACGCACTCTTACGAGGGTGGCCGCAAAATGGTACGTGGGGCAACCTCTTGCTTCACATGGAACCTTTAGCGCCCTCGATACCGAATTCCTCACATAATTTCAGTTTCCCATTCACCATGATTCAGGAATGGAGTTACTGACTCATTTCAGACAATCCCCCTCTACCCATATTTCAGAGCATCTCCATGAGTGGAGGCAACGTTGCAATTTATGCAAAGAAAAACTTAACGACTGAGTCCTTTTAGATTTATTCTTGAAAACTTTGACGGCGGAGATTTCAAAGGATGTGGCACAACGTAACCCCACATCCGAAGAGGACGCAATCGGTAAAGCCCAACATCTTGAACTGATCTACATGCAGTCAGGATACATATACAATATCCTACACAATGCCCCACGCTTGCAATCTTATCAAGTATTTCCAGGCGTGTCTAACTCTGTAGACGGACTTATTGGGTCAATGACCCAAGGGTACCTAGGCAGCAACAGTCAAAATCCCGGTTACACACATGGATCTACCCAGAACTTGTCTCAACCCGAATTTCAAAGTCATCATATGCAACAACAAAATTTGACTAATAGGGCACCAACGTATCACCAAGGATGACCTTATCCTCCAGCTGAGGGAACCCAGTACGTAGGAAGAAAAATTGATGGAAGAACTCCCCCCCCAACGACCAGGTGAAAACATGGGACATAAATATGCTCAGTCCCAAGCACAGAACCCACCTACGCAAAACAATCTACAGGTGAACTTTGTGCAGTCATCCCAAAATCAACCACACCAGTATGATCAGGAGAATTAACCTCCTAAGATGGTTAAGTAAAAGGTAAAAATCAAGCCCAAAGGGAACCCTAGATAGGGGGGCAACAACCAACAACGCCCACTGTGATCCCAGGTTGGAGGTAACTCCAACCAGAATCAGAACCAGGAGCCAAGCAATGCCCAAAGGCAAGGAAAAAGGTCACCTCTATGAACAAACCATTCTTGTTAAATATGTGGTGAGTACGGGCACTATACTCACCAGTGTCCCGAACTCCCTGAGCTTAAAAAGCTTCAGAGTAACCAAGGAAAAGGAGGATCTTCCCACACAAATGCGGTGATGCAAGAACCCTTCCCCCATCAAGGAACGGTCAGCACTCAATAGAAAAACCTCGACGATTCTGGGAAAATCAACCATGAAATTTACATGGCTGGGGAAGAAATGTTTTTCCAAACTCGGAATCGTAGCTATGACACCCCACCAGACACCAGTATGTTAGGGGATAGTAATAGCACGTCGAATACACCTTTAACCATTCCAAAGATTCCTTTGGAACCATTGCCAAAAATGGTAAAAGGGCCTAATAGGCGAGCAAGTTATTACTCCAAAGCAGCCCACAATTATAGCATCGTAGACGATTTATCTCAATCCCCTACTGCTATGTTCACATTGGAAGTACTGTAGTCGTGCCCAAAACAATGGAAAGCCCTACTTTCCGTATTAGGCATTGTCAACCCTGCTGACACGCGCATGATGGCTCTTGACTTAGACAAAGCCACCCCTAGGCTTCCCTCCATGGTCACCTTCTAGATACCAGTATTGGTACATAATATCACTATACACCGATGTGTCTTTGACAAGGGTGCATCCACATGCATCATGTCAAAGAATGTATGGCAGAAGTTAGGAGCCCTCGAACTCAAACCTTCTGTCATCAGACTCAGAGCATACGACGGCCGTCCCTTGACCCCTATCGGTCTCTTCCAAAATGTACTAATATGTTTAGCCGACAAGATGGTCCACATAGATATCTAAGTCTTGGACGCTCACTTGGATTAAAATATACTCCTTGGGCAGAGTTACATGTACGCCATGTCTACCATAGCATCCTCTATCTTCCACATCATGATGTTCCCCCACGAGGATCGAATCATCAGAGTAGACCAGCTGACGCACAGTGAAAAGCGTCCCTTGACCAACACGGATATGGTTCTAACCTATGAAGATACAATCACATATGGTCTTTCACAGTATCAAGAATATAGCCCTGGCCAATTCAAACCGTCGTCCGTCCTAGGGTGATTCCTAGGAGATCCTCTCATTATCCCTGAGGTATCGACCGATGCCACAGGGGCCACAGTATGCATGTTTTCCACATCAAGCACCGAGGTTAGTCAGGAGACGGACTCAAGCTGTAATGACACCGAGGCATGAGCCATGACAGCCTCCCTAGTCTACGCTACCTCCCAAACTCCTTTCCTCTACCCACCTCCTAGCTTCACCTCCTAGTAGGTCTTGGCAGCACTGGTATTACCCAACATATCGTTGGCATTCCCAGTTTGGTACCTCGTTCCCCCTTCAGGAACAACAACTACCAATGTTACGACATTTGGGTTAAATCCCCCTGGTCTTGAGGAGCCCCAACCTACCCAAGCAGTGGTCGAAACCGCCCCCGCAAGGGATATGCCCATTGCGAAACTGGTGACCACGACCAAGAAAATCGCTAAGAAAGGAAAGAAAGCAGTGACCCCCACCACGCAAAGGGAGTCATCAGCCTACACTATATGTGATGTCACAAGACACCCTACCCACATATTCCCAGATTTGGATGAATTAAAACCACTCCTCAGCTACGAGGCAGGCACCATGACACGGTGTTCCCATAAAAAGGAACTTGCCACCGAAAGCACAAGCAAACCACTACATACCAATCGTGCATGCAATCTCTATTACATCTATGGGAAGTATACCCACCATTTTCCAGAAATACCACGGTATAGGGACACCTTACACGCGATTGAGCAATCCTATCAAAAGGATCCCTCCATCTAGTCTATCAATGACGATCCGTGTACCATCCTATACTTACAAGAGGAGCACCGATTCATAGAGCGCCCTTTAGTAATGCCCATTATACGTTGCACAATATGCGATGAATGTGACCACTACCTCGAAGAGTGTGCCGCATTGGAACTCATTCATAGATGGTATCTAATCGAAAGGGTTTACTACGTGGGGCTATGAGCAGCGCAATTCACATGCCCGTTATGCGTTGACAATCACCTATTAGAGGATTGTAACTACATACCTCAATTTTGGCTAGCCCTTGCTAGCCTCCTCTTAGCCATAGTTCGCCTTTCCCAAGAAGACGATATGGATTCCAATTCCATCGGCAGCTCCATGATGCAAGCAGAGGAGATGAGCGGGTCTATCATGTTCTTGTCAGCCAAAGAACAACCGAGTGGGGAACCCCTAGTTACCCCTAAAGGCACTTCTTGAAACCCACCCACATGCATGTTATGAAAAAAGACGGACCATATAGTCGTCCACTGCCCTGACTTAGCAGCGTTACGACATTGGTTCCCCACCTGGCCTTAGACGACACATGATGGGACCCCCATATCATGGATATTTTTCCTGATATGTCAGGGGAATCATTACGACCAACATTGTACTTATGTCTCGCGGATCCGTCCCATTATTGACACGATTAATGCCGTAGAAAAGAGGACGAGCGATCTCCAAGAATGGCATAAAAGATATATCGCCGGCTCAACGTCCCCACCACCGCAATGGTGTGTCAAGCCTGATAAAACCATACAACAGACACGTGCACCCCAATAAAAGCCTAGGATAACATGTGGCCTATGTGATCTGAATGATCACTGAGTCAACCAATGCAGAGAATTCAAACCCCTTGCAAATAGTCTCCGTATAGTCTCACCTCTCCCTCAAAAAATTCTCTCTAATCAAGAGAAGATCACACACACTTATTGCCGAATTTACTCACACTTTTATCATATGTTTAAGTGTACACATCTCCCTAAGCTTAGAGCAGCTAGAGTGGCATTAAGTCAACCACCTACCAAAAAGGGAGGCAAGCCTCAACCTACGATGCAAAAATGGAAGCAGAGGACGACCTGGTCCACAACCGACCCTTTCCAAGCGTCGACATCAGGAACATCAAGTAGTGTAGAATCTCACACTATCTACTCTGTCAGCGCTGTCATACCATGCACCATTTGCACCATGCCCACTCCTAAAAGAATTCAGGCACCTCTATGATAAAAAAAACTTCCACCTATTGGAAATTGACTATCCTAGTGGGAGAGCCGATGTGAGGCTCACACAGGACTCCATTACCAAGATCCTTCCCTCGCCGCATGCCAGTGACACAATTCACCACATACAACTTGTATTGTCGCACGCCCAAGATAGCATTTCAGCCACCCCCTCATCACAGGAATTCCGCCTTATTCCTATCGCAAAAGACCAAGGTACCTTATGCTTTTGCATTGATTTCCGCAAGATCCCAAACATGCTGCCATTAAAATCCTTGATGACACCCAGCCTCTAGAAAAATGCCTAGTACAGCTAGAGATAGTTTCCGAAAGCCAGCGATAATCACTGCAACACAATGAGGCCCATAAGAAAATGGTAAAAGCATCATTCGACCGCCACATCACCCCTCGCTCATTTACCGAGGGAGAGTTAGTCCTTTGCTATGATGTCGCAAAAGAGGCCTTAGGGCCAGGAAAGTTCGAAACCTTGTGGAAAGGACCCTATATCATCAAACATTGTGTCTGACAGGGGGCATACATCTTGACGAAACTGAATGGGACCTACCTCACTAACCCCGTCAACGGCCTTTACCTCAAGAAGTTCTTACCATAAGGGCCCCAGTAGCCCTTATCTCCTAGAGTTAGGGTACAAAAAAATCCTAACACGAAAATATTTTTGACCCAAGGACCTAAACACGCTCGAAGTGCCACCATGGATCACCAACTTGAACCCTATTTCGGATTTACTTATGGAGCATCGCGATGGTCTCAAAACTTAGCTGCAGCCGCCTAGGTCATCTACCACCCTGACCGATCACCACTGTGTTCAAATGGCGTGTGCATCGGATCAGCAACCAACAATCAGGAAAAATATGACGTCGTTATCGGACTGATGTGCGAGGCCCTCCATCAGGGCATCCGACATATGCATATCTACCTCAATTCCCAGTTAGTGGTATTGCAGTTAAACCAAACATTTGAAACCAGAGACACAAACTTGTTTAGACAATATTTGTGTGCCAAAAGATTAAGTAGACAATTTGATTACATTAAATTCTCACATGTATCGAGGAATCAAAACCAAGCAGCTGATCGCATAGCTAACAATATCCTAGACTAGAATGCCTCGCGAATAAACCACCATACATAAAAAACCAAAAACATAGATATCCATCAGCATAACACAAAATACATAAACCGAAATAGATAGCACACCATGTAGAGCCAAAAAAAGATCTCTCATATATATATATATATATATATATATATATATATATATATATGTATTCGAGTACAAAAATAGTATCACTGGCCCATTGGCTAGCCCATAAATACAAGGGTCATCAAAAATAAGGGAAGCATCATCATAACGGGTGCTTTCCCTGTGTACAAAACTACTCTAGGGGGGTGCCCCCTCAAAAGGAGCACCTGGGCCCACCACTGCTCCTGGTGCCACCTGGTGCCACCACCGAATCTGCTGTCGCCACTGCAATAGCTACCCGTCATAGAGTGGGCCGATAATCCCTCTCACGGGCCATCACCGTCTCTAGCCAAGCCTCCTTGAAGTTGTCCATGAAACCACGTGCAGACATCCCCTGGGTCAAGTGGTCCACTCGACCCCAGAAGTCCTCTACAACGGCCATCTGAGCCGTAAGTACTACAATGCGCACCTCATCCGCATCAGCACGAGCTTGATCGACCACTACCTTAGCTGCAGCCGAGCTGTTGCCCTCACCAGAAGGGCCAGCACCATCCCTGCCAGGTCCACTGGCATCACCACCTGGTCCACCTGCAGCACCTCCTCCTCAACCACCCTGCGGTCATGGCAGAGGATCATGACCCACCAGTCGGGCCACTGGGCATCCCACCTCGCCAACATCTGCACGAGTAACCAAAATAATGTTAGTGTCAATAAAAAACACACAAGTACATAAAAAACTCGAACAAATGAAAAAATATAGAACATACCTGCGGGACCCCAAACATAAACGAAAGGGAGACCGATATCTGGATCACCCTAAAAGTCCATCCCCACATACGGGTATGGAAAAAAAATTTGCAGATTGGCCTCGAACCAGTCTTCCGTCGTGTCATTCCAATAACGACCCACCATGCCACCACCATTGCGTGGCATCACCAGAGCCCACCTCCTCATGCATGGCTCCCTAGGCCCCCCAATAGGCACTGCCACAATGGGCCTCTGAAGCACCACCCTCTTGTACATAATTCTGCACAAGATGCTAGTGTACGCAAAATATTTGGATCCATGTTGGACCCTATTCAGTTGCGACACCATACCATCAAAGTAGAAGTGAGCAAAATCGAAAAAATGCCTGTTCCTCAAATGGCGTAAAACTCCTACCTGTGGGCTCGATGCCCGATGTGGAGAAAACGACCCCGCCAGTCGCACGATAATGGCCAGAGCATAGCGCTTAGCCACATCTATCACTGATGCAATATTGATGCACCCCTCAGTAAGAGGTGCACCACCGCAATGCCTCCTCCGGAACCTGTCCATGTTCACTCTCCCAGTCGGGAGTGGATACCTCAGTGCCTCACCCTGAGGCAGTAATCCGGTCACAAAGTATATATCTGTCTCTGGACAGATAATAAATTTCGTCCCCTCAGAACGAACATATTGCGCCTCCTCTGCCAATGTTGTATGATATAATGTAACAATTGGTCCTGTGACCGAAGGAACTCATTCTCAGCAAATTTCAGAAGGCCCCATGCGGCCAACTGACGGCGTGCCCCAGTATTAGCAGCTAGAGCAGTTCAGATCTCAGGCCAATCTCGCTCCCTCCACACCAACCTTCCAAGCAACAGGCACCCATCAGTACAAAGAAAAACATCAAAAGGGACAAAAAACCCAAGGTTTTACAAAAACCCTTACCTTGCGCACCTGTCTCTCAGACAGGCGCGCCCTTGCGCACCTGTTTCGTTCACAGGCGCGCCCTTGCGCGCAAAAAGGAAGGAATAGCGCACCTTCACGCGGCTGTCTCTCGGAAATAAGTGCAAGGGGGGTGCCTCTTTGCCTAGATCTCCTGCGAAATCTGGGACAAAAAGTCCCTTTGAGACCGTACAAACCCAATTTTTACGGCCCCCGGCATCATCAAACTGAAAAAATTAAAATGCAGGACGTCATGGAAGTTACCTCGGCATAATGTCCCTAATCCTTGGTACACAGGATGACTACAATGGCAAGAAAGGCTCTAAAATCACCTCTGATCTCCCAACACTCAAAAAGTACAAATGAATAGGATTAGGGTCATAATCCCATATTTATCACCATTTTCCAGAACTTTGGAGGTCCAGAACAAGAGATTAGAAGGTCCATTCCACAAACCGTAAGTTGCACCATCATCAATATGCCATGATGAACGAAAGCGATGCCCCACATTCGCTTTCCCGAAAAAATATTTTTTCAGCACCGACAGGTATGCACCCTATCATCTTCCTTTCCAAAATTCATGTTTTTCAATAATATTGGATGAAAAGAATATGCTTTCACTTGAGGTAGTTGTTTTTGCTGGAAGAACCCGCAAATCGTTCAAAATACCATTCACTGAAAGTTTCGGAGGAGGTATCATTCTACCCTCAGCATGATAGAGTCCCATAGAGCTTTGCATATCCTGACATCATTTCTCCATTAGAAATAAACTATAGGGTCCTCATACCCGACCACATTTATCATTTCCTCACCCTGCATATGATAAACGCCCGCATTGGTCGGTAGAGCCTCCCCCCCATGGCGATCGTCATCCAAAGTAGACCATACATCACCCCACAAGTAACGCCATGGCCATACCATTTTAGTCTGAGAAGCACCGCATGCCCATCCATGTATCATCCATAGGTCAGGTTCACCATTCAAACTCAACCCCCTTCCTGGATGATCAGGTTGTACAAGAAGATTGAAAGTGCACCTCCGTGCACCGAATTTGGCCCGCCATACCTCCATCAGCATAATCCCATCTACGACATCTTCCGCTTCATCAACCTCGCACATGAGACCAGCCAATGGGACCCCTACCCCCAGCAAAACATCATCCTCACACCTTCAGTGAGCGACCCTCTTTCATGTTTTTGGGTACCTGTCTCTATGTTTTGTACAAACCAAACCCCATTATTTTATTCTTTTGGTAAGTGTACAAAGACCGCAAACGATTCCCTTCGCCACTTCACCCTCATATTTCATATTTTTCCCCATGGCAGTAGTCCCCCATTTCCCTTGGTCGAAGTATTTTACCCCCATGCATGCACCATCATGACATTCATAGCTGGTTCACACCTGCCTTGGAAGTCCTACCGACTCCAGGGATTTTTCCCTCCAGAAATAACTATGACTGCTGCCAAGCTTCTACAGTATACTTCGACCTCGGGCCACTGAATCCCCATCATCCGTTTTCAGTCACCGCTCACCAACATGCCTATGTTAAACCCATCATATCTCGATCCCTGACCCCTCAGGTCGGTGACTCATGGTTCGGTGAAGGCTTCATTTTTTTTGACCCCAACACCTGTTTTCCAAAAAGGAAGCGGTACCTTCGATAATCCCTCCCCATGCAAAGGGGTATCCTCGGGTGGCACTGTGGGAGACATCATTGTCCACAGATGTCATGGATCCTCCTGAAATTCGACCACAGCAAAAGCTTTTATGTCACGATGGTATCGTATCTTACAATCATTGCACTTTGATCAGATCTATGAAAGACCCGTGCCTCCATAAGCGTCTCTAACAAATAATGCTTACACGGGAAGGTCCTAGCCAGTACATATGCGTACACTATGCAATGATATGCCATACCAAGACTACGCATATGGGTACCACATTCCACCTATAATCAAATAAAAAACGCCCCTGAGGGCATCAACAGTTGTCGTCAAAAACCACCAACATCACTACCACAGTAGTGGCCCAGACAGCACATGCACCTGTCAATTTTGTTTAACTAGAATCACGAGCATGGGACATGCCCACCTCGTTGAAATTTTGTAAATATATTGTATGTTTTATTTTCCTGCAGGGGGTCACTTAGGTCATGTTTATCTCGGAAATGGTGCAAGGTGTTGTCAATTCCAAAATACACACAGACCTCTCTCTCTCTCTCTCTCTCTCTGCGTACGATACAGAAAAGAAATTATAATTTATTTCGGCTATACAGTTCTTCCTAGACCTCACACATTAGGGGGCAACTATTAACACTGGAAAATTGTATAGCGGAAGACGACATCAATTAATGTCGAGCCCAAGGATTTACAGGACATGAATACATTATGGAATCAAGAAGTATTTAAAATATCTAAGGTTTTGAGAAAATTAGATTTGAACTAGTCATAAATGCTCAAATGCGCGCTTTATCCTTTGCGAAGAGCGCCTTCTGCGCGCCTTTTTTCCCGATAAGCACACATTCCTAGAAATGGAAAAAATTCACTTTCCAGGACCACAACAAGCAAAGGACAGTTACTCCTTATGTGAAAGTCGCCTAAGGACAACCACCAACGCCTCCTTAGACATTATGTGAGAAAAAAAAAGAATATTTGAGCACACAATGGAATCACACCTCTCCCTTGGGTCACCATCCATCATGTACCAAGGGAGGGAAGGAGGATTTGAAGCTCACCTGTATAAACCCACCAAGAGATGAAGAAATGGTGATCACAATGTTATGCTAGCAAAAGTTTCCCAAGCAACACTAGCATTGTGTGTGACCCGGAGCTGGAGCTTAAGAGGACCCGATAGTTGGCCACCCAACATCTTAGTCCACCACAACAGAGAGAGAGAGTGAGACTGCATTAGAGGCAGAGCTTGGAAGGCAAAATACTTGTATCGGGACCTAGAGCCATTGCCTAGGGGCCCTTTGGCAAGTGGGTAAAATTTCTTCTCCATTTCGAACATTTAATAAGAAGAGTCCATCAAACCATCGTTTTCACTATTATCGTTTGGAACTCTCTATATAGCTTCTGTATATTTTCATTTTTTAGTTTTACTTTAACCAGAGCATACTTCAGCATATTATTTCCATTAAGTTTTATGATTTTGAGCTCCCCCCACTTTTTTCCTGTTACCAATAGTTTAGAGAGTAGACCACACTCTCTAAGCTTGTGCGATTTCATACACCCGTGCGACTAATACACGGAAACAATAGTTATGGAACTCATATATTACCTTAGGAATTTCTTCTTCCAACAAACATAACAGTAAGATTCCTAGAGGGTCCTTCCAATACAAATGACCATTGGAAATGACAAACTTTTGTGCTTGTAGCCTTAGAGCTCTATATTTTATTTTTTGAAATTTTGGTGGGAATTCCATAAACAACAGATAATGAACCACAAATATATACCACTTCGAGACTAAGTATTTCATTTGAATTTTCTATGTTTCCATGTTGATATCTTCATGTTCACCTTACTTATTTGCTTCTTCCTCATCAACTAGAAGGTCTATAACAAAATCTTGACAAATTTTTTCTGATAAAATTTGGGCCAACCTATGTCCTTTTATCAATTTGGTGAGCTTTATATCCATGTCATACTCCTGGTTCTTGGAAATTCATTTACCTCTCTTTCCTTCACTGCCTACATATGTAACTATGTCCTTAACAATAGCTGTAGGGACTTAAGAAATTATCCTGGATTGTAGAATATAAATTCGAAAATATTTCAAAGCCTTGATCAGAGCATAGGCCTATTTTTCCATAATATTATATTTTAGCTCTGCATCCCTTAACACCTGACTAAAAAATATAATTTATTGTTCATTCTGTTAGGGTCCTATAATAATAGGATTAATAATTTTGAAATGACTTTGAATAATTCTTGTAATATGTACATACTTTTCTTTCTACAAAATTGTTTTCCCATATTAAAAATAAAAAATGTAAAGAGTGTAAAATTGCTAAAAATAAAAATCACAGGACTTGAAAGAAAAAAGATAAAAAAAAAGAATAAAAAATGAACCCCCAAAAAAAAAGAGATAAAAGTAGATCATGAAAGTGATGCAGATTCAAATGCCACTACTTTTTACTTCACTTTGCAAAAAATATTGTGTGCATCTTGTCAAAAAATGCCACAATCCATCAAGGTCAAACTACTTAATCTTGACCTTTCATGCTTTAAATTTCATGTTGATAGATAGAGAATAAAGATCTAGCCAAACTGTTTAATCTTGGAAGTTCAGTAGTTAGGTAGAGAATATTAAGGAGCTCAATAGTTCAATCTGAGCCCTTGGAAGAAATAAGGATAGAATTAGTTATTTTTTTGTTTAAAAGAAAAATGAATAATGGTTTGCAAGCTCAAATTCACCCATAGAAAAAAAGAAAAAAATGTTAGGGTAGCAGATGCATAGGCAGAAGCAGTTTTCACAAGGCATGGATAGCAGAAAATTGATCATTTCATTTACTAACTTCCTTTCAAAATAATTCCCCTTGTAAAAATACCCCATCCCCTTCATTTTTACTCTTTCCCCTGATTTCACTCTTTTCTCCCTTGCAAAAAATCCTTTTTCCTAAGTTAAAACACATTTTCATTGGGAAAAGTAAAAAATACCTTGACTAGCTTCCCTTTATTCAAAAACACCCAAAAACCCCTAAAAACCTTTATCCTAAGTTTAAATGACTAAATTATATGTCGGACCCCACTACAAATATCCCTCCTCGATATAAGTTTTTACGTTAACACTTAGTGAAATTCCCGCACTTGGTAACATTTCATTGTATAGTATTAACATTTAACTTTATTTATTAAATCCCGCATTAAACCTTTATACCGTATTTAATTAATTCCTTTATATGTATATCCCAACCCATATTTTAAATTTAATACATAGTTTTGTTTCCCTGCATATGATATATCTTGGGCCCATTATGTATTAAACCCCACTATTATAAAGTCCCACTTTCCCTAACCCCATTGGTTCTATGTTTAACCCTATCACATAAATTAAAATCCCTACCCCATGCAATATAAACCACAAATTATATGCATATATAACCAATCACATCAAATATCTCGGGCCCCACACCATCAAATCCCGATACTCCATTACATTGTCCCATCCATCAGATCATCACTGACCATATCTAATGACCAGCAAGCCTTGTCGCACATCTGATAGCCCGATCCTTAACCACACCCCAACCTTGCAATATCCGTGGTTTTTGGAGCTTCACTCCTAGCTATGTGGCTAATTACCATTCGATCGCATCGATCCAAAAAATACCATCAACCACCTTTGGCTCATGCGAAAACCATTCAGCGGTATTATTGCACGTTGCAGAAACCACCCTTCCCATCTGAATTGACATCACATTCAATGTAAACACTGTTGGTGAAAAATGCATATTAGCTGCCCATTACACCCTTTTACCATTTCTGTTACAATTTTTCGCATAACAGAGACTGTCGACCTATTTCTGAGCAACCATATCACTCAACTGACCTTATTTCAAGCCATTTTACCAGAAATCAAGACTATTTGCTGCTATAGCCAGTCCAGAACTCGAATTGAAGAACTTTAAAGATACAAAGAACCTCCGAAAAACATTCCGCTACCTCATAACCCTTCTGCAAAATAGAATCCTCATTTTATCCAGGTATTCCTCAAAGAAAAGACCTGTTCCTTAAATCTATAAAGAAGGAATTTTAGCTGACCAAAAGTGCCTATTGCTTTCCCTATCATTTTCTATAGACCCTAGTTTTCCTTTTACATAATTCTAAGGTACTGAGATTACCTTGGGTTACAGAGAATACAGTTTGATTAATTAAATCAAGTAAAAGCCTCTGCAGACCTAAAAATAATCCCTGGAGCTTCCCAAATCATTTTTTTTTGCAAACGATGGACCTATTTTTACAAAATTCTGAGGTATTAAGACTGTTTTTAATCAAAAAAATTACAAATTGAACAAGTTTAAACATTTGAAGATGAGAAGATAGACCCTTGTTTCATCCTAAATCAGTTTGCAAATTGTTATAATCTTTTAGAGGTGCTCCTAAAGGCCTAAATCAGTTTTTCTTAAATCAAAGATTAATCAATTGAAGAAATTAACAAAAAAATGGCTTCCAAAAGCATTGTATCTATTAATCCTCTGCAACCTCCTGTTGTAGATGTAGAACACACTCCCTTGGCTAACATAGACTTCAATATTAGTGACACAGTCACTGAATTTAATCTTCTTGAGCTCCACTACAGGAGACATGAAAAATCTATAGACCATGCAGCTGAGGTTTTCATTTGGGAATCTAATTTTCCAAAATATGTATTCCCACAAACTTTCTAGTGCCTAGAATTAATCAGACTTTGTCAATATTTCTATTTCCTTGACCAAAGATCCATAATAAACCCTGAAAAAAAATTTATGTTTACTATTACAACTGAATCAATTAATCAAATGCTCCAGATCCAATCCAAGCCAGATGAAACCCCTTTGTCCATTGAGGCCCTTACACAATTATACCTAAAACTGGACTTCCCCAAGGGTTCCAGATATTCCAAACTTTCATGCCTTTATCTATAGAAATTACCAAGATAAATCCTCCTTACCCATCTGCAAATAAGAACCAGACATATAATTAGCAGTTGTCTTTTATTCTTGGTTATTTCACAGATGAGCATGTTGATGTTGTAGTACTAGCTTTTTTGTCTACTTTCACACCTGGTCAGCCTCCTACTACCATTTTAATTTTTTCCCAATACCTTGCTGACAATATTCATGAACAACTTGTTAAAATTCCTGAAGAAGGTGTTTTAAAATATTCCTCAGTCCTTTTCCACATGTTTTTGTATTTTCAATCAGAAAAATATTCCATCAACCTTCAGAAGATTGATGTTGAAGGTAACCCACAGTCAGTCATATTTTGGACTCCTTTAATAAGAAAATACTCCACACAGTCCACCTATACAGATTTTATTGATTCTTTCATTCATCCTATGGTCAACCTGCTGAACAACAACATGCAGCCCAAAATTAGTGAGGAAATTAAGAAGGTCCTACAATTTTCAGAATGAAATAGGACAGGAATTTGGTACCTCTATCAAAAACATATAGAGATAAGGGTATATGAATCAAATCTTATTCCATATAAACTGCTCAAATACCTCCCAATGAGGTTATTTTCCCTTGAGTATATAAGACAAATTCTTAATTCTGATGGGATCAATTTCTTGGCAGCTAAGAAGAAGACACATTTCAAAATAAAGAATCAGGTTGGCCCTTTTATTTGTAATAACAGAGATGCAGGTCCAGAGGATGAAAAGTATTTGCAGGAGTTTAAATTCAATAAATTTTTTCTATGGTATTATGATCCTCTAGGAGTAATAAGTAAATTGAGAGTTAAATGCAAACTAACTCCTTATGTACATGAGAAGAAACCAGACATTGAGAAATACTCCAACCAATATGAATGGTTGGAAAACACCTTGACAGAGGTAGAGAAGCAAGGTGATACTTGTCAAATCTTGCAAACTCCGGCCCAAGAAGATAAAAACTCAAAACGAAGTAGAGAAGAAGGATCATACACTGTAGAGACAACTACTGAAACCAGATTTAAATTGATGTACAAGAAGAAGCCTAAATTAAATCTTGTCAATGAAGAAGTGGAAACAATAGAAGTGATTGACATAGATACAACAACAAAGGACAATGCACCTCCTACAATGATTAAAGAAACACATCAATCTTCAACTTCAAACACTCAGCTTACTCAGAAGCAACAAAATGTTGAAATGTCCTCATCTAGAAAAACAGTAGAGAAAGAGATGGACATTATGCAGAAATACAAAGAGATAAAGATGAGAAATGAAGCCTTGAAGACTGATACATATAACCAGTATTGGAAATAGTCACCTAGTGACCAAAGCATATTGCTTTCTGCTTTTGACTATAAGACAAGAAAGATGCAAATGACTTTCCTGCAGCCTATAGTAAAGCATCCCAAATCATTAGATGATTACAAAATGTCATGATATGAAGTTCAAGTAGATGATCTTCATCCTATTGATCAGATAGAATTTCACAAACAAACTAGTGAAATGCTTTATTCCACAATGAAAAATAAATAAATGAGTGTACATAAGCTTCAAAACACTCTTAGAAACATCAAATATCAGCTCAAGTTGGAAAAGGCATCCTCTCAAGCTAAGTAAATAGAATCAAATCACTAGAATATTTGGTTATTGAAGTAGGATATGATCCCATTAATGTCAAAGTTGCAGATGAATTGATTAAGAAGAAGAATGCAGACATTGATGCATTAAAGTAACAACTAAAGTTGCTTCCTACTGAAAATCCTCAAGCAAAGGAAGTGTTATAGGATAAAAATCAGAAAGATGAGATGATGAGTCTCATACTTCAGTTGACTGCCCAAATAAAGGAAATGGAGAATGAAATGGAAAAGTTGGTCCAGGAGAAAAAGGCTTGGGAAGAAAATCTTGTCACTGTAATTCCTGTAGTCACAATAGTTGTACCTTCTACACTAGAAGAATCATTGGCTCCTACAATCCCAATGGCTACAACACTTCTTGTCACCTCATCAACAAGTTCAGCAACAAAATCTTCAACAATAGCAGCATAGCCTAGAGATGAGGCAAATAAACTAGTAAAAGCTATGCAGGACATGTCTATTCAGACAAATGAAATTAACATACTTAAAGAACAGATGAAAAGTCTGGAAGATGAAAAGAAACTTGCTAAGATTATGCATAATAATGAAGAACAGAAGGAAAACAGGTTGAATGAACAATTGAAGAAGTTAGAGAAAGAACTAACACTAAAAGAACCAATGGCAGAAGCCAAGTAGCAGCTATGGGCCAATATTATTGAATCTATCAATGATATTTGGCCATCCATACAGTTTATCTATGAACATAAAGACTTATTCAAAGCAGCAACATAGGCTATCCAAAAGATAAAAGAAGAACTTGGTAAGAAGCCTAAAGAGGCTAATGAAATCATCAAATTCCTTAATTCCAAGAATAGGCAAGAACTAGAATAAATTGGAATTACTGACAGAACATAAACTATCCTAGAAATTAGGAAGGTTATTTCTAAAAATAATTTGATGATACAGCTAGAAGAGAAATGCCAGAATATGGAAGTTGCCATCACAAGGTTTATGATGAAGTTTTACACTCTCAGACAAAAAGGCCTTCCAAATCCATTAGTTATTCATGACAAATAATGAAGCAGGATTATTATGATAAGAATATGAGAGAAGTGGCTAAGGAGAAAGCCAATAACTGAGCCATGCAAGTTATTCCAACAGGGAAGGTACTTTACAAAAACTTTGAGAATATTTTTTACCTACAACGTGAGGTAAAACACTTATTTGTCAACAAGCCTACATTCTCAAAGTATACTGAAGCAGATGAAATATTTAGAAGGATGATGAAAATAAAATTGCCAGAAGCATAATTTTGGGAAAAGATGATTGATTTACTGTGAAAATAGTTTGCAGTAAAAACATAGCAGTAAAGATAAAACAGAGCAGTAACATTCTTGCAGTGAAAACAAGACAGTGAACAGTGAATAATAAAAAGTAAAACAACAGGTAAAAAGTTAAATATTATCAAAGTTTAAAGTGTATCAGTTGAAAGGTCATAGTGAAAATCAAAACAGAGATAAAGCTGCCAGCATAAAGGAAATTGCACTGCCTAACTACAACCTTTTTTGAGCAACAATCAGAGACAAATTAGTAGCAAAATATCAACAATTAAACAACAAATCAATAAAAGCAGGGACGACTTGCATTAGTTAGATAGTTTTCTTTATCTTCTTGCATGAAGATATTTCTTTTTCCTTGAATAATTCCTAAGTTGTTTTAAGATCTTTTGTAAGATTATTTGTACAAATAATTCTCATTTCGAAGTATTGAGTGTGGATGAATTGCTGAAAATTTCTATAGTTGTACTATTATGGAACCTGAGGGTGATTGTACCAATTTCAAGTCAGGAGACTGGATTAAATAAATAAAGAGATTATATTACATGATTCATGTGTTGGGCCATTACAATGAAGTACTTTATACTTGTTCAATTGTTTCTTTCTGAAGTTTTCACATGCTCATATGTTTTCTTAATCTAAATGATATAACTGGAATGTTATTACAGAATATGTTTAAATACACTCTTTCTTGAACTGTTTATCATTTATATATTTTTCTTCTGATATCCAGATAATGGAATTCTTATTTTCTCCCTTATTTCGATTGACCTATGTCTTTTTAGTCATTATCTAGATTTGAGAACCCTTAATTGCTCTCCTACCCTGATTGAAATCATTTTCACCATCAGCCTAAGGATTTGAAGTGACTAAACTATTTTGCCCTATGAATACTTCCCTTTAGAACATTGATCTTGCTTCTGCTGCTTGACACTTTGAATCCATTATCCCAATGGAATACATACCTACATCTATCCATCTGAGTAATTGATTTCACCACCAAACCAAATCCAAAATCGAAATCCCAAGTAATCCTACATAACTAGCCTAAAATCAACTACAATCAAAAAAGATAAATGATATAGAGAGAGCCATCTATTAGCATTAGGAAGGCTAGATCCTAAGGCTTAAAAGTAGGTTTGTGGTTACCTCTAATATTCTTTAAACCAAAAAAAATAAACAACCCTTTGAGAATTATTGGCGTGATAACATATTGGCGACCATACTAGGGATACTAACCAGTCCTCGGTGTTTAAAATTAATCTTAAAGGAAATAGTTCTACTTATATTTTCACCTTAAGATTGTTTTGAAAGATTGTTAGTAAAATTTAAATTAAAAATTGAAATTTTGGCTTCCAGAAGAGTCTACTATACCAGATCTAATCCAGATCTAGAACCTGCTGTAATAGTAGATAATTCTGACATAATTGTAAAGAAAAACAAAAAATTAGAAATTTTAGGTAATAAAAATTCATTGATCAAAGCAAATTCTCTTCCCAATAAATTATCAAGTTTAAAAGACATTGAATTTGATTTAGCTTTTGAGAAATATTTGTTTAAAACAAAATCAAAAAGTGACATACATAATAGTGTAATAGATCTTGATGTCATTTCATTCATTGAAAGTAAGAAGGAAATTGTTTCACTAGATTCAGATGAAAAAACCCTAGAATTTTATGATAAACTTGATGCTTTAACTATAACTTTGATTAAGGAAAATGATGAGGCTTATTTTCAACATTCAATTGAATTGATTGCTTTATTGCCTATACCCCTAAGAATTTGTAGGTTCATCCTTGTTTAGTACCACCTCATCTATTATTTCCACCACACTTCATTCCACAAAATCCTTCATTCCTAAGCTTCCACTTCAACCTAGAGTTTTATTTACAACCCAAAATACTGCAATTTCATCCTCTAGCACTATTACTGCATATTCAAACACTTCAACCACATTTCCAAGCACCTCTTCTAGTATCCCAACTACATCTTCAAGTGTTCCTACCTCATCTACAAGTACTTCAAGCTTATCACCAAATAATTCAAACTTATCTCCTAGCCAAGCTAGAATCCAAGCCATGGCTGCCAGATATGCCCCATTGGTCCTACAAGCCCCTCTAGATGCCATGCCCCAATATTACCAAAGCAAAATCTTTCAATTTGATGGTACTAGTCATTACACTGCCCAAAAACATGTTAACAAAATGAAAGGTTATTTTGAACTGCATGAAATAGATGAAGCTAATGTTAAGATGAGAATTTTTGCTCAATCCTTAGCTAGTGATGTAAAGAAGTGGTTTAAAGGTTTGATTTCTAGTAGTATTGTCGATTTAGCTGCTTTCCATAAGATGTTTCTTAATAGATGGGAGAAAAAGAAGAATCCATTACAAAAAATTTCTGAATTTGAAAACATAAAAAGAGCACATAATGAAATAGTTCAGGACTATTGTACAAGTTATAACAGTATTTACAATGCAGTCCCTGCCAATCTTAAACCTCCTCCAGAATTTGCCCTGATCAAATGCCATGATGGATTTGATACAAATATGGCTTACCAATTGAGAGAGAGAAACCCATAAACCTTAGAGTAGATGCAAATTAATTTTGTAAGTGTAGAAGCAAACTTGTTAGCCAAGAAAGCTAGATTGAGAAATGAAAGGAGAGTTACAATAAAAGAGGAAACATCAACCTCAGATCTTAAAATAGATAGCTTAGAAAAAACATTAGAAAAAATGATGGATAGATTAGATAATATGGAAAGGAAGCCATAGTGGGATAACCAACAATAAGGTCCTCAAATAATAAATCCCAATTTTAGGAAAAACACCAACACTGGTAAATCTAGAGAATCAACTCCTGATCAAACAATAAGACCACCTTTCCAAGAGAACTATGCTGAAAGTTATCCCCAAAACGAAGATGATGAAGACACTCAGATTAATCTAATGGTAATTAATGATGATAATACCAATTTTCTTACAAAAGAAGAACAAGAATTATATGAACTACAACAATTACAATTAGAATCGGGTGAGTCTTTTGATTACAAGCAAGGTTATGAGTTTGAAATTACAAGAAATATAACCTTAGGAGCAAGAAAAATGTAGAAGCACCTACTGAGAAATTTGCTCAAACTGAAACAAAGAAAATGGTAGAAGCTCCCACAAACAAAGTACTAAAAATCCTTCCTAGGGAACCCAGCAAAACTCTAGTTCAAATTAGAAAAATTCAAATCCTCGTTAGAAAATTTCTAGTCCTAAAATTGTTGACATTATAGATATTGATGTTAAAACTTGAGCTGATCCTAAAAAATATACTGTTGCTAAGATAACAATGTCTGCCAAAAAAAACAACTTTAGATCCAAAAAAATTTGTTGTTGATCCAAAATTAACTGATCCTAAAACAACTAATGCCAAAATAGTTGTTGAAACCTAAAAAACTTCCAAAGTTACCACTACAACTCAAATTGTCTCTGAAAAGAAGATAAAAAGCAGCAAAATAGTGGAAACAAAAACAAAAAATGAAAAACCAGCTGTAGAAAAATAAGAGAAACATACCCAAACTGCAGTTACAAAAGAAGAAATAATTTAGTTAGGAAAATCACAAGCACCATTTAACATCCAAAATGAAATTGCAAAACTGAAGATACCAATTCCTTTAACAGAATTGGTAAAGCATCATTTATAAAAATCACAGATCACTGACACATTAAACATAAATGAAGGAGAATACTTTTTCAATTTGAGTGATGACCAACCAGAATTAATATTTGGTCCTGAAGTAAATGGAAAACACCAGGAAGGAGGAGTTCCTCCTTTCTACATTAGCTTGACTGTTCATGATTAGATTTTACATAATGCTATGCTAGACTCAGGAGCTTCACATAATTTAATGCCAAAAACCATTATGGAAACTTTAAATTTAGACATCACTATACCTTATAAAGATCTTTTCTCATTTGATTCTAGTAAAGTGAAATGTCTAGGTTTAATCAAATATTTTTGTGTCACTCTAGTCCAATACCCTGGAAAAATTATAGTCATGGATATTGTAGTAGCTGATATCCCTCCTAAGTATGGAATGTTGTTATCTCGCTCATGGGGAGAAAAACCACATGGATATCTACAATTAGACATGTCTTATGCCACTATTTCAGTATTTGGCCAACCCAAGAAACTTTACAGAGAGACATTAATGAAGTACATGGTTAGTAGTGTAGAAAGACCTAAAAATTATCCTATTTATTCTACACCTACTGATATGGACTCCTTCATTTTATGTAACTCTGAAACTGGTATAGAGAATAACACAGAATTAAAATAGAAAAAGAAATACCCAGATAGTGAGAACATATTTCATGAATCAATGTGGCATCTAGACTTTGATGGATTAGTGAACAAATTAGGAGCAGGAGATGGAGCTTGGATTCACAACATGGAAAAAAATCATGCAGAAGGTCATGCCTTTAGATTAAATTTCAAATGTACAAACAACATGGCAGGGTATGAAGCTCTGATTTTAGGATTGCAGATTGTTAAAAATTTAGGAGGCAAAAGATTTTCTATCATGGGAGACTCTGATTTAATTGTAAAATAGATTAGAGGAGAATATTCTGTGTATAATCCTAGATTAAACCAATATAGAGAAAAAACTTTACATCTAATGAAATAATTTCTTGAGTGTGACTTTTCTGTAATTCCTAGAAACAAAACATACAAGCACACAATTTAGAAACTTTTGCTAGTACTTGTAATATGCATTTTCAACCAAATCATCAATATACAACAGAGGTAAAACACAGACCTACTATACCAAATAATCTAAAATATTGGCAGATATTTTCGCAAGATGAACAAACCTATAATTTCATGAATGTTGAGGGATAATTTCACAGTTGTAACATAGACACAGATTGTACAGTAGATGATAAAATAGACAGTGAAATAGATGTAAATAACTCAGATTTCACTAAACCCACTAAATTCACTTATGTAGAAATAGATAATTTAGAAAAAGTAGAAATAGAAGAATTAGTAGATGATGATTCTAACCTTTTAAACATTAATAATAGTTTTTTACCTAAGGGATTAGCCCCATTAGAAGATCTTTTTGATTCAAATGACATTGCAAGAAAACCAAAGATGGAACCATTAAGATTAGATATAGAAGAAAGCAATATAGGAACAGAACAAAGGCCTAAACTCATCAAACTTTCAAAAGCCTTATCTCAAGAAGAAAAATTGAAATACATAGCTCTATTTAAGGAATTTCAGGATGTATTTGCATGGAGTTATGAAGACTTAAAATCTTATGACACTAGCATAATACAACAAAAAATACCCATAAAAGAAGATCAAAAACTTTTCAAACAGAAGCTTAGAAGACTCAATCTAACTTTAATGCCTTCAATTGAAAAAGAGGTAAAGAGACTGTATGAAGCACAGATAATTGCACCTATCAGATATTCTAATTGGGTTTCAAACTTAGTTCCCAATAGGAAAAAGATATGGGAAATCAGACTTTGTGTTGATTTCCAAAATTTAAATAAAGTGTCCCTAAAAGATAAATATGCTCTCCCCAAGATGGATCATATTTTACAGAGGGTGGTTGGTTCATCCAGGATTTCATTACTTGATGGATTTTCTGGGTACAAACAGATTTTAGTTCAGCCAGAAGACCAACCAAAGACTGCATTTAATACTCCTTGGGGTACTTTCATGTATGTGAAAATGCCTTTTGGATTAATGAATGCAGGAGCCACCTTTCAGAGAGAAATGGATATAGATTTTTCTAAATAAATTCATGATTTTCTCGTGATTTATCTAGATGATATAACTCTATTTTCAAAAACTGATAATGAACATCTAGATCACCTAAGACAAGTGTTTATCAAATGCAGGAGATTTGGCATTTCTTTGAATCCTAAAAAGATTCTCTTTGTACTTGAATAAGGCAAACTATTAGGGCATATTATATCGAAAGAGGGAATTAGGATAGAGCCAGCTAGAATAGAGGCCATTTTCAACATAAGCCATCCTAGAAATATTAAAGAATTGTAGGCTTTCTTAGGTAAAATCAAAATTTTCAGAAGATTCATTTCAAAATTATCAGAAATAATTAGAGAACTCAATAACATGTTGAAAAAATACTCAGCACTTAAATGGACTGTAGAGGCTAAACAATCATTTGAATCAATCAAAAAAGCCCTTACTAGAACACCAGTCCTAATAAGTCCTGATTTCAAAAAATATTTCATTCTTTTTTCTTTTGCTTCAGAACATACTATTGCTGCAATATTACTACAGAAAAATGATTATGGCTATGAACAACCCATTTATTTTTTTCAAAAAATCACTTAGAGATGCCACTTTAAAGTATAACATAATGGAAAAGTAGGCACTAGCTTTAGTGAAGGCTATCAAAGACTTTACAATGTACATCTTGTATACAAACATCATAGGATATGTTCCAAATTTAGTAGTGAAGGACAATCTAACTCAGAATGGGCTTGATGGTAAAAGAGGAAAATGGATCGCCACCATTTTGGAATATGACATGGAAATTAAACCCATCAAACACATTAAAGGTCAAGGTTTAGCCAAACTCATGGATGAATCAAACTCTCATGCTTTAGATATAAATTTTATTTCCCAATTAGATGATCAGGAAGAGATGGCGACTCCACAGATGAATAAAGCCTTTTCAGATTCACCATGGTATGCAGATATCCTATTTTTATTACTAAATTTACAAGCTCCTCCTGGATTGTCAAGAACTAAAGCTAGATTTTTAAAGTTAAAGGAAATGAAATTTTGTATCATAGATAATGCACTATTTTGGAAAGATCATGATGGCATTTTATTGAATTGTTTTCTTAAATATGAAGCTAGTAAATTTATGGAAGAGTTTCATGTTGGTGAATGTGGAGGTCACCTTTACTAGAAGTCAACTGCAGGTAAAATCTTGAGAGCTGGTCTTTACTGGCCTACACTTTTTGCAGATGTGAAAAATTATGTGACGTCCTATCACAAATGCCAAATATTTGAAGGGAAGAAAAAGCTACTACCTTTACCCCTTAAATCCATCTCCATAGAAATTCCATTTCAGCAATGGGGTTTAGACTTCATTGGTGAAATTCACCCACCATCCTCAGCCCAACACAAATGGATTTTGACAGCCACAGATTATTTCACTAAGTGGATAGAATCCATTCCTTCTAGGCAAGTCACAAATACTATCATAATCTCATTTCTAGAAAACAACATACTGTCAAGATTTGGATGCCCCCAAAAGCTCTTTACTGATAATGCAATTGCTTTCAAGTCTAAAAATATGATTGAATTCTGTAATAAATACCACATTACCCTTGGCCATTCCATTTCCTATTACCCTCAAGGTAATGGTCTTACTGAATCCTCCAAAAAAAACCTTGTTAATATAATCAAGAAACTACTAGAATACAATAAAAAGACCTCGAACAAAAGGTTAGTTAATGCCTTATGGGCAGACAGACTTACCACAAAGAAGTCCATTGGTACATCCCCTTATCAACTTGTTTATGGGATGGATGTTTTTTTCCCATCCTCTTTAGGAGTACCAGTGATGAAGATGATCCAAGAACTGCAGGTAGCAACCAATGATATCCAGAGAAGGATAAATCAAACCATACACTTGTAGAAAACCAGGGAGGAAGTCTATCTCAAGTCTCAAGTTGTTCAAGATAAGATTAAAAAGATGTTTGAAAAGAAGACTAAGGAAGATTATTTTTACATAGGTGACAAAGTTCTTAAGTGGGATTCCAGGAGAGAAGAGAAAGGTAAACATGGTAAATTTGATTTCCTATGGAAATGTCCCTATGTCATTTATGGTTACAGAGGTAAAAATGCATTATTTTTGAAGGATTTGGATGGATCAAATCTGCCAGGTGGACCTATCAATGGTAGAATGATGAAGCATTACTATTCCCTAGAATAACCTTAGTTCAGTTTATTTACTTTACTCATTGTACATAACATTGCAGAGTTTAGATGGGATTGGATGTTTTTCTTACAAAGTTGAAGCCCAAAGAGAAGGCCCTAATCTTTGAAAGACAACATATCATAAGTATAAATAATGTAGAGCTCAAAAAATAGTTATAAGGTAAAAGCACAGTCAAAATTCAAGGCTACTGATCTTAAAGTTCTTGAAATTTCACTAGGAAATGCCATCCCCATGTGGAGCCACTGTTAGGGTCCTATAATAATAGGATTCATAATTTTGAATTGACTTTTAATAAGTCTTGTAATATGTACATAATTTTCTTTCTGCAGAATTGTTTTCCCATATTAAAAATAAAAAATGTAAAGGGGGTAAAAGTCATAAAAGAAAAATCAAAGGACTTGAAAGAAAAAAGATCAAAAAGAATAAAAAATGAACCCCAAATAAAAAAGAGATAAAAATATATCATGGAAGTGATTCAAATTCAAATGCCACTACATTTTACTTCACTTTGAAAAATAATATTGTGTGCAACTTGTCAAAAAATACCACAATCCATGAAGGTCAAACTGCTTAATCTTGACCTTTCATGATTTAAATTTCATCTTGATAGATAAAGAATAAAGATCTAGCCAAACTCTTTAATCTTGGCAGATCAGCAGTTAGGTAGATAATAATAAGGAGCTCAACAGTTCTATATGAGCCCTTGGAAGAAATAAAGATATAATTATTTAGTTTTTTGTTTAAAAGAAAAATGAATAAGGGTTTGCAAGCTCAAATGCTCCCACAGAAATAAAGAAAAAATTGCTAGGGTAGAAGATGGGTAGGCATAAACAGTTTTCACAAGGCATGGATAGAAAAAAAATGGTCATTTCATTTACTAACTTCCTCTCAAAATCATTACCCTTGTAAAAATGCCCCATCCCCTTCATTTTTACTCTTTCCCCTTATTTCATTCTTTTCTCCCTTGCAAAAAATCCCTTTTCCTAAGTTAAAACACATTTTCATTGGGAAAAGTAAAAAATACCTTGAGTAATTTCCCTTTATTCAAAAAACACCCAAAAACCCCTAAAAAAACTTTATCCTAAGTTTAAATGATTAAATTATATGTCGGACCCCACTACAAATATCCCTCCCCGACATAAGTTTTTACATTAACACTTAGTGAAATTCTCGCACTAGGTAACATTTCATTGTATAGTATTAACATTTAACTTTATTTATTAACTCCGACATTAAACCTTTATCCCTTTAATTAATTCCTTTATATGTATATCCCAACTCATACATAGTTTCGTTTCCCGACATATGATATATATTGGGCCCATTACGTATTAAACCCCACTATTATAAAGTCCCACTTTCCCTAACCACATTGGTTCTATATTTAACCCTATCGCATAACTTAAAATCCCGACCCCATGTAATATAAACCACAACTTATATGCTTATATAACCAATCACATCAAATATCCTGGGCCCCACGCTGTCAAATCTCGATACTCCATTGCATCATCCCATCCATCAGATCATCACTGACCAGATCTAACGACCAGCAAGCCTTGTCGCACATTCGATAGCCCGATCCTTAACCACAAGCCAACCTTTTAATATCCGTGGTTTTTGGAGCTCTACTCCTGGCTACGTGGCTAATTACCATTCGATCACATCGATCCAAACAATACCGCCAACCACCTTTTTCTTGTGCGAAAGCCATTCAGTGGTATTATTGCTTGTTGAGGAAACCACCTTGCCCATTTGAATTGACTATGCATTCAATGTAAACACTATTTGTTAAAAATGCATATTAGCTGCCCATTACACCCTTTTACCATTTATGTTACATTTTTTCTCATAATAGAGACTGCCGACCTATTTCTGAGCAACCATATAACTCAACCGACCTTATTTCAAGCCATTTTACCAGAAATCAAGACTATTTGCTACTACATCTAGTGCAGAACTCAAATCGAAGCATTATAAAGACCAAAAGAACCTTAGAAAAGCCTTCCGCTACCTCAGAACCCTTCTACAAAACATAATCCTCATTTTATCTAGGTATTCATCAAATAAAATACCCGTTCCTCAATGATATAAAGAAGGAATTCAAGTAATTGAATTAATTTAGGAGTTTTAGCAGACCAAAAGCTCCTATTGACTTCCCTATCCTTTTCTGCAGACCCTAGTTTTCCTTTTACAAAATTCTAAGGTACTGAGGTTTCTTTGGGTTACAAAGAATTCAGTTTGATTAATTAAATCAAGTAAAAGCCTCTACAAACCTAAAAATAATCCCTGGAGCTTCCCAAATCATTTTTTCTGCAAACCCTGGACCTATTTTTACAGAATTCTGAGGTATTAATATTGTTTTTAATCATAGAGATTACAAATTGAACAAGTTTAAACCTTTGAAGGTCAGAATATAGACTCTTGTTTCATCCTAAATCAGTCTGCAAACTGTTATTATCTTTCACAGGTGCTCCTAAAGGCCTAAATCATTTTTTCTTAAATCAAAGATTAATAAATTGAAGAAATTAACAAAACAATGGCTTCCAAAATCATTGTATCTGTCAATCCTCTGCAACCTTCTGTTGTAGATGTAGAACACAATCCCTTGGTTGACATAGACTTCAAGATTAATGACAGAGTCACCGAATTTAATCTTCTTGAGCTCCACTGCTGGAGCCATCAAAAATCCATAGACCAAGAAGATGAGGTTTTCATTTGGGAATCTAATTTGCCAAAGTATGTATTCCCACAAACTTTACAGTACCTAGAAGTAATAAGAATTTGTCAACCTTGCTATTTCCCTGACCAAAGAGCCATAATAAACCCTGAAAAAGAAATTATGTTTACTATTACAGCTGAATCAATTAATCAAATTCTCTTGATCCAATCCAAGCCAGATAAAACCCTTTTGTCCATTGAGGCCCTTACACAGTTATACCTGAATCTGGACTTCCCCAAGAGGTTCTAGATATTCCAAACTTTCATGCCTTCATCTGGATAAATTTCCAAGATAAATTCTCCTTACCCATCTGCAAAATTTTCTGAAAGAACCAAAAATATCATTAGCATGTTGTATTTTATTCTTGGTTATTTCATAGATGAGCATGTTGATGCTGCAGTACTAGTTTTTTTTATCTAATTTCACACCTGGCCAGCCTTCTGCTACCATTTTCAATTTTTCCCAATACCTTACTGACAATATGCATGAAAAACTTGTTAAAATTCCTAAAGAAGGTGTTTTCAAATATTCCTCAATCCTTTTCCACATGTTTTTGTATTTTCAATAAGATAAATTTTCCATCAACCTTCAAAAGCTTGATGTTGAAGGTAATCCACAGTCAGTCATATTTTGGACTCCTTTAATAAGAAAATACTCCACACAGTCCACCTATACATAGTTTATTGATTCTTTCATTCATCCTATGGTCAACTTGCTAAAGAGCAAAATGCAGCCCAGAATCAGTGAGGAAATTAAGAAGGTCATATATATTGTCAGAACATAATAGGACAAGAGATTGGTACCTCTATCAAAACAATACAGAGATAAGGGTATATGGATCAAATCTTATTCCATATAAATGTCCCAAATACCTCCCAATGAGGTTATTTGCCCTTGAGTATATAGATAGATTATTAATTCCGACGGGATCAATTTCATGGCAGCTAAGAAGAAGACACGATTCAAAATAAAGAATCGGGTTGGCCCTTTTATTTTTAATAACAGAGATGCATGTCCAGAGGCAGAAAGTACTTGCAGGAGTTTAAATTTAGTACAAGTTTTCTATGGTATTATGATCCTCTAGGAGTAATAAGTAAATTGAAATTAAATGAAAACTAACTCCTTATGTACATGAGAAGAAACCAGACATTGAGAAATACTCCAACTAGTATGAATGGTTGGATAACACCTTGACAGAGGCAGAGAAGCAAGGTGATACTAGTCAAATCTTGCAAACTCCAGCCCAAGAAGATAAAAACTCAAAAATAAGTAGAGAAGAAGGATCATACGCTACAGAGACAACTACTAAAACCAAATTTAAATTGATGCACAGGAATAAGCCTAATTTAAATCCTATCAATGAAGAAGTGGAAACAATAGAAGTGATTGACACAGATACAACAACAAAGGACAATGCACCTCATACAGTGATTTAAGAAACATATCAACCTTCAAATTCAAACACTTAGCTTATTCGGAAGCAACACAATGTTGAAATGTCCTCATCTAGAAAACCAACAGAGAAGGATATGAACATTATGCATAAATACAAAGAGATAAATATGAGAAATGAAGCCTTGAATACTGATACATATAACCAGTATAAGACTAGAAAGATGAAAATGAACTTCCTGTAGTCTATAGTAAAGCTTCCCAAATCATTAGCTGATTACGAAAATTCATCATATGAAGTTCAAGTAGATGACCTTCATCCTATTTATCAGATATAATTTCACAAACAAGCTAGTGAAATGCTTTATTCCACAATGAAAAATCAAGAAATGAGTGTAGAGAAGCTTCAAAACACTCTTGGAAACATCAAAGATAAACTCAAGTTGGAAATGGAATCCTCTCAAGCTAAGGACAATATAATCAAATCACTGGAAGATTTGGTTATTGAAGTAGGATATGATCCTAGTAATGTCAAATTTGTAGATAAATTGATTAAGAAGAAGAATGCAGACAATGCTGCATTAAAGAAACAACTAAAGCTGCCTCCTACTTAACATCCTCAAGAAAATTAAGTGTTACAAGATACAAATTAGAAAGATGAGATGATGAGTCTCATACTTTAGTTGACTGCCCAAATAAAGGAAATGGAGAATGAAATGGACAAGTTGGTCCAGGAGAAAAAGGCTAGGGAAGAAACTCTTGTCACTGTAATTTTTGCAGTCATAACAACTGTGCCTTCTACATTAGCAGAATCATTGGCTCCTACAGTCCCAATGGCTACAACACTTCTTGTTACCTCATCAACAACTTCAGCAACAGAATATTCAACAACATCAACAAAACCTATAGATGAGGAAAATAAACTAGTAAAATCTATGCAAGACATGTCTATTTAGACAAATGAAATTAACAGACTTAAAGAACAGCTGAAAAGTCTGGAATATGAAAAGAAACTTTCTAATATTATGCACAAGAATGAAGAACAGAATGCAAACATGTTGAATGAACAATTGAAGAAGTTAGAGAAAGATCTAACACTAAAAGAACCAATGGCACAAGCGGAGAAGGAGCTATGGGCCAATATCATTGAATCTATCAATGATATTTGGCCATCCATATAGGTTATATATGAATAGAAAGACTTAGTCAAAGCAGGAAGAGAAGATATCCTAAATATAAAATAAGAAATTGGTAAGAAGCCTAAAGAGGCTAATGAAATCATCAAATTCCTTAATTCCAAGAATAGGCAAGAACTAGAAGAAATTGGAATTAATGAATGAATAGAAACCATCCTAGAGATTAGGAAGGTTATTTCTAAAAGTAATTTGATGATACATCTAGAAGAGAAATGCCAGAATATGGAATTTTCCATCACAAGGTTCATGATGAAGTTTGACAGTCTCAGACAAAAAGGCCTTCCAAATCCAGTAGTTATTCATGACAAACTAATGAAGTAGGATGATTATGATAAGAAGATGAAAGAAGTGGCTAAGGAGAAAGCTAATAACTCAGCCATGCAAGGTATTCTAATAGGGAATGTACTTTACAAAAAAATTGAGAATCTTTTTTACTTGCAGCATGAGGTAAAACACTTATTTGTCAACAAGCCTACATTCTCAAAGTATACTGAAGTAGATGAAATATTTAGAAGGATGATGAAAATAAAATTGCCAGAAGCAGAATTTTGGGAAAATATGACTGATTTACTATGAAAATAGTTTGCAGTAAAAATAAATCAGTAAAGATAAAAAAGAGCAGTAACATTCTTGCAGTGAAAACAGGATAGTGAACAATGAATGATAAAAATTAAAACAATAGGTAAAAAGTTAAAGAGTATTAGAGTTTAAAGTGTATAAGTTGAAAGGTCAGAGTGAAAATAAAAGCATATATAAAGCTTCCAGCGTAAAGGACAATTCACTGCTTAACTGCAGCCTTCGTTGAGCAACAATCAAAGACAAATACACAGCAAAATATCAACAATTAAACAACAAATCAATAAAAGTAGGGACAACTTGCATTAGTTAGATAGCTATCTCTATCTTCTTGCATGAAGATATTTTTTTTCCTTGAATAATTCCTCAGTTGTTTTAGGATATTTTGTAAGGGTTTTTGTATAAATACGTCTCATTTTGAAGTATTGAGTTTGGATGAATTGCTGAACATTTCTATAGTTGTACTATTCTGGAACCTGAGGGTGATTGTACAATTTCAAGTCAGCATACTGGATTAAAGCAATAAAGAGATTATATTATAGGATTAATGTGTTGGGCCATTACAGTGAAGTACTTTCTACTTGTTCAATTGTTTCTTTCTCAAGTTTTCACATGCTCATATGTTTGCTTAATCTAAATGATATAACTGGAATGTTATTACAAAATATGTTAAAATACACACTGTCTTGAACTTTTTATCATTTATATATTTTTCTTCTGATATCCAGATAAGGGAATTCTTAATTGCTCCCTTATTTTGATTGACATCTGTATTTTCAGTCATTATCTGGATTTGAGAACCCTTAATTTCTCTCTTACCCCGATTGAAACCATTTTTACCATCACCCTAAGGATCTGAAGTGACTAAACTATCTTGCCCTATGAATACTTCCCTTTAGAACCTTGACCCTGCTTCTGCTTCTTGACACGTTGACTCCATTAGCCCTATGGAATACAAACCTACATCTATCCATCCGAGTAAGTGATTTCACCACCAAACCAAATCAAAAATCAAAATCCCAAGTAATCCTACATAACTAGCCTAAAATCAACTACAATCAACAAAGATAAATCATATAGAGAGAGCCCTCTCTGAGCATTAGGAAGGCTAAATCCTAAGGCTTAAAAGTAGGTTTATGGTTACCTCTAATATTCTTTAAACCAAAAAAAAATAAACAACCCTTTGAGAATTATGGGAGTGATAACACCTTCTCTTCTTCATTCTTCTACAGTAAAAAACTGCTACCTTTTTAGGAGAGGAAAAGGGAAAAATGAGAAATTGCCTTTGATAATCAAGACTAGCTAAAACTGGAGCTTCTGCAAAGTCCTTCTTGATCCTAGAGAATGACTCTCTAACTTCAAAAATACACTTGACTTCTTTGTATTTCTTCAACATGTCAGTGGTCTCTCTTACAATCTTAGCGTAATTAGGCACAAACCTCCTTAGGAAATTAATTATGCCTAAGAATACCTATATCTATTTTTTCTTACTTGGCATTAGAATATTTTTGATGGCATATACCCTCTTGGGGTCAATCTTTAATCCTTATATTGCCACTATGTGACGCAATAAATTACCCTCACTCATATCAAATTGTGACTTATTCGAATTTAGAGACAAGCCACACTTCCTGTACTTTTCAAAAATAAGTTTCAAATGATGGAGATATTCCTCATCAAGATTAGAAAAGACAGTTATGTCATACAAATAGATCACAACAAATTTGTATTTTTCCCCAAAAAAAACTATGCTACTTTCTCTTTGAAAGGTGGCTCCACCATTTATGAGGCCAAAATACATCTTGACGTACATGAAGGTTCCCCAAGGTGTGGTAAAATATATTTTCTTCTGATCCCCAAGATGTACGATAAACTGATTATATCCAAAGAACCCATCCATCATGGATAGTCGGGATGATTCAACCACTTCCTGCAAAATGTAATCCATCTTGGGCAAGGGGTAGTTATCCTTTAGAGAATCTCTATTTAGATTTCTAAAGTCCACACATAATATGGTTCACCCATTTTTCTTCCTAATAGGGACTAAATTTACCACCCAATCTGAGTATCGTAGAGGCGCAATAATCTTATCCTAGAGTAGCTTCTTAATCTCTTTTTCAATCAGTGGGAGTAGTAAGGGGTTTATTTTCCTAAGATTCTGCTTATAGGGCTTCATTCCATCCTTCAAAGGTTTTTTTGTTGAATGATACTGGGATCGAATGTCTTCAAATCATCATAGGACTAGGAAAAATCATCAATATATTTTTTTAAAAGCTCAAGATAATTTTCCTTGTATTCTTTTGGGATCCTTTTAGCTAACTTAACAATTCTATGCTGATGCTCTGTGCCAATATTGTAGTCTTCTATATCCTCCCTGTGCGCCTACATTGTTGGATGGATAGGTACGTCATTTGCATTAAAAAATATTTCTAGAGGAACCAACGCTCTAGGAATTGTGTTTCCCTTCAGCTGCAAAATTTTATGGCCAACAATTGTTCCCCCCCAATATACTTGTTGTTCTTCCTATGCATCTTTGTCTTCTTGGTCTATCACTGAATTAGATGTTTTCCAATTACCTCCATGAAAGGTTTGATCTGATACTCATCCTAAAAATCCTGCCAGTATTTCACATTATCTGTTACAGAGGGTCTATACCTGACTTCAACCTCATATCTGAGAAAAGGGTTCTGTGGTGGCTTTAAAGTTCTTGCTGTAGTTTCTAAAAAATAAACCATCATATTATACTCTATAGGTAGAAATTGGATATTGAAGGTTGGGAATAAATTTTCAATTAAGTCACATACCTCATTTCTGTAGAACCTCATCCTTGGATGCTTGGTTTGGAACTGATTCCTAACTTATTTTAAAATCAACTCTGAATCTCCATAAACTAGCATACAATCAACCTTCATATTTCTAGCATCTTGCATGCCCAACACCAAGGCCTTGTATTCTAAAATGTTATTTGTAGCATCGAATTCCAACTTGTATGCAAGATCGATGATACTACCTCCAGGAGATTTCAGGAATGCTCCTGCTCCATTTCCTTCTCTGGAGTAGGCTCCATCAAAATACGGATTCAACACACTCTTAGACTTTTCTTTTTGAAAATGATCTTGTGAGTGATTCTCCATTTGAGTATCCTACACAACTAGATCTTCCATTTCTAACATAAAACATGAAAATTCCTTCTCCAGGGCATATATTAGAGAATTCTTAGAGTTATCTTCTCTTGTAACTATTTTCACAAACTTAGATTCTGTGTACACTCTTCTCCACCAAAGAATAGGATAGTGGCATATAAGGTATAATTTGATAGACCCTCTAAGCTTCATCCCCTAGGATCCGGAGAGGATCATACCAAATCTAGAAGGAATATATGCAACCACACTATCCATCACTAAAAATTTTGTAGTAATTTAGGCCAGATTGAGAACCATGTCTTTAATCATTCCTAGACACTTGACTCGTTTGGAATCAAAGGAATACAAGTCCTTATATGACCTATGTTGTGGTGGATTTGACACACGGGTGTACGAAATCGCACGCGTTTAGAGAATGTGGTCTTTTCTTTAAACCATAAGTAACAGGTAATATCTGGGGGGGAGATCAGAAGTATAAAACTTAAATGAAGTAATACACTAAAGTACGCTCCGTTAAAAAACTAAAACTAAAAACACAAAAAGAAGCTATATAGATAGTTCCAAATAGTAACAAGGTAAACAACGGCTCGATGGCCTTCTTCTTATTGAATGCTTGGAATGAAAACAAATCTTACCCACTTGCCAAAGGGCCTAGGCAGTGGCTCTAGGACCCGATGCAAGGATGTTTTTCCTTCAAGTTCTGCCTTCTGATGCAATTCAACTCTCTCTCTTTGCTGCAATGGGCTAAGATTGTTGGGTGGCCAACAATTGAGTCCTCTTCTTCAGCTCCTGCTCCTTGGGTCACACAATACAATAGTGTTGCTTGGGCAACTTTGGCCAGCATAACTTTGTGATCACCCATTGTTCATCTCTTTGAGGGTTTATATAGGTGAGCTTTCAAACCTCCTTCCCTCCCTTGGTACATAGTGGATGGTGACCCAAGGGAGGGGAATTATTCCATTGCGTGCTGAAATATGCTTTTGTGTGCTCACACAAGGCCTAAGGAGGCACTGGTGCTATCCTTAGGCGGCTTTCACATAAGGAGAAATTTTCCTTTGGTTGCTTGTGGTCCCAGAAAGTGACTTTTTTCCACTTCCAGGAATGTGCGCTTATCGGGCTCCAGTGTGCGCAGAAGGCACTCTTTTCGAAGGAAAAAGCACGCATTTGAGCATTTATGACTAGTTCAATTTTTATTTGCTCAAAACCTTAGAGATTCTTGATTCCATAATATATTCCTGTCCTATAAATCCTTGGGCTCGACATTAATTGATGTCGTCTTTTGCTATACGATTTTCCAGTGTTAACATTTTCCCCCTAATGTGTGAGCTCTAGGAATAATTGTATAGCCGAAATACATTATAGTTTCTTTTCTGTATCATACGCAGAGAGAGAGAGAGAGAGAGCGAGGCTTGCATGTAGAAGGACAACATCTTGCACCGTTTCTGAGATAACCATGGCCTAAGGGACCCCCTATAAGCAGAAAAAATATACAACATATTTGAAAAATTTCAACGAGGCGGGCATGTCCCATGCTCGTGATGCTATGGATAGTTAAACAAAATTGACAGATACATGTGCTATTTGTGTCACTACTGCGGTAGTGATGTTGGTTGTTGCTAACGACGACTGTTGACGCCCTCAAGGGAATTTTTTATTTGATGATAGGTGGAATGTGGTACCCATATGCGTAATCTTGGTATGGCATATCACTACGCAATGTACGCATATTTACTGGCTAGGACCTTCCCGTGTAAGCATTGTTGCCAGAGACACTTATAAAGGCACGGGTCTTCGACGGATCTTGATCAAAGTGCAATGGTTGTGAGGTACGATACCATCATGACATGAAAGCTTTTGTTGTAGTCGAATTTCAAGAGGATCGATGACATATATGGACAATGATGTCTCCCATAGTGCCACCCGAGGATACCCCTTTGCATGGGGAGGGGTTATCCAAGGTATCGCTTCCTTTTTGGAAAAGAGGTGTTGATGTCGACAAAAAGGAAGCCTTAACCGAACCATAATGGGTTTAACATAGGCATTTTGGTAAGCGGTAGCTGAAAACGGATGATGGGGATTAAGTGGCCCGAGGTCGAAGTATATTTGAGCAGCTTGGTGGCAATCATAGGTATTTCTGAAGGGAAAAGTCCCTGGAGTCAGTAGGACTTCCAGGGTGGGTATGAACCGGCTATGATTTTTGTAATGGTAAGTGCATGGGGGGTATGAAATAATTTAACCAAGTGAGATGGGGGACTGCTGCCATGGGAGGAAACGTGCAATATGAGGGTGAAGAGGCGAAGGGAGTTGTTTTTTATTTTTGTACACTTACCAAAAGAATAAAATAATGGGGTTTGGTTTGTACAAAACATAGAGACGGGTACCCCAAAACATGAAAGAGGGTCACTCACTTGATGGTGTGAGAACAATGTTTTACTGGGGGTAGGGGCCCCATTGGTGGATCTCATGTGTGGGTTTGATGAAGCTGAAGATGTCGCAGATTGGTTAATGCTGATGGAGGTATGGTGGGCCAAATGTAGTGCACGGAGGTGCACTTTTATTCTGCTTGTACAACCTGGTCGTCTGGGAAGGGGGTTAGCTTAAATGATGAACTTGACCTTATGCATGGTATATGGATGGGCATGAGGTGCTTCCCAGACTAAAAAATGGTATGGCCATGGTGTCACTTGTGGGGTGATGTGTGGTCTACTTGAGATGATGATCGCCATGGAGGGAAGGCTCTACTGACCATTGTAGAAATTTATCATATGCAGGGTGAGGTGATGATAAATGTGGTCAGGTATGAGGGCCCTAGGGTTTATTTCTGATGGAGAAATGATGTTAGGATATGAAAAATTTTCTATGACTCTATCATGCTGAGGGTAGAATGATACCTGCTCCGAAACTTTCAATGGTTGGTGTTGTGAATGGTTTGCAGGTTCTTCCTGCAAAAAACAACTACCTCAATTGAAAGCATCTTCTTTTCATTCAATATTATTGAAAAACATGAATCTTGGAAAGGAAGATGGGAGGGTTCATACCTGCCGATGCTTGAAAAAATATTTCTTCGAAAAGAAAATGTAGGGCATCGCTCCCGTTCGTCATGGTATACTGATGATGGTGCAACTTACGGTTTGCAGAATGGACCTTCTGATCTCCTGATATGAACCTCGGAAGTTCTGAAAAGGGTGATAAATAAGGGATTATGGCCCTAATCCTATTCATTTGTACTTATTGAGTTTTGGGAGATCAGAGGTGATAGCAGAGCCTTTCTTGCCATTGCGGTCAGCCTGTGTACCAGGGATTAGCGATATTATGCCGAGGTACTCTCATGACGTCCTGCATTTTGATTTTTCCAGTTTGGTGACGCTGGGGGCCATACATATTAGGTTTGTATGGCCTCAAAGGGGATTTTTGCCCTAGATTGTGTGGGCAATCTAGGAAAATAGGCGCTCCCCTTCAGTAAATGAGCGAGGGGTGATGTGGCAGTCAAATGATGCTTTTACCCTTTTCTTATGGGCCTCATTGTGTTGCAGCGATTGTCGCCTGTTTTCGTTAACTAGCTCTAGTTGTACTAGGTGTTGTTCTAGAGGCTGGGTGTCATCAAGGAGTTTGATGGCTGCATGTAAGTTTGGGATCTTGCAGGAATCGATGCAAGGGTGTAAGGTGCCTTGGTTTTTTGTGACAGGAATAAAGCTGAATTCCTGTGATGGGGAGGTTGTTGAAATCATGTTTTGGGCATGCGATGACACAATTCGTATGTGGTGAGTTGTGTTGCTAGCATGTGGCGGGGAAAGGATCTCCGCAATGGAGTCCTAAGTTAGCCCATAGTTGGCCTTCTCGCTAGGATTGTCAATTCTCGGTAGATGGAAGTTGAATTTATTACAGAGATGTCTGAACGTTTGTAGCAACGGACATCCCTCTGGCACGTGATTATGACTGGTGAAAATGGTGCAAGGTATCACAGCACTGACAGAGTAGATAGTAAGAGAATCTACACTACTCGATGTTCCAGATGTGGACTCTTGGAAAGGGTCTGTTGTGGACCAAGTCATCTTCTATTTCCATTTTTGCGTTGTGGGTTGGAACTTGCCTCCCTTTTTGGTGGGTGGCTGACTTAATGCTACTCTAGCTGCTCTCAGCTTGGGGAGATGTGTGCACTTAAATGTATGATGAAAGTGTGAGAAAATTTGGCAGTAAGTACGTGTGATCTTCTCTTGATTAGAGAGAAGCTTTTAAGGGAGAGACGAGATTATGCTGAGACTATTTGCAAGGGGTTTGAGTTCTCTGCATTGGTTGATTCGGTGATCGTTTAGATCACATAGGCCACATGTTATCCTTGGAATGGCTTGAGGTTTACATGATTGGTGCATGGTATTAGCAGGCGTGACGCACCACCCTGGTGGTGGGGTCGTTGGGTCGACAATGTATCTTTTATGCCATTCTTGGAGATTGCTCATCCTCTTTTCTACGACATTAATCATGTCGATAGTGGGACAAAGTTGCGAGACATAGGTACAATTTCGGTCATAATGATCACCCTGACATATCAGGAAAAATGTCCGTGATATGGGTCTCCCAATGTGCGTGGTCTGAGGCCGGGAAGGGTACCATCGTCGTAATGCTACTAAGTCAGGGCAGTGGACTACTATATGGTTTGTTTTCTTACATAAGGTGCATGCGAGTGGCTTTCGTGAAGTGCCTATGGTGGTAACTATGGGTTCCCTACTAGTTATTTCTTCAGCTGACAAGAACATGATAGACCCGCTCATCTCCTCTTCCTGGGTCATGGGGCTGCCAATAGATTCAACATCCATATTGTCTTCTTGTGAGATATGAACTATGGCTGAGCGGAGACTAGCAAGGGCTAGTCGGAAGCAAGGTATGTAGTGACAATCCTCCAATAAGTGATTGTCGGCGCATAAAGGAAATGTGAACTGTGCTTCCCGTATGCCCACATAGTATACCCTTTCGATTGGATACCATATATGAATGAGTTCCAATGTGGCACACTCTTCGAGGTAGTGGCCATGTTCATCGCATAGCGTGCAATGTATAATGGGCATTACCGGGGGGCGATCCATGTATCGATGCTCCTCTTTTAAGTATAAGATGGTGTGCGGCTCGTCATTAATAGACTGGGTGGAGGGATCCTCTTGATAAGATCGCTCGATTGTGTGTAAGGCATCCCTATACCGTGGTACTTCTGGATAATGGTGGGTATAATGCCCATAAGTGTCACAGAGGGCGCATGTGTGATTGGTACGTAGTGGTTTTCCTGTACGTTTGGTGGCAAGTTCCTTTTTATGGGAATGTCGTTTTGAGGTTCCTTCCCCATAGCCGAGGAGTGGTTTTAATTCATCCAACTCCGGGAATATGTGACTAGGGTGTCCAGTGACATCACATATAGCGCAGGCTGATGACTCCCATTGTATGGTGGGGGTCACCACTTTCTTTCCTTTCTTGGCGATTTTCTTTATCGTGGTCGCCGGTTTTGCAGCAAGGATTTCCCTTGCGGGGGTGGTTTCGACTGCTATTCGGGTAGGTTGGGGCTCCTCGGGACCGGGGGGTTCTAACCCAAACACAGTAACATTGGTAGTTGGCATTCCTAGAGGGGGAACGAGGTACCATACTGGGAATGCCAATGATATGTTAGGTAGTACCAGTGTTGCCAAGACCTGCTGGGAGGTGAAACCAGGAGGTGGGTATAGGAAAGGAGTTTGGGAGGCGGCATAGACTAGGGAGGCTACAGTAGCTGATGCCTCAGTGTCGTTACTGTTTGAGTCCATGTCCTGACTAACCTCGGTGCTTGATGTGAAAATCATGCATACCGGGGCTGCTGTGGCATCGGATGATACCTTAGGGATAATAGGAGGATCTCCCAGGAATGATCCTAGGACAAACGACGGTTTGAATTCGCCAGGGCCATATTCTTGATACCGTAAAAGACCATCTGTGGTTGTGTCTACATAAGGTGGAACCATATCTGTATTGGTCAAAGGACGCTTTTAAATGTGTGTCAGTTGGTCTACTGTAATGATTCAATCCTCATGGGGGAACATCATGATGCAGAAAACGGAGGATGCTATGGTAGATATGGCGTACATGTAACTCCGCCCAAGGAGTATATTGTAATCCAAGTGAGTGTCTAAGACTTCAATGTCTATGTGGACAATTTTTCCAGCTAAGCAGACTGGTACATTTTGGAAGAGACTGATGGGGGTCGAGGGTCAACCGTCGTATGCCCTGAGTGTGATGATGGAAGGTTTTAGTTCTGGGGCTCCTAACTTCTGCCATACATTCTTTGACATGATGCATGTGGATGCACCCTCATCAATGACACATCGGTAAATAGTGATATTCTGTACCGATACTGGTATCTGGAAGGAAACCATGGAGGGAAGCCTAGGGGTGGCTTTGTCTAAATCAAAACCCATCATCCGTATGTCAGCAGGGTCGACGGTGCCTAAGGCGGAAAGTAGGGCTTTCCGCTGCTTCGGGCACGATTGAAGTACCTCCAAAGCGGACATAGCAGCAAGTGACTGGGCTAAATCGTCTACGATGCTGTAATTGTGGGCTGCTTTGGAGTAGTTTCCTGCTCGCCTATTAGGCCCTTTAACCATTTTTGGCAATTTTTCCAAAGGAATCTTTGGAATGGTCAAAGGTGCAGTCGACGCAGATGTACTAGTCCCTGACATACTGGTGTCTGGTGGGGTGTCGTAGCTGCGATTCCAGGTTTGGAAAAACATTACTTCCCCGGCCATGTAAATTTCATAGTTGTTTTTCTCGGAATCGTTGGGGTTTTGCTGCTGAGTGCTGACCGTTCCTTGATGGGGGAAGGGTTCTTGCATAACTGTAGTTGTTTGGGAAGATCCTCCTTATCCTCGGTTACTTTGAAGCTTTTTGAGCTCAGGGAGTTCGGGACAATGGTGAGTATAGTGCCCGTACTCACCACATATTGAACAAGAATGGTTTGTTCGTAGAGGTGGCCTTTTACCTTGCTTTTGAGCATTTCTTAGCTCCTGGTTCTGGTTCCGGTTGGAGTTATCTCCAGGCCGGGATCGTGGTGGGAGTTATGGGTTGCTTCCCCCCTGTCCAGCATTCCCTTTAAGTTTGATTTTTACCTTTCATTTGACCACGTTAGGAGGGTAATTCTCGTGATCATATTGGTGTGGTTGATTTTGGGACGGCTGCACAAAGTTCACCTGTGCATTCTTTTGCGTTGGTGGGTTATGTGCTTGGGACTAAGAATACTTTTGTCCCATATTTGCACCTAGCCATTGGGGGGGAGTTCTTCTGTTAGTTTTTCTTCCTGCGTACTGGGTCCCCCCGGCTGGAGGGTAAGGTCCTCCTTGGTGATACGCTGGCACCCTATTAGTCAAATTTTGCTGTTGCATATGATGACTTTGAAATCTAGGTTGAGACATGTCTTGGGTAGACCCATGTGTGTAACCGGGATTCTGACTACTACTGCCTAGGTACCCTTAGGTCTTTGACCCAATAAAATCGTCTGCAGAGTTCGACGCACCTGGAAATTATTGATAAGTTTGCAGGCATGGGGCGTTAGGCAGGATATTGTATATGTACCCTGATTGCATATAAATTAGTTCAAGCTGTTGCGCTTTACTGATTGCGTCCTCTTCGAATGTGGGGTTATGTTGTGCCACATCCTTTGAAATCTTCGCCGCCAGAGTTTTCAAGAATAAATCTAAAAGGACTCGGTCATCAAGTTGAGCTTTTCCTAAGCTACGATGTTTTCTTCACTCATGGAGATGTTCAGAAATGTGGGTAGAGGGATATTGTCTGAAATGATTCAGTAATTCCATTCCCAAATTGTGGTGAATGGGTAACTGAAAGTATGTGAGGAACGCAGTAGCGAGGGCGCTAAAGGTTCTATGTGAAGTAGGGGGTTGCTCGACGTACCATTTCGTGGCCACTACCGTGAGAGTGTGTTGAAAAAAACTCAATTGAATGGTATCATCAATGATGCTATTTGATGAGCACCACAGGTGAAAGGTCATTATATGATTCCCTGGGTCTTCCGCTTGCTTTCCCTCAAACTTTGGTATGTTTGAAGCGAGCTTCGTGGGCATGGGAGGCCAATTGGGGTCATGTGCGATGGGGTCATTGGTGAGCTTGGTTAAATCCGATAGATTTAACGCCGCTAAGAAGGGTGATTGAGAGGTTGATGCCATGGCAACGTTTGAAGACACGATGTTCTGGTTAGAATGAGGGTTAGTCTGTGACGTACCCAGTTTTGAATTTAGCTGGCTTCCTGTATGGGATGCACTCTTTTGCCCCCTAGGGGACGAGGGGGGAGTGATGTGCGGTGTGGTGTTGGGAGACCAGCTAGGGTTCCCAATGAAGGTTGCTCCATGAAAGGAGGAACCAACAACTGTGTCAACGTTTCGTATTTGACGCCTAAATGGAAAAAGACCTGGAACCCCTCCCGTTAATGGGGGGAGGTCCAAAAGACGCCTGGACCGATGAGGTTCCATTGGAAATTCTTGAGGGTCGTCCAGGTTGAGGGGATTGAGTCTATGATCATGACAAATTTATGGCTACATACATAAAAAAAAGCGAAAAAGAAATGATTTTTCCTTTAATTTAATCTATGTGATCAATCAAGAAAAAATGGTTTTGTTTGTTTGCGCGTGATACTCAAAAATCCTAGAAGACCTAATAACATCCTCGCACTCTCAAAAGTAACTGGGCATTGAGAGGATTTCTTGCGAGTGTTGGCCCAATGTCCCAAAATAACTGGCGATGCCCCTAGTGAGCTGAAGAGAATCAACCAAGGTAAGGGTAGAGGGTCTGGCGCTTGCCTGCACAGTCACCTATAGCGTAAAGGATGCCCTAGTTTTTTCCACTAAGAACCACCGTCCCACGTGAGAATTCAATTCTTGGGCTTCTTGGTAGTCACCTAATAGTACCGAGTATCAAACGGGTCGGGTAGCCCCAATTGATATTGCACACACTGCGCCTAAGCTTGACCCCCTCTGAATCGGGTATCTGTCGCGCTCGGGTTTTCTTTTCCATGGGCTGATAGGTGGATTTTAAAGCTCCCTAAAAATGCCACTTCTATGTTTCAAATGTGAAGCGTGATCAAGGTAGCTTATTGGATGCCTAACCCCTTGATCCTAACTTAAGCTATAGTTTCTCTTGTGGTCCCTGTGGGGAGAGTTTAGTGAGTTGGTTTAAGTTATTTTTAGGTGGCTTTCTTTTCTTAGTGGGTGAATGTGTGTGAGCATATGGTAAAAAATCTCATAATTTGAACATGTGGATATCGGTGATCCGTTACACAAGTCCCCTAGTTAAAATATGTGATGTTGTTCCTTTCTCAAATAAAAATCATTTGTGTATAATGGGCCGCTTTTAAAACCTCCTAATTAGTCTATGTGAGTGACTAAAGGGAGATGGAGAATCACAAATGTAGAGTGTTTATATGCTTGTCTAGGGTCACCCAATGGTGCAAATACAGTAGATATTACTTGCTCTAACTTGTGATTCAATCTTAGTCCCGCAATTTCATAAATGCAAAAATTGAAAATTAAACTAAACAATTTCTACACTAGCTTATGCATGTGTGGTTATGAGCCACTTACTTGGACTAGTTAAACTAAGTGTGCATACCAGAATTTTCAAAAAACATTAATTGTTCGGAAATCAATGGTTAATTCGCCCCCCTACTTAAATTATGTGAACCCTTTTTTGCAAAAAACCAACTTAAATGAAAACTAACTAAATGCCTACAAAAAGCAGCAAAAATCAGTCTTCAGAAGCTGTGGGGTATCAACACAAGCGTTGGAAGATACATTAGGGGCTGCCAAACACACTTACAAGCAGAAAAAATGCAGAAGGTAGGGAGAAAAAAATCTCACTGCAAATTGCACGCAAAAGCCTCTAACAAGTATGCTTTCCTTCACGCAGGTCACCTCTGAACACGCGTCCTGCGCATCTGTGTGAAAAAACAGCGCGCAAAATTCCTGCAAGTAAAAGAAGTTAGGAGGTGCCTTCTTCAGTCTGTCACCTCAGTGAGTCTAGGGACTGCAAGATGGGTTAGAGGACTGTCAGCTCCACTCCAGCATAGACTAAGGGTCTCCTACAAAAAATGGCACAACCACATAAACTTGAAACACGTCAGTGGAGTCGCCAATCTTGCTATGGTGGATTTGACACACGGGTGTACGAAATTACACGCGTTTAGAGAATGTGGTATTTTCTCTAAACCATAAGTAACAGGTAGTATATGGGGGGAGCTCAGAAGTATAAAACTTAAATGAAGTAATACACTAAAGTATGCTCTGTTAAAAAACTAAAACTAAAAACACAAAAAGAAGCTATATAGAGAGTTCCAAACAGTAACAAGGTAAACAACGGCTCGATGGCCTTCTTCTTATTAAATGCTTGGAATGAAAACAAATCTTACCCACTTGCCAAAGGGCCTAGGCAATGGCTCTAGGACCCGATGCAAGGATGTTTTTCCTTCAATTTCTGCCTTCTAACACAATTCAACTCTCTCTCTCTCTGCTGCAATGGGCTAAGATTGTTGGGTGCCCAACAATCGAGTCCTCTTCTTCAACTCCTGCTCCTTGGGTCATATAAGACACTGGTGTTTTTTGGGAAACTTTGGCCAGCATAACTTTGTGATCACCCATTTTTCATCTCTTTGAGGGTTTATATAGGTGAGCTTTCAAACCTCCTTCCCTCCCTTAGTACATGGTGGATGGTGACCCAAGGGAGCGGAATTATTCCATTGTGTGCTGAAATATGCTTTTGTGTGCTCACACAAGGCCTAAGGAGGAGTTGTTGTTGTCCTTAGGCGACTTTCACATAAGGAGAAACTGTCCTTTGCTTGCCTGTGGTCCCGGAAAGTGACTTTTTGCCACTTCCAGGAATTCATGCTTATCGGGCTCTAGTGCGTGTAGAAGGTGCTATTTTCGAAGGAAAAAGCACGCATTTGAGCATTTATGACTAGCTCAAAGTTTATTTGCTCAAAACCTTAGATATTCTTGATTCCATAATGTTTTCCTGTCCTGTAAATCCTTGGGCTCGACATTAATTGATGTCGTCTTCTGCTATACGATTTTCCAGTGTTAACAACCTAGTTATTTTCAGACAAACTTGTTCCATAATAGACAAAGATATCAGATTATGGGATGTTCCTGAATCAAGCATACAATTGTGTAACAATAAATCATGAACAACGGGGATGACATAGAATGGAGGAGTGGGAGGGTTCTGCTCCTCCACATGTGGGAAGAAAATAAATACAAACATTTCCTCCTATATTTTAACACTATCTTGAGGTAGGGAAATGATAGATACATCTATGAACTTGGAAATTTTTTCTTTATAACTAGGTTTTTTCAACAATTCAATAAAAGGAATAGATATCTTGACTTTTTCTAACTCTTTTTGAAAGTTGAAAATAGAAGGGTGCCTATCAAATTTAACTGACTCATCTGGTTCACCACTTTATTTATACATTGGTTATGACAACGCTAGTTTTTGCTCAACATTTGGGGCTTCAAGATCAGGGTGAATTGGATGGGAAGCTTCTCCCTTGGTTGGTGGAACATGGTTGACTAGTTTCTTCCTTTTATCAACTGGTTTTGGGGGCAGTGAGTTGAGAAATTTATTGATTCTAATCTTGCATCCTGGACCTTTTCCTGGATGATATTAAATAATACTTCCTATGCAAATGGGCTTGCATGAAATAAAAAAAATTCTTACAATAGGCATCTATATATTCATCATCCGAGGGGACATTTAGATCCCTCCCTTCTCCTTCCAATGCTTCTACCTCATTCTCTCCTTCTAAAAGAGAAGAGAATGGATTTTCTAGCACTTTGATGGAATCTTCAATATTTTCTTCCAGAATATCTTCAATATACAAGGGAGGTTGTATTTTTTCTTGTTGATCCCTTCTTTCCTTTTGAAAAAGTTGTAAAGGAGGTATTCTATACCGGGGGTTGAAACTTATGTTAGGACCTTTTTGGGTTTGTTCGAGAAGGTTTTTACTTTCCAAATCCAACTTCACTAATTTATTTGATAGGTTCCTAATTATTTTATTAATTTCATTTAGCTTTTATTCTTGGGATTCCTTCACTAGGAGAGAGGGTCTAGCTTCTTCTTTTCCCCTTCTTATGTCACCTTGTTCTCCCTTTCCTTTCCACCTTCCAATAGATGCAAAGTTCACTTCAACCTCCATAGCATCAGTCTAGATATGGTCCAGTGTGCGAGAATTTCCTCTCTCTGAGGGTAAACCGGAAGTTTGGCTCAAAGGCCCCATAAAAAACCACCTTAGCAGATGCATGTGGAGGTTTAATCTCAGTATGAAGGATATTATATAGATTATTAAATCTCTCTATGAATTATGTTACATTCTCATTAGCTATTTTCTTTATTGCATCAAACTCAGTAAGGAAATATCCATGGTCATTCTTTTCTCCCTGTTTCTGCATGAAAGTGTTCTCCAACTCCTCCGAGGTATTGATTGATTCATTAGGTAAGGTATTTAACCATTTTCTGGCCTCCCCATCTAAGTATTTGACAAACATCCTTAGGAATAAATCCAGATGCTCTAAATTTAAGTTCTTAGCAAATGCACGGAAGGTTTCTATGTGTTTTTGGGCTAAAATTTAATCCTCCCTATTGAATATTGGTAGTATTTTAAGATAATATTTAGGAATTCCATTCAAAGGCTACTAAAAGTTAAGTGGGACATATCTATTAAGCAGAAAGCCATGGAAAACCATGTTTTGTATGGGGGATGGAAGGAAATTTACTATGGGAGCTGCTTGGACGATTTTTATTGGAGGAGGGGGTGGAGGAGTTGTATAAATTTGAGAGGTATTAGGGATGAAAATATCTTTAACTTCTTCACCCTCAGGAAAAATGTTAAAATCGAAAGGATCGGAATTGGAATAAAATTCTTCATCTTTTAGATCTGGGAAAAAGAAATCATATGGGGGAAACTAGCCTTCTAAAGGGTCCAAGTTCCTGACTCGATATTTAGGGAAGCTTATTTAAGCTTTCTGAGAGCTAGAACATGAGAAATATGATGTAACGATGGTGGGTTCTAGGGTTCTCAGAGTTATTTCTTTCCAAATTATCTTGGAGACAATTTTCTTTAGGTCAAATACAAGAGGTTTTCTTTGTTGTGAAGTATCATAATGAGTATGAGCCCTCTTGAAAGCCAGGATGGATAACTGAGAAGATTTACAATGGAGTTTCCAAGGTGAGATATATCAACCCACAATTCCTCAACTCACCTAACAAAAGGAATGTACAAATGTCTTACCCAGGGAAAAATATTTTGTTTCGTTCCTTGACAACGATGCCAGAATATGTTGGGTTTCATAGAGACAACCTCTAGGTTGATTAAGAGGTCAGTTCCTATGACATATTAAAGTGTTTGAAGGATATATCATTGGTATTCATAGTTTTAAATCATATCATGAATTGTAATTGGTTCAAATATCTTATCCAGGGGTAGATTCAATTAATACACTTGTAGTACTCTCTTATTTGACTTAGCATTCAGATATGGTGGCCTACTTGCAGAACAATGTAGAAATATTGGTCATTTCAGTATGGATAGAAAGAAGAATACAAGAAAAGGGAAATTAATACAGAGGTTTGATTTCATAATCCTATGCATCAAAATCCTGTAGAAAAAGTGAAACAGGTAATGGAAATGGAGAATTCAGAGGGCGTGGAGTGCATTTTAAGGATATTATACATCATACATCATATGCACCATTTATCTAAACAAGACATAGATGAATCTATAACTTTGAGACTATATCCAACAACTACAAGTACACACCGTCAAAGAGGAAAGAAACACATATGAATAATAACAGAGAAAATATCACATACTATGCATTCAACATTTATAATCACCATTTCCTCTTTATTAATCTTCAAAAAGAACATATACATCCAAGTTCTTCAAACACTTTCCAAAATTTATGGGTTAGAGACACCTTTGGACCAGAAAATTATGAACCCTTCAAAATGAGTTCTTCATGCCTTTTATAGGCTTTTCCCAAAAGTTCGAAGTCTCTTACAAAATATTTTTCCCCAAAAAATCCTGTAATTGTCTCCCCATGCAACAACTTGATCATGCTACTAACACAATTGTCTTAATTATTACATAAAAATTTTGATTCAATTATTGAAACATAATATTTACAAAAACATAAAAAAATGAGGTGTGATTGTTAAAACAGAAAAATAAATTCATTGTGGGTCTGTCAATTTCTTTAGAAAGGAGCCCAGATCAATTATTCGAAGCTAATTTGGATTAAAAAACTTATCAAAATTTTTCCACAGTGTTGGGTTTGGAAAGGGAGAATGGTGGAGTGGTGCATGGATGGGATAATGGTGCAGAGAGGATTGGGGAAGACACGCGAAGCCATGGGGTTAGACGGAAAGTGGAGGGGGGAAGGCTCTTATCCCTATAATTTTCATGCTCTCTTGTTGAAGTCTCTGGTGAGATGGATCTTTAGTGGTGGGTGTGGTCCCCCACACTCTAGTGGGGTGAATGAAAAAGGTTGGGAGCAGGCTTGATCCACATGGAATCAATCCTTTTCATTGATCAACCACACTCGACAATTAACACTGACCATTTTGGGGGCTAACGTTGGATTATATGTCGTAATAATTACCCCGCTAGAATGCTTTACGGGACCAACAGTTTTTGGATAAACGATGATCCTCCCCCTTAGCTACTAGTCAGTTAAATTTTTCCATTCAATTCAGAATTAGATCCCTTTCCCTCTGTATTTACCTTTTCACATTTTTCCTAAGTCTTCATAGTTTTCCCTATGGGATATACCATCAGGGTATTGTTGTTGGGTGGACCCCATCCACTCAATTACATAACGACACTTCTATTTTTCACCCTTTATGTTTCCTCTGGGTGTTATGATGGAGTGGACCCTACTTGATCAGTTACAACTTGTGCATTTGTTCTATGTTGCTCATGGGTCCTTCGAGATGCTCTCGCCAGGGAACCATCGCCAGGATGCCATAATCCTAGTCTTCCATCCTCGACGCTTAACAATGTGCACTCCTAACATGTAATCAAGGTAAATCCATCGGGTGGACCCCACCCACTCATTTACATCTGACACTCAACTTTATTTCAATAATAACATTCCACCAGGTTAACCTCGTCGGGGCAAGCTCGCCGGGTGGGTTCCACCTGTGGCCAATGGAATGAATTTCCATTATTAATGTGTTGGAAACGTTTGCCCATAGATTCGTGTAGAGGCTCTATCAACCTTGTCGTTGAATTTGGAACTTAGGCTAACTTTTCCTACGCACCAAAGGCTCACCTAAGTACCCTTTAGCTATGCAACTTTCCACCAGTATTCTTGATTTCTATTCAACTTCATCCTTAGTATTGCCCCAACCTTGCTTTCCTTTTTGATCCTGTTATGATTTAAAAATTTTCAATCTCTCCCTATATGTAAGAAAAAATATCCTCTACTATATGTGAAAAATGGTAGGGAGTATGAGGATGGTACAACAACGAGGAAAAAATTTATGAATATTTAATTGCGCTGGTAGTAAGGACAATGCGAGAAAATAACTACACAGGATAGAAAATAGAATTTGGAGGAAAGGATAGGAGACACTCTCTCATTAAATTCTCCTATTTTATTCTCATTGAAAAAGGGAGCTGAGCAAAGGAAAAGAGAAGGGATTTAAATCTCATAAGGGGAATATGATTAGCATTCAAAAAATAAAAAGAGGCTAAATCAGAGGCAGAAAAAGCAGTATTTTTGGAGTTGTGTTGTTGAGCTCCAAGGAGAGAAATATAATAACTAAAAGCCCTATCCAAACCTAATGGAAAACAACATCATAAAGAGTAGTGGCTTGTCTTGAGGATGAAGGTAAGGTGGCCTAGTGATGTTCTGGTTCAATTTTGTATTTTTTGAAGATTCCCTCTAAAAGCACTAGACCTCAAGCTTTGGAATCCGGCTCGGGGGTGACAAATACAAGTAATAGAAGGCATAGCTTTTCTATGGTTGGGTGGAGAGTTAGAGTCCCACTCTCAATTGGAGCATTCCTGAAATGCTTAAGATACATAATCCTATGTTTTTTATTCATGATTAAACATGTTTGCATTCCTAGTTTAGATAATTTTATTGCTGCAGGAGATATGGATATGCTATTATTATTTGTAGGAGTGGCGCATGTGTTGTATTAATGCTTGAAGGTGTTGGGACAACATGTAAAGAATATTGATTTTTACAACAATGTTTGGCATGAGTATTTTTTTTTATTATAATCTGATGACTACATGGTTTCAATCTCTCATAAGGGTTGCTTATGTTGTAATCTGGTGAAACTTAGGATTCTTCCTCTTTTCTCCTTGTTTTCCTGTTAACTTTCTTGTTTTATATGTGTGTTTCCCTTAGTTTTTTTACATAGTGATGACCCTTAGTTGGGACAATGTATTCAATCTCTCCAAACCATAGAGTCGAGAGGGTCCTTGTCCCAGACTTAGTTTCCCATAATATTTAAGAGTAATCTCGCTTAGAAGGTAAAACCCTAGTTAAAGACATTGGTATATGTTATGACTATTAAATTTAAGCGGCATTGATTGCTCGAAATATGCATAGTTTACAGTGTTAACCTGAAAATAGAGAGACCTTGTTAGATGGTTCTATGACTGTGATTTTGCGTTAAGTGCTTTGAAATGCAGGGAGGTATATATATCTGTATGTGTGTGTGTGTGTGTGTGTGTGTTAATATTAGTATTGAAGGTATGAAGCGTATATCGCTATGCAGACAATGTGATCTAGCACTAGTAAAGACATTTTATCCTTTGTTAATTAATATATCTCATAGCTTCATCGTGGAGCTGAAAGATAATGGAATTCATTTTGAAGTGTATTTATGTCAAACTAGTCCTTTTGCAATGTTTTTATCTCATTTGAGATCACATATGATTATTCTTTCATGTTTCGGGAGGTCCATGTCATGTCGATCTTGGTTGGTTTTTGTAATCTAGAAATAGAGGCTTCCTCTCTATAATGGCACTTGAAAAAGTATATGATGAAATCCTCATCAGAGCCAGGGCCAGTGTGCTGGCAGGGCCATAATAGTGTTTTGGTTCGTTAATGAGAACCATCGGGCTCATGATCGAGCGTATTCTCATGATTTGCTAAGAATTCCCAATTCAGGCCATGGAAGACATTTAATGCAAGCATGTGTGGCAACACAGGAAGGGTGAAGCCCTAAAATTATAAGACAATTTTGGGCTAACCTTATCCCTCGTTCGGTTCAAAAACCTTGACGTGGAAACCATAGATTGGTTGCATATATTTCCTTTGTACCACCATGGGATAAGGGATCTAATGTGGCTCGGAACTACCATATTAGAGGTTTATATGTGTCACCAAAGGATCGAATGGGACAAGGTCAACAAGATGCATTGGTAAACACATTGGCCGGGTGGCTACACCATTGGTCGGTAGGTGGACCACTTGACATGTCATCCTAGAGGAGAAATATAGGGATATTAAAAATGTGCATGAGAACAGGGCATAGGGATGAAGTGGAGCTAGGACACTGTGGCTTTCACTTGGAACCAACGACAAGTGCGATTGGTAAAGAGGGACCCACTTTCCAAGTCTTCTTGGGGGTGTAACCCCAGAAGCCTCACCTCAGAGGAACACTAGGTAAGAGGAAACGAATGTGCCTAGAAAGGCCCTGCAATATGATGTAAGGGGGTGCATGGTAGGGCCGAACAGATGTAGATGTTCAATTGGTGGGAAGGTGCTCTCACCTGACAAGTTAGCTCGCTACAAAGATCCCATAAGTTTAAAGCGGTGAAACAAGGGAATGTGTTGGGAAGGAGTGCGTAGGGCTGACGTGGCGCCCAACATTAGAAGATTTGAAAGGATGACTCTCGCATGCCTAGGGATGTGACAAAGGGTTTTTTGGGACCAGAACCCTCTTTGGGGGGTTCCCCATGGTGTTTTGGAAAAATTGGCTCAACCCCACAAAACACATGTGCTCTATCAATATAGAAATAAATGCTTCCTCTCTATAATGGCCATTGTAAAGGCTTGTGATGAAATCCTCATTGGAGCCAGGGCCAAAGTGTGTTGGTGGAGTCATACCGGTGTTTTGGTTTGTTAATGAGAACCATCGAGTTCAGGATCGATGGTATGCTCATGATCTGCTAAGAATTCAGAATTCAGGACATGGAAGAGATTTAATGCAAGCATGTGTTGCAACGCAGGAAGGGTGAAGCCATAAAATTATAAGACAATTTTGGGATAACCTTATCCTTTGTTTATTTCAAAAACCTTGACAT